>VMBQ01000790.1:498462-605571 GCA_007657795.1 Dreissena rostriformis
ATATAAAATACAAGTTTTTCATAGTTCAAATACACTAAATATTAATTGAGATATAATACAGAGGTCCATTTGAATGCGATGTTCATTTCTGCCTTTACGACCCTATGAAATCACAGTACTGGGACACTCACATTGCATTCAGAGTAAAAGTAATATTCACATCAAAATAAACATGGCAAGGCAATTTGTATTAACAAATGGTTAATTCTCAACAAGGGGAGTTTTTGTTTTACATCTTTACAAACAATTAATCAATTCAAGTTCATGTCATTTTAATTGCACACGAAGTATTTGTGCACTATGTTCATTTTAAACGACTGGATGAATGGCAAATACAACACAACACAATCCAGACGCCCCCAATGTGTATTGATCATTCAAGTGACTATAAGCACGGATTGATATATAAACAATCAAACGTATATGAAAGCATTTACTGGAAACATATTTCTGTGGCTTTTAACAAACAAATAAGACAAGTCGATTTTTCCGTACGCATGTCTGAATATATTGAAATGTGATAATTTAATTATTACTTCACAGCTATGTAATTGATAAACAAAACTCAGTCAAAAACAAATCGATTTGCTCAATACTTTCCAATGTGACCAACCATTTGCGCGCATACATCTGAATACATACATAAATTATAGTGGTTTCTTTTCACTGCAGTTCTTGGTTATGCATTTACATGTTCTCTGGGGGTAGTTTTCTTTAGTTTTACGGAATACGTTTTGGCCTTGTCCTGGATGTTGAAGAGGGGATGTCAAGCATGTGTAGATTTATTTCAGGGATACTTGTTTCCTAACGTAGCTCGTTTATTTCCTTTGTATCATACCTATGCTGAAGGATTTAACTGTATGCGTATCAAAGTTTCCCACATATTTAACATAAATTACCTTCATTAATGAAACTCATGACACTATTTCAAATTGCCAAACTATATGGCATTTGTATGCTCTATTAAACGGTGATAGTATTTTTTTTTAAATTTCAATCCACATTTAAATCACAAGAGTCGTGTAAACTATGCAATATCAAAGCTATTAGAAGATAAACTTTAAATTTGAAGTTACAAAAAGAAGTTGGCCGTGGTCATGTGATGTAAACTAAGCTGCTTCTACTGGAGTGTTTATACTTGTCTGGAAGTATCAGCCTAGTGCATTACTCCCTTCCATCTAGGCTTATATCAAGGCCGCTTATTCCTGCTTAGCTGGGCAAATCTTCTGTGCTGCACATGGGATATAAATCTACTTTTAAAATTACGACACTTATTAAATCTCCCATCTCTAACTGTTGAACATATAAACCCGGTCCATTTAATTGTAAGTAGGTCATACCGTACGTTCACGTTTAAGCAGTTCAGTAATTTAAAATTCAATAATTTGTGTGACATTTCAGTTCATGACATTTAAGTTCAACATGCAAATGGTAGTGTTACTTATTTGCATAACATTTAAACATATGTATGGGATGTCTTATGGACTGTTTATCGCAATAGATTTAAAAAATAGCCTCATGCGTGTCCATGATATTATTCAGAAACATGAAACGAGTCAATTAAAATGCAATAAACCACCTGGTTGCACAATGTTAACAACTCATGTGTGCTTTAATTGCAAAGCGTTACATTTTTCGCAAACTAAACGTCATTTGTAATCGGTAATCATTACAAGAGTCGGAATACTATTCAAATATGTATGGGCACTGTTTGTGAATGAAAGTATTCAAATGTGAGACCGTATCGAATGCGTAAAAATGTTACGGGATTAGGAATCGTATGAATTTGATTAAATCAAAATTATGTTCCATTTACAACAATGGTGGAAACTGAATCTGATCGTATATACAGGCACACCAAAACAGATATAAACAATTTAACATTCAATACGTTTGAGAATTACTGTCACGCTAAGTTATAATTATGTGAAATAGCATTGAAAACCTGCACTATAAAAATGCAAAGCATATTATTAATTCAAGCACATCATTTTCTTCCATCATGTATAAATGATACAGAAAATAGCAAAAAGCAAGTTATTTTACACTTCGTTCTGTGCAGTTTGTAAAATATTAAAGCGTATAAATGTTAAGCAGGTAAGAAGTATAAATGCTTATTTAACGAACGAAAACCGTAATTGTAATTATTTATAAACAATATATTTACATTAAACTTAAATTCATAAACCGTTACAAACAAAACTATTACATAGAAAGACAAATTACACATTTATGTTATCATCATCATATAATTTCCCGGAAGTATATACGTGCACTTTCCAATATGTATTGTGGAAAGCTAATGCAAACGAAATTAATTTGTGAAGCAATACACTTCAATGTGTCGCATATAGATTGCAGCGGAGTCTTATTGTTTTAAACTGTATACAAATATAATTTCATTGATATTGGAAATGTACGATTTGATATTATGTATTTAAATTCGAACTCAGTATAACCGTAGTTTTTAGAAGTATACGGTCCCCAACTATAATTGTGTTGCTTCCACTAAGAACAATTAAAAAAAGTAACACGTGGATATTTAACGGTAATAAAATGGGATTTTACCCCATTTTCGGGAAATTAAATATAGAAATAACAAGTTAATACTATCTACTTTGAGGAAACAAATCGGCTTCTTTTGCATCTGAGTATAGAATCGTGATGGTTGTCATTACAACTAGTGTAGACTGTGTATTTTTGGAAGTCCCCTTCACATTTTGGTTGACTGATATATTTAATATACAGTTTGACAGCCGCTTGGAACTCCTCTGCAATTTATGCTTGACCGATATATTCAATATACAGTATGACAGACGACATTAGTCAATGTCAAATAATATACTTATCTGACGAGGAAATTTCCCCAATGGTTACGTTATCAAGACCTACACAGACACGATGCCCTAGACATAAATGACATCTTTTTAGGAGCTTTTACAAACACAAATAGTTAACTTGCCTGGAAAAAAATACATTTGGGTTTTTATAATTAGTTTTGTTATTTGCTAATTTTTCACAGACATGCAACATGGCTGAATATGTATTGTATACATTATTATGAATGTCTTGCTTAACAAGTTAGTTTTTAACTAATCAGCCAAAGTAAGTTTCAATAGATGTATCTTAATAATATTGTACATAATGCAACATATTCGATCTCACAGCATTGATTATTTTTTTAATAGAATTGTGATTGTGAAGTGGAATTTTTCTGCCAACAACAAAATCACTAAGATATGTCTAATATGATCTGAATATGTTATCAAATTCAGTACTTTTACGGCAAGAAGAAACCTTACGAGTATCCACATTGTTTATAGGAAAAGAATTCCGGTAAGGTCCACTACTGCTGACGACATATTCTCTAACGATATCTGAATTGTATATTTAAATTTCGATAATCAGTTTAATCATATGACTTACACGATTTGTGTCATTGTTATTTATTACAAATAAAACAGTACTTTAGTCTCATAGTAATTGACTTTCTAATGACAATGCATTATATCCATGTCCGTAAGTGAATATGTAGAACGATTAGCGATTCAAGAAAACATCTATATATATTTTGATTTTATTACTCATAATTTCAGTTTTTAAAACAAACTCTTATTTGCAACATTTTAATGGACAGTAGAATGAATAAGATTTAAAATCAGTTAAATGTTTGCGTAGGTGACAGAAGTTCAAGACCTCACGCTTCAACATGTTATGACATTTGGATAAGCAGTTTTTTTGCCAGGTATTGCATCTGTTTCAATAAACTTTTATTTCATTGAAATGATCCTTAAGATGAATGTCACTGTTAAAGTAGGCCAAAATTATCGTAACGTTCAAGCTTAATATTCGATTTTAAACATCGTGTTTTGAATCGTTTTAATTAATAAATGAGTAGAAGCTATGACCCGATGCACCTGGAACAACCCTAATTACCATTTGATCTTTAATTTGTAATCAAATTCGCGTTCGTCCATGTTATCACTTACTAGAGGAAGGTTTTATAATAATAGCAAGGGAACGTATATGCACAAGTCATAGTTAAGCAATAGACATTCAGTACTGTTGTACATTGTATGCAAATATTTAAATTGTATGTCGTCAATCATTGCGTTTGCGACAATTGGTGCAATTTACATAGGTTCATGCATATGTCACCTGTCTCTGCACTAGCTTTAATAGTTCATACATCTGTTTTCTATTTTTGGTTTTGAAATCAGAGCCTTCAATACCCTTAAATATAATACGAGTATGTTTTTAGCTACATACATGCTTTGAAGTGAAACAAGTCAGGACACAAAACAGTGTATATATTAGATGCATGTACAGCATATTGGTTAAGAGACGCTCCGAATCACCCAACGAAAAGGCATGAAGATAATTTATGGTGGTATCGTGAGCAATGTTAAATTTGTACATATTGTAAAAAGTACGAATTTCTTTCCGATTGCGTATAATTTCCTTCCGAAAATATCAATTTTACGACATCCGTCGATTACGTATAATTTACCACTCTAAATGATAGCCGTTCCTTTGACACTGTATCGTCAAAAGTGGCACGTAAATGCCTTGAGGTCAAAACAATATAATTGTGATTATCTATGTGATGACATTTAACTTATTTCAACCCAAAATACAATATATGAGGACTTACGATGATCGCAAGGAGAAAGGAGAAATGTTATGTTTTCTTTTTATTTTGTTATTGTGGGATTGTTTTCCGGAAAAATATTAAAATGAGATGATAGGGTTTTACCGTGATGGGTATCATTTTAGCATAAATGGACAACGAATGCAATATAGATCGATTAAAAACATCGCACGTCTCATTTTCCGACAGATAGTTTAACATATTCGCATCAACGTTAGTATGTGTATTTATAATACAGATTGTGTTTATACTGAGATGTTCATGTAACTTAAATATGTTTTCACTTATTTCAAAATCAAGACCGCTCGTTCCGTCTAGCACGTTCGTAAAAATATAACTTTAGTTTTTATTTGGTTGATAATTATGTATATCTATTATATATAAATAGAAAAAAATATTTATGTAGTTTTAAGTTAAAAAAAACGTATTATATCTCATTGTGTTCTGAAAAGGGTTTAGTTTTTCTGATATAACATTAAAATATGTTGAATATAACAAGCATGTATGCTAATTGGTTGTCTTTGAGCTTTTATTTCAGCTTCAAGGGTTAAATCAGCATTGCTTAAAAAATATGCATTCCACATAGAACGCTGCCAATTCTTCTGCCACAACATTGTGTTTTTAGCGACTCAAAGTCAGTCCTGCAGGCGCTCGACACTGCTTCAGACAATGAACTGAATAACCTGACCTACCCATGCAGAGTTCATACGGTTGTGTTGCAATCGATCTCTTCCTTCTGCAACATACTTGGCAATGAAACTGAAAACATTCCTGCATAGGAGGGAACTTCAAAAGAGCAGAATGAAAGGTCAAACACCTTAAATGAAACCAAGACCAGAATCAAGGCAAAGCAACGCACCTGAGCAACATCCACGATACAACAGAAACGACCCCTACCTCCTGCTCTCAATACCTGAGCAGGTCCTCATATTCTCACTACACGACCAAGTTGCCAGGGAAGCTGTCAGTCTGATGGAAATGAGAAATAGGCTAATCAATGTCTCGGAAATATAATGAGTTGTTCGAGGTCCATGGTATATATGATGTATTAATTGGAATCGTTCCTAAACTTCCGCGGATGAAACAAAATCACTTAACGGACACATTGATGTATTCGAATTTTATCCAACGTTCCTTTCTTTGAATAGCTTTTTTAAATCGAACAAAAACCTCTATGAAATGTTCACATTGTAAATGCAAGTATATTTATAATAATTAAATTGGCCGCCAAAGAGTACGGTGTATCATAATGAACCTTTGCATGTGTATAAAGTGAGTCTTGGCCTCCCAAGAAGTTCAAACAGGAGTCATCTTTGGATCCCCTACTTATGGCAGTGGACTTCCGCCATAGTGCGTTAAACACGGAATACTACTTTCAACACCACCACCCACAATGTAGCAATTATTCTCATTATTACTCGATAAGTGAGGCCTTTTAGTCAGATCAGTATTTTATTTATTACGGTTCTGCTTGTCATTGGTGTGTACATATCTGTCTTAATAAAATGTGTGTTTTGTTCCATTGGAAACTTCAATTTAAGTGTATTCATGCTGCGTTTTGCTGAAATGGAAATATAAAATTTCGTTTTCAAAGAGTTTCTGTATGTCATAGGCAATCAACATTAGTGTACATATAATTACTTGTCTTGTTTAAATACATTTATTATCAGTACTGTTTTTTGCTAAATAATCGCAAATTCCAATAGTCCTGAATGCTTCTCAACCAAATTAAAAAAAAAAACAATTGCAAAATATTTGATTTAAAAACAATTATCCATATAAGTTAATAAGAATATGTTTCATCTATTAAAATCCTGTGGCTCGTACAGAACTTGACAATTTAAAATTTTTGACGTTCACAATCATCATGTTAATTGTTTTCAAATTAAGTATTTGAGGAAATGAAAATCTCTTACACGTTGCGATAGAAATATAAGTAAATAAGCAAACATTCATAAGCATTTGAACTGATTGCGGAATCGTTTTGCTTAACAGAGGACTAAAATACCACTTGAATTCGAAACAATGTGACATTCCGGCTGCATAACCACATCTAAGAAATATTAGATTTTTGCCATCATTGGTTTTGCAACAACAAACAGAGGTTTACATAGCAACACTAAATTTACTTTAGTAATCATAATTGGACCTAATCCAATTATTTACCGACTGTATATACTGTATTGCAATGTAATGCAGAGTGATATGAGAGAAAAAATGTACTTGTGTATCTTGTCTTGGTATAGACCCTCATTGTGTATCTATCGAATTAATGTCAACCATGTCACCTCAGAACGACGCTATGCTTCAGGTTGACGGATTTCCTTCATATGTAGTATGACATACTGCAACGCACCAGTGAATGCCAATTAGAAGACTTTTCTCAAAATGGTAATTCCCCGGAGTTCTCGATTGCAAGTGTACAGAGCTATATTGTAATTCCCCGGAGTTCTCGATTGCAAGTGTACAGAGCTATACTGTACACATTACCAGCAACATTTCCGAAAAGGAACATAACAACAATCAAAGTGTTTTTCCAAATACATGCGGATTGGAGTAAGCGATGTATTTTGTAATGTCCTAAAGGCAAACACGTTTTATAATGATAAAAAATCACATTTAACATCAACAGTTCAAAGCAGCTTTACTTACGTCAGAATATGAATTATATTTTTCGTATGTGAAGAACAGTCTTCGAAATTGTTGCTAAAATGATAAAATGAATTACTTGGATAAAGAGGACAATTATAAACAATACAATTCTCGTGAACAGAAAAACCAATGAAATGAATATCGATCTAAAATCATGTTACATTAATGAAGCATATATGAAAGTATATCATGCGTTTAAATTTGGTATATAACATGAAATATTACGCTAAATGCATGTTTTGTTATTGTGCGCCTCTCCTTGATATGCGGAAAAAAACATCAAAAGTTGTTACTATATGTGCAAGTGATATATAAGCAATATGCGGTCAGTAAATACATGTACATCGTTAGCACTTAATAATGTTGTTATTGTCTGTATCCAAGCAACATGTTTGTTGATAACTGGACTTAACATTATTGATATTAATGCGTGCATTTGTTAACCATCTGCGTAATAGCTTTTTCCAGTCTTCTATTTCATATCTAATTGAGAAAATGTGTTTTCATCAAGCCTACTGACCAATAGTTTAACACTTACATACACATTAATTTTGTAATAGCTTTCAAGCTAACATTTTCCGATTTAAGCTAAGTCGGATTCTAATACAACATTTGCACTTAAGTTGCAAAGAACTTTGATATTATTAATGTTTTAATTCCTCCAATGATTTGATTCGTTGTTGAAATATATTTTAACCCAGATCATATTCAAATTAATTATTCATTATTACCCAAATGAATTTTTTACCGCCTGCATCTTCTGCATTGCTGTCGCTGAGAATGTTGTATCTGACCGCAATCTGCATTCCACAGCCTTGACGTATGGATATTTTGTATATAGCGGTAGGTAATTGCTTTATTCAAAATACGTGCAGGTTATGCTAAATTATTTCAGCAGTTACTCGTTCTAATATAAACATTCATTTTCGACCAATTAACTGTTGGTAAATGTAAAGCTAATCAAGCCACAATTCAATTGTTCAGTGGTGTTGTGCCATAGTTAAATGTTGACATCTGGACTCTTTTGAGGTTAGTTTGATTATTTAATGATTATTTGGTGATTGTTTAGGCTTTATGAATATCTATGGACAATTTTGATTCTTATAGATTCCTACATTTAATATTCTATTTAATTTTGCTTACAATGTTCATTTGTGAATAGTAGCTTTACCGAAGTACGGCTAATGTGATTGGTTTACGGCATTCCAGTTCCAGCATCCTGAAGCCTATACAGGTCGCTCAAACCAGTCACGCACACAACTTTCAAACAAAACTACATCAATTGCTTCCCTTACCGACGTCTTAAGGTAACTTTCGCAATATGAGTATTGCGTTTATATTCATCGCTCTCAAGAAAAACCAACACGAAATACGTTGTATAAGATAGTGTGTACCGAGATTAAATGTGGCGTGTTCTGAGAAAACTGGGAAAAATGCTTGTGCGTAAAGTGTCATCCCAGATTAGCCTGTGCAGTCCGCACAGGCTAATCCGGGACGACACTTTCCCCTTAACTGGATTTTCGCTAAGAAGAGACATCATTTAAACGAAAACTTCATAAAGCGGAAATTGTCGTCCCTGAAAAGCCTGTGCGGACTGCACAGGCTAATCTGGGATGACAATTTACGCACAAGCATTTTGCCCAGTTTTCTCAGAACACGCCACAAATGCCGTTGCATGGACCGCTGTAGAATAAACTAAGCTGTATAAGTCAATGAACGTTACGTGCCGATATTGGATAACTGTGTATCAGGGCTGTAGAACATGTAGACTCACTCGAACAACGAGCGTGGAGTAAAGACGGTTTAATAGAATATGTTTCGGATGTTAACATCTCCCATGGGCCGTATATGGTCAACGCAAATTCTCGCCCGCGGCGAAACGTCACAAATAGACCAATAAATTTACAGCACCAATCACAAAAAGCACCAAACTTCTCCTCATAAACAAGCGTGCGTTCACAGTGGAAGTTGTAAACATACTCGCACTCAGGGCTATGAGGACAAATAGTCAGCAAAAATGTATACACAACGGCCTAAATTAGACAAGACATACGACGAAATTCATTCAACTATATCGCAATTTAATAAAAGTAATAAAGGCGTCTACGATACGTGTAACATTGTTCATGTCCCTATACATTTTCATATTGCCTCTGGTGCAACATGCTTGCTTAATTTGAATATTTTATATTATAGTACTCTGACGTTACAACGTTCAAACCACCTATGTAAAACATATGTTTAGCCTGATCAATACCCTGACATTATGTTTAGGTAACTAACTGCCTGACCATCTTAATGATCTCAGTGAAGTACGTTCTACCAATTGAAATGAACAATAAAAGCTATGTCTATGTGATCTTCTTTGTAAATTTCAACTTGTTTTCTCAAAACAGTCTGACGATAGTGTTCGATCATGTTCAATTTGAAACAAATACAGGCACTACCGCACCAATTCGACAACCCCGAATGCGTGTTCCACTTTGAAAGTGATACCATGAGCGAGATAAAGTTTTAAATAAACGCTACAGAAAGGCGTCATTGAACCCCAAACTGTTCATGGGCCAGATCTGTTTTATTTTTAAATAAATGACAGTTCGATTACACATTGAATATTCTTACAAGCTGTTATGTATTTTTAAACTTTTTAAAACCGTATTTACGCAATTAATTGTGTTTAGAAACGCTATATTCGCATTGTTTCATATGTTTGCAGTAGGTAATGAACAAAAAACAGGGCTATTTTTGTATTTATTTTGTATACTCTCTTGATGTTCTTATGACAGTGTGGGTTTTAATGTGAAACAAATAATGTATATTCAATTGCAATTCCATTCACTGAACCTTCGATGGTAATGCAACGCACATGTAACTTGTTTTACGACAAGAAAACATAAAATTGCTTAAGTATCTAGGACATTAATGTAATTGTTGTCTGGAAGTAATTGTGAATGTAATAATTCATGCCAACGCTTACATAAATTGAAAGAGTTAAGTAAACGCATAGTCTTCGACGTTCTGTGTATTAAGAATAAGAACATATCTTAAAAAATCTGAAACAAACATAGTATTTTAAGGACGTAATATTTTGTTGTTCAACTATCGTTGTGTGAGTTTATGCAATTTGATAAGATTGGGCTAAACAACGAGAAGTTTGCATATATACACCTTTAATCATACTTCATGAATTGCTAGCCCGTGGCGCCAGAAGGAAATACGGAAGTGACCGCTTTACAAATCGTTTTATGATGTTTTATCAATATAGGACATGTCCAATATGTCCAAGATGGACTGCGTAGGCCTGATACAGGAGAGGGCGTAATTTTCTAGGATGAGGCTGTGTTCCACTAAACATAACTGCTATGTTTTTTTGTTGTCAAAAACAGTCTTGTAAGATATAAAGCATTGTGTTTAGATAATAAAACTACATACTATTACGTAAACCGGAGAGGAACAGTCAATATATTTAAACTACATAATAACGGAAAAGGACAGTTATATATTCGTTAACTGACAGTGGTGCCTATGAAATTATCAATTTTATGTCATGTTCAATTATGTTAAAATACACCATTGTTGTAAACAGTATGTGAAGGCTCGAAATGTACAGTTACATTGTCTAACGATTAACCGATTTATAACCGTGGACAATACAAAAAAACATATCAAACTGGTGTAAGTGAGTTCCATTAATAAATATATACCTTTCGGTACACACGATCAATCTTATTTGATATCTAGCTATTTTCTGCTTTTAAATTTTATCTCGAACTGAACATTTGTCAACAGCGAGTAAACAAAGGCGAATAGTGAGCACATGTATATATATATATATATGCATGATTGTTATTATAAATTATGGAACATTAGGCCATAACGTGTCTAAATTTTTGAATTAGCACGCATGTATGATTTGTCTAGGTCTCGAGTAACAAAACTTTCTTCATGCAATAAGCATTCACAACACTAAACATAAATTGCCCAAATACATTTTGGACGGCTTTTCTGTTTCTCCGCTGATATGACCTTCAAACATTTATTACATTTCAACAAGAGGCAGTATTGAGTCTTTTTTTACCTCAATGTAAGACGACCCGTCTGGACGTGTTTATCCTGTGCAAAGAGCAACCATATGCTCAATTAGGCTTTTCCGACGTATACATTGGTTTTCACAAATATTGTGTTTGCTGAATACTCCGGTGGCGGAAATTTGCATTTGGTCCACACCAAGTGACAGCTGTATGCAAGCTTGGTACAATGACAATTTTCTTTCCTTCTGTGTCAAAGAACGTTGATGTTTATCGGAATGTAAAGAAAACAGTACACACCCAAGCACACTTGTTTTTATTTGTTTGCAATATCATCAGTTCAAACAGAACATTTTATTATATTTTAGTGGCGTGTGTCCAGCTGCAATATATTACTTTTAAACGCTCATTAGTATAACTTTAATAAAATACAAAGTCAGATCTCAGTAATAAAACAAACATTATTTTAATCATAAAGAGAATTTTACAACGTTTTGGCAAGGGCATAATTGGATAGAACGCATACGTGAGCAATGGATTGTTATCCCGAGAGACAGTAGTTGCATTGTCACTTGATTCGACGTCGAGCAATCATAAGATAATATTTCCCAGGAGATAAGCTGTCACACTGCCTCGGTACCGAATGCGTACTAATCAAAATGTAAGTATACCAAATAGACTCAGTGATATAATTATGTAGGAGTTCTATGATGCCACCCTCGAAGTTATGATGCAGTTTAGGTTATGAACACCAGTTATCAGAGCACATGAAATCAGTTGGCAGAAGATATGTATAAGGATTTTAGTTGAGAAAACCTTCGCATTTATAAGCCGAGACCTAATCATAAGGTAAAATTTAGTATTTTATCACCTCGATGTGAGACAATAAGTCTGCAAGAGGTTGTAATATGGAACAAAAACCATATGCTGAATTAGGCTTCTCTGACTTATGTAAATATTTAAATTGATTTTGTCAATTATTGTGTTTGCTGAACATTCCGGTGGTACAAAATGTAAGTGTGGTCGAAAACAATTGGCAGTTTGATGCAGCTTGATAGAAATAGCAATTTCATGTTTCTGTGTATAAGAATCCTGATGTTTATCCTAACAATATAACTTTTGCGCAACGAAATACACACCCACACATTATTGTGGTTTTTTCTCTGAAATGCCTTCAGTTCGAACAGAACATGTTATTATCATTTCTGCCATGAGTGTCCGGCTATAAAAGCTTACTTTTAAACGGTTAACATTATCAGTTTAATTCAATAAAAAGTTCAAACTCAATAATGAAACAATAGTTTTTTTTAAATAATAAACACAGCCATACAAGTCATTTATCTTTTGCATCAGTGGTTAGATCGCATTCGTGCTTTGTGGATTGTTTGTATGTGTAATTCTGATTGTGACCTACGGTATTTTTATTTTCGCCAGATTCAGCGTCGAGCATTTATAAGTTTATATTTCCCAAAAGTAAAGCTGTCACACTGCCTCGGAACTAAAGACGTATCAATCAAAATGTAACCATACCAAATGTACTTATGTACTAAGAATTATGTAGCATTTTAATGGTGTCACTCTCGAAGTTATGATGCAGTTTAAATTATGAATACCAGTTACTAGGTCAACTGATATCACTTGTGGGTTAATATTTACAAGCATTTAAGTTAAGTGAACCTTCGCATTTATGAGCGCGAGGCCCCTGCATAAGGCACTATTTACTCTTGTATAACCTCCAAGTGTTCCGACCATTCTGCAAGTGGCTATAAAATAGACAAAGCAACCATATGCTAAATTAGGCTACTCTGTCGTATGCAAATATTGAAATTAATTTTGTCGGTAATTGTGTTTGCTTTAAGACTCCACTGGTAGAAATAATTTGCATTTGGTCAACACCAATTGACAGTGTTATGGTAGCTTGGTAAAAAAGTAATTTTTCTTTTTATCTGGTTATATATATTTCGAAACAAAATACACAGCCACGCATACTTGTTTTTTTTTGTGTAAAGTCATCAGTTTGAACAGAACATATTATTATCATTTCAGCTACAAGTATCGATCTGTAAAAGCTAACTTTCAAACGCTTAAAAGTGTAACTGTTATACAATAACAAGTTCAAACTTAATACTAAATCAATATTTCTGATAATAATAAAGAGAACCGTACAAACTATTGACACGTGCATCAGTGTATAGAACACATACTTGCCCAACGAATTGTCCGTGAGAACAATTCTTATCCTGGTAGACAGCATTTTTTATTGTACGAGATTCACGGGCGAGCAACCATACCATAACATTTCCCATGAGTACAGCTGTTACATTGTCGTTATAATTCTACCGACAATACCCCTCTGTCCGTTGAAAACCATCGTCCATATATCAAATTGATAAGAACGCTAAATAAACAGTTATGGTTTCATTGATTCTACGCTAAGCATCAGTGAAATGTAACCAAGTGAACATTAACCCATATCTAAATAATTTATTTATCAGTTTTCAAACAATGATAAAGGTCAATGTGTGTTATAAATTTGAAAAAAAAACATCGCTCCCGCAAGTTACATTAGAGCTGGATAAGGGCATGTTTATTGAAGGAAATCCATAAAGAGCAACCGTATTTGATTCTGTAGCGTTATCAGTAAGAAACGAGCCTTCGCGACGCTTGTCAATCTTATATAATACATGATTAATTGTGACATTAGCTTGCATTAATAATGATATCCTGACATAAACGTTTTGGCGGCAGGCGAACAAAGCCTGTATCGATATAAAATATAGTTTATTTTGCAATCGCGATAATGGATTTTATTGATACATAGTTTCAGTTCGTGTTTTATCAATTGTCTTCGTGAATGTAAAATGTATTTTAGGAAGGCATTTATATTCAAGCAAACAATAACTCCCTTAAATAATAGTGTGTTAGTCGATAAAAAAAGTATACACATCACGTGGACATTTGCTTGCATCGTTTTTCGAACGCATCACGCTAATTACATGTTGCTCCGAATGGAGGCCAGTTATAATAACATAGGAAAACTGGGAAACATAAAACACATTTATATCAAAGATTTAAAAGCTCTTCCCCAATAAAAAAAAATCTTTATGTAACATCAATCGTGATACATGGAGTATCTCCAGAATCCTCCGCAATATATAAATCTCGTGTCTAATTACAGCCATTTTGGCTTGAGACACATAACACGTTATCCGCCTCGTGAATTTGTTCATGATACCAACATATCAGTCCAGCGTTGCACAAAATAAAGAAATTGATCTGAACAAATGACGGTAAAAACACTTGATTATATGACTTCAGTCTGTGATGATGATGCATTTGAATTTCTCACAGGCGTAATCCATAACAGTGTAATAATATATATTCAAATGCATGGGTGATTTCATTATAGGTAAAGGTAAGGTAAAGGTCTTTTTTATAATAGTGTCACCCCTATTAAAAGGGCCAGCCAATTTGACTTATGAGACACTTGTTGCGTGTATACCATGTACCTCCCAACTCCTATCACTATGCCAGGCGCCAGGCGGATAGAAGTCGGTAACTATTCATTTTTAACTAGCTCGCGGCTCACGAACCGGCCATTTCGGAACAAGTCCCATGACAAACATCCATCCTTCGACAAACGCTTCCCATTGGGCTCGAACCGTCGACCTTCCGATCCCGAGCCGGACGCCTTATCCACTAGGCCACGGCGACCGGTATATTATAATTGAAAGCCTATAAATAACCACAACAATGTGAATTTGATTTAAATTGTTCAAGACATTTTTGTGTTGTAAAGTAACAAAAAAATAGTCATAACTTATATGAAATACATAAGTAAATATGCAACGTAGGAAAAATGACAGAATGAGCAATGATTATATTTATTAATAACATAACGTCGCCATGGCATATTGGATATGGTGACAATTATTTCAAAAGCACCATAACTTTGAAACATTAGTATGCATATTAAATTCTGTTATACCTTATGATAAAAAATGACATTTCTACAGTAAAAAAACAGCAGTGAAAATAACAAATTGTTATTACTGGTGAAAATAACATATTTTCGGAACATTTTTTCTATTTTTAGATTATTATATCAAGTTGTACTTCCCTTGTTTATATTTTTTCTATGATTACGAGTGAAATAAAATCGATATTCCACCGAATCCAACACATTTTCTTTTTATTTAAGGCTTTTTTGTTATCGTTTATTTACATTTTAAACGAGTTTAACTGAAGAATTTCGCTGGAATAATGACGTCATTTCGTCAACAAAATGACGTCATTTCAATGTATTGAGGTACGCCACGGGAGAAAGGGTAACTTTTCAGCGAAAGGGAAACAGCTGTTAATTATTTTTTATTGAAAAAAGGTCATAAAAGAAACAGACAATTTGTTCATGTCAGTGTAAGATCGTTTGTTATTTCACTCGTGATCATAGAAAAAATAATATTTAAAAATCACAAACGATCTTACACTGACATGAACAAATATCCTCTATATCTTCCATAGAAACGATGCTGAAATGACTTGGCACGATGACAAGAAATATTATATTTCTATTTTCTATTTCCACTAACAAATTTTATTTCTAGTTCGATTACTTCGAAAAAAAAGCCGAAAAAAACACTATTCCAGCGTCAAACGATACCGCATAGTATTAAACGTTCTCTGCTTTGCGTAGTTAACATCTTTCACCACTTAATTTATAACATTTGCCTATAATGTAAACATCACCTCTGGTATTTGTCATTTTTAATTTCAATGTCCATAGGCGCGGCCATATTGGAAGTAGTCTAAAATGTCGATTATTTTACCAGAGATATAATTATATGATTTCACGAAAGACATTTTCAGTACAAAATAATAATTAACTCTGTTAATTAAAATGTCCGTTACTTTCACCATCGTATATCAATAATATAAAGCCATGCACATAATATATATGTATCTGCATGATACCTTTAGTGTTTAAAAAAACATGGTCTCTCAAGTTTTTAAGTTGCCGTTCCTATAACTTAAAAAATTCAAAGAATACACAGATAAATTTACACTTGTTTTAAATGCAGCTTTCCTGTCTGCATGTCATAAAATCACAGCACTTTCATGCAGATGATATGATCCAAGATGCGATTATATGACGTTTCCCTGTCATATATTAATAAAAATAAATTTCCCTGATATGTATTTCCAGGTTATATATTACATCATTTAGGCGTCATCGACATATTGTAACTACTCTTCTTATTACCTCGCCAAGGTGCACGTTTTTTCAATGAAAATAAACATAATGGGTGTAAAATTGACAATTGTTGGACTGTTAACGAATGTGTTATTGATATGTTTATTCAGGAGCCTTATCATTAACGTTCGAACATGCAAAAATATACGTACATAATTGCAATACCTTTTGAGATATGATAGTATGTATGTACCCATGTATATCATTTAACAGAGCCTATTTCAAATGTATGTTGCTTTGTCTTCTGTTCCAGTTTGCAAAACAAAACCGACTGTATTAAGTCCGAACGCAAGCTAAAATCTAGCGTTGGGTTAATGCAGATACATGCCACGAAAAGGTACCAACACAAACAACTGATAATGAGTGTGTGTAATGGTTGGCAACGATTCTGTACCAATGGTTTCAAACAAGTCTGAACAAACGGTTAAAACGAAACTTGAATCAACTGCTTAACAGAACATAAGTACAAACAGCGGCAAAGAAACATCGACCAACAGAAAAATGTTTTAATAACCAAAATATACGAATCCATCGCAATGGTTAACGAACAGAAACACATTTATAGGGAAAAGTGATTTAAGTCGATGAAGATGAGATAAAGATCGATTTTATGGAAAAACAGAAACCAACCCTGTCGTTTCTCCATAATTTTGGTTAAATAATACTGATGTTTTATTATCTGTTGCATCACTAACTGCTAACGGGAAGTCAAACACATTGTTCTATTTGACGGACAAAACAGGCGTAAATATTCAGAATAGTTTTGAACTATATAAGAGCAAGCACTAGTTTAAAAAAATACCAACCGAAATTGCTGTATACATAAATGCACAAGATAATGGGCAATAGTAGAACAAGTTGAATAGTATATGACATTATGTTATGAAATAAATTTAAGTACGACTAAGGCTCCGTTACTTGTTTGCTAAAATTTATTATTTATTTGTTTTTATTTTTTATTTCAGATTTGTATAACGAGTGCTAACAATAACAAAAACAATAAATTCTTCAATGATTAATACCTGTTTTTTTTACTTTATAGTGCTGTTCCCTTATTTACATAACAGTTCGAATACACAAATGTGATTCGTGGTAAAAGGGACTTGAGCACAGATTTCGACATGTTTTGAAGTTTGTCATGAAATGCTTGAAATTGATAAATGTAAACATAGGAACTAACAATATCTAGTACATGTTTAGATCAAGACTAAAATTAAAGACAGAAAAAATGCTATCCCCACCAGGGCTCGAACACTACCCCTTGGAGTAAACTTATAACATTAAAACCACTCGACCATCCGTGCTGCTATCAACAGAGGCGTATTTTATACTTTAAATAAGCAATCCACGTACGGTCACAAACAAATAATGACAACAATATAACTCTCCAAATTATTCAATCGTTTCGCGTTTGTAACGCTTCATAATTGTATCGATTTCTACCGATGAATATTCGTAAACGAACATGTATTTTCAGTATGAGTCTCCGTAATAAATGTAATTTTGCTTACGGATGTACATTGTTCATTTTCTTTTTGAATCCGTGACAACCAAAAATGAAAATTCTTATTTTGACAAACTGTGAATAATTTATATAACCTGAGAATTCAATAAGGTTATTATGCAATTCACATTATACAAAAAGGATCACACCCGAATTGTGCTATATACACATATATTGTGTCTTCTATTGCATTTTGCAAACACTGAAACAACATGATTTCTCTATCTCCATTGGACCATTGACATTTTGGTGAGATGAAATAGAAACACTTTGCTGACGGATTCCTAATGACGGATAAAGCTCTACTTTATACGTTTATATAATAAAAGCACCATTAGTCACTCCTGTTTAATGTCGAAAACGCTCTCAAAAAGCGAACAGAGGTTTCCTTTCGTAAACAGAACCATTCGTGTCGACTAGATCACATTAACAAGTATATATAAAAAAGTTGTTTTATTTACGTGACATTCGTAAATCTCTCAGATGCAATTGAGTTTTCGAATAAAATGTCGAAACCAGACAATTAATTGAGAATTTTGGATATTTATAATGAAGAACAATTTGGTAATTGCATATAGACACACGTTATGTGTATTGGAACTAAACAAACTATACCAAATATTCATCATGTATACACGCAATCTTCTTGAGTTATGTATTTGTAAGTCCGTTTTTTCAACGTATATATAACAAATCGAAACATACACTGATCTGTTTTAGTGTGTGTGTGTGTGTGTGTGTGTGTGTGTGCATGTNTCATTTCTACTAGCTCATATGTAAGTATACTTTTTCTGCTACAAAAACTTGTCACAAATTTGACTTTACTGATTTTTTATTTTTTATTTATATTGCATACAAATTACGGTTTCTTTGTTTCCGTTAACTCGATCTGTAAAACAGCAAAACTTAATATTAAAATAAACCTTATCTTAATAGTTATAAAAACACTCAAGCGTATGAGGAAAATGGTAGGTGTTTTATACACCACAGAACAAAAACAACAAATTAGTGTTGACTGAGAGTGCACACGTAAAATGTGTGGATAAACTGTTGATTTCTTCCACAACTTATTTGAACGTTTCTTCCAATCCACGATATTATGCCATGAAAAGTGGGCCTTAATCAGAGTACCGTGTTATAAAGCCGTTAGCAATAATGAGGACTAATGTTTATATTGCACTTGGCACTACCATAATCTATGTATCTGTACATTATAAAACGTTTATAAATAATGTTCGACATAATATAACAAATAATTATCATCATAAATCAACGTGTTATTGTTGGAGGCGAACGCTAATGTTTCCTACCCATCAACCAACATCGCCTTATGTATCGGCATATTTATATAAATATATGTTGGACCCAGTGTAATTCGTTATAATTGTCGAATGCGTCATTAGCCACAACAGGATTGCGCCAAATCATCTATGCCTATTTATATATTAAATTAATTCATATAATAACCACACAAATCAAACTCTTTCCTATAACATTTATTGATACTAAACAAGCATAAATTAACTTTAAGATTCTATTTTTCATGTTCAATTGTCATACAGGAAATGCGCCAACGTATTTGATTGAATTGTTAACACCAACAGTTCAGCGACGTTCCACCAGATCATCAGAGTCCTGCATCGAGTGTTATACCGTGCCATTCCATCTACCATTGAGACTGAAACATATCTCCTCGATTGACTGTTTTAAAAGAAATCTGAAAACGCACTTCTTTAAAGACTATTTCTTATTGTCCTAACAAGCCAATGAACTTTAAAAAATAGTGACATTTGTGACAGTTAACTAGAAGATAAATATGTATCTGTATCTATATTATTATTCTATATCTTAATTGGTTTTAAGATATTGTGATATGAAAATTTTAGTTTTTAGTTTTATATAATTCTTATTTTTTCAATTTGTTAATTTTATAATATAGTTTTATTTATATAGATTATGTACAACGCCATTGAATATGTTTATACTGACATTAGGAAAAACTATATTGGCAGAAAATATTGGATTAGACCTAGCATGGCTAAATTTTTAGATCTTATAAAGTCAGAAAATAAGAATATACTTAGAAACTTAGGAACCTATATTCATAAAGCATTTATTATAAGAAATGAGGTAATGTATAGAAATTGACACGGTACAAAATGTATACATTCTGTGTTTCTTGTGATACTGTAAATCCATGTTTCCTATGTGTTTCTTTGTACTTGAATTGTATATGTTTCATGTTTTCTATGTGTTTCTTGTGAAACTGTAAATATATCTGATGTATTATGTATGCTGCTTGTTTTATTACAGAAATCTTACGTGTTTGTAGGTTACCTATACATAAATGTTGTAATACGGTTAATACATATGATATGAGGCCTTAATGCCGTTTTTATTGTTAAATATACAAGACTTTGCTAGCGTTGCTATTTGTAACTGTAAAGTATTGTTGTGAAATACGTTTACATGATTACATTTACATACATTTTGTATTACGATTAATAGATATGACATGATGCCTTAATGCCCTATGTATTATTATATTTACCAGACTATAATAGCGTTGCTCTGTACGTACAACTTTAAAGTACTGTAGTGAAATAGTTTGAAATTGTTAAAGCAAAATGCTAATATCATACCATATAAACGTTTTGTCAAAGTTGTATGCTTAAATGCCTTATTGGATTGAAATAAACTGTCTGTCTGTGTGTCTTTAAATTTAGAAATAGGCGTTTTAGCAAATAAACCAGTTTTCAGTTTTACCAAACACTGTCAAATACTTCATTGGAATTTGCATGCTGCTTGTAAGTTTTTCCAATTATATCCAAATATATTTAAGTTATATTAATTACTATATTTCCTATCACAATGGATGATGGTAAGCTAAGTATGCTCATCGTGCGTTAAGGAATGCAATACTAACGTGCATATGCCATTTATTTAGTATATTATGTTTCATTATTATATTCAAGATTGTTTAGATATTGAATAGCAACTGATATCAAATGGGTCATGTGTTATATTAGTATACAATCAAATTCTAACGCAGAACATCAAGCAATGTCAAAGTAAAACTGTACGCTAATACAAATAATTACTAAAAACGATACCATTGTACAATACATTTATTTGTAACAATTATGCAAGGACTTTCAATTAATTAGACAGTACATTATAAGAAATATAAGTTTTACTTATTATATCGTTTTTTACTTGATTTAAAAGGCACTATTCTCTGTGAAAAATTATATTTGAATTCGAATAGTGCCGTCCCTCGTTTGATAAGGGTAACATTATTCAAGTGTGTTACATAATTATATATGTTCTGCACAACCAATACTTTCACGAATTACATCATATACGCGATATCATCTAACTTAAACGCAATTTATAAAAAAATAACAAAAAACCTGCAGTTTTCAGTAGAGATTAGCCACATATTGTCAAGGACATCACAGTATACAACCGTTTAGGTACATACTTAAGTTAATGTGTGTCCGTTGAATGTAACTTTCAATATGAAAATTCGAATACTTATCACAGCCGTAGTAAACTGAGCTCATGTAACTTGATTTATGTGCTAACATAAGATATATGTTGCTTTTCGATCGGCCTAATGTGATTTGACACGAAAAATCGCACATTATATTGCGCCCTAATGTCTTATTTGCGACGTGTTTTCTAATGATATCCTGTACTTTACCAAAGATAAAGATAAAGTACATCACAAAGTATAAAAGTCCATTATAATTGAGGCTGTCTGTAGGCTTGAAGATAAAAAATAAAATGGTCTTAATGTAAATTTAGTGTAAACCACTCAGACGATTTAAGAGCTTCCACGTACTTTATCTATTTAATATACATTTTACATCCGCCAAACCTCACATATGGTTTTACTTTATGCACGAACGTTTATATAACATATTGCATCATAGCATGAAAACAATTGAAACAGTATTCAATATAGAGTACATGGCAATTTTCAATGTTAATTATAACTTCACCGTTCTCTGTTCGGTTGTAAAAAAAACAGTGCAAAACACTACGTTCTGGTGTATTTATCTTGCATTAATAATAATGATCTAGTTAAAAAAGTAACGGCTGCCTATTAAAAATATAGATTGTATTAAGGCAAATTATTGCACATCTTAAATATTTTAATTACATTAAAATTTCACATACAATTATATAACACGTGCACCACATACCGCATGAGCAGGCAACTTCAATGTTTTACATGTTCATATCAAAGGATGTATTAAACAACACTATACAATATTAAGAAGTGAAACTCCAGAAGCTGCATCAATATTGCATTTCTATCATACACACCTTCGTGGTCCTTTATTTATGGCAAGGAACCAATTGCCAAAACGGTACATTACGGCACAAAACGAAACAACATATACACATATTAGAATAAAGCTTGGGTCACCGCCTTGGAACGGTCAATGCTAAGCACTGGGGTTTAAACCGGTTAAATAGCGCCCAACCTCACACTTGGCCCACCAATATTCATGATGCATATAAGTGTAAATAAAATGTAACCTCATAGCATTGCATCTCAAATGAAACAGTAAGAAAAGGGAATTTAAACGCATTCAATTTAATTACTTTTTAATTACTCAATGGTAGGAAGGAGACCAGAGCAACAGAGTTACAACTTTTTAGACAAGACCTGGTTAATATAGAAGACTTTTGTAAGCTTCTTAAACAGCACAATTTCGCTATATTAGTTAGATAAACCAGACAAGATGCCGTCGTAAGAATATAGTATAATAAATGGAGAAGGAAGTGTGTCAACGACTGGTAGTTTCATCAGCGCTACTGAACGAAAACTTATTTGGTAATCAAAAACAAATTCGAATAAAGGCGCATCTGTCAAGTTGATAATGTAGTTATTAACCCATTTATGCTTAGTGGACTCTCCCATCCTTCTAAATTGGAGCAATTTTTTTTTTTAAAGGGATGTCTAGTATATTTATTTCTATATTTAGAATATTTCTTAAAGAAAGTCCTGTTTAGGCAAACAGCGCAGACTCTGATGAGACGCGGCATCATGCGGCGTCTCATCTGGGTCTACGCTGTTTGCCAAGGCCTTTTTTCTAGACGCTAGACATAAATGGGTTAATTGTAAACCTATAATACTTGATCAAATAGCATCCAATATTGTGTATAACAAACACACAATCGTCATGAAACAAAGTTGTAAATCCACGTGTTTACTTAAGATATGAAGATGTCGGAGTAGTATACGATGTGGTGTACATAAAACAAATTAACTCAAGCGTAAAGCACAAACGTACGTCATCCACTTAAAAAAAACATTTATTAGATGCCTATTTATATATTTGTCTGCGCACTGTTTTATTGTATTATGAAAGGAAGTAACCATCACTTAAAATCCATGCTATAATAGATGGCGTCTTACGTGATTTGATTTGGTTACAAATTCGAATCCCGATTAATGCAACTGTTTCGGTTAATACTTTGTATAATTTGATGTTGTTTTGTGTTGTTCTTTTAAATAATTAAAATCCTCTTGAACATACAATGGTGTTATTTCGTATTTCATTGTTTGCTATATGATTGTATGTATGTGCTGTTATTTTAAGTGAATGTGTATGTGTGCGGGTTGTTTTAATACGACAATTTGAAAACAAATCACTTCGCAAATATATGTTAATTATTAACAACATAAATTGTATGTATGTTTGTATTGTATTGCTTACATGTGTTTTAGATTTACGTTATAATAATTACGTTAAGTCTAATGCTGATTGAATAATTGTTCACTTAACCGTAATTCAGTTATTGATAAATCCACTACGTATGCAAATTAAAAAGTATATATCAATGATTGTGCTTTTTTTTCATGAAAAGGTTGCCAATATGATGTCATTGTTTTGCGTGAATCTTTAAAAGCGATATGACTTCATAGATGGGCCCGAATGTCACAATATGCCATTCAACGGTGATGAAAATGAAACTGAAACTATTTTAATGAACCAGCCTATAGAAGTCCTTTGTGGCCTTTCGAGTGTAAAATTTATCGCAAATATCCACTCTGTGTTCTAATCATTTGACTTAAATAGCATTGTTCTGCTTTTCTTTGAAGTATGAACTTTCGGGAAAATTAAGCGTAACTTGCTTGAACAAAATGTATCATGCTTTCATTTTCACGAAGTCCATACACTGGTGAAATGCAGACAAACGTTATTTAAGTATTGAATTATTTTATATATTAGCCTCTTTCTTGAAAAATGGGGATTAATGTATGTGTAGTTCTCACATGCTTATCGGAGACGATACTTTCCACTGTGATGGTATATTCCGTTTAAAAGGACTTGTTCAAATATTTGGCATCTTTTGAAGTTTATCATTAAATGTTTAAATTTGATAAATGTGAATATCGGAATCAAAGAGCTCCAGTATAAAAACCCTCATAAAATAAAAGAATGCAAAGAAAGTAAACCACACCTGGGCTCAAACCACTGACCCTTGTAATAACAGTAAAGCGCCTAAACAACTCGGCAATCCGTTCTTCCATAGGATGCCATTTATTTTATACTTTATATAAGCAATCCACGTATTGTCGATACCAACAGAACGATCCAAATTGTTCAATTGTTTCGCGTTTGTAACGCTTTATATTTTTTTATCAAATTCTAACGTTGATTATAAGTAAAAGAAAACGTACTTTCAGTATGAGTCTCTGTCATTAGTGGTATTAGTTTCACTGATTTAAATTGTCCATTAAGGTTTTGAATCTGTGACAAAAGGTTTAAAATTTTCATTTTGACAAACTGTAAACATGTCCCTTTAAAGGAAGTATCTTCTAAGCAAAATTCCAGTTCGGACGGAGAGTGTCGCCTCTGATTAGCCTTTGCGGACTGCATAGGCTAATCTGAGACGATACCCAATGCACATGCATTAAGTCCTGTTGTCTCAAAGCGCTGCCATATTGTTTTCGTCACCCATGTTGTTGTTTTTTGCAAANACTGGCTGACCACTTCAACCTTCCCGTTGACGCAACACTGCACAACTGGAGGCAGGTTCGAGGCAGCCTACAGGTCACATGGAAGAAGGCTGAAGAGGCAATGGAGTGGGTGACCATCCATTTGCGTAACAGCCACGACCAGATCTACAAGCTGGCAGCTGTTGGCCTGCTCCTCCCTACATCTACAGCTGGTAGGTACTTGACTAGGCTGTCAAGAGCACAAAAACAAACGAATGATGTTTTTGTTTTGCTTAAATATCTCTTTGTATTCAAATCAAAGCGATTCAATAGATATTATTTCAGAGAGTTTACAATAATTGTGTGTATTTCAGATTGCGAGAGGGGATTCAGCACGATGAAAAGGATCAAGACGGAGAATCGTGCTCACATGAAGTCTGCTGTCCTCAATGCACTAATGACGGTCAGCATTGAAGGGCCAGACATTGAGGCAGTAGACTTCGGGAAAATGGTGGATGCCTGGCACCAGGAGAAACCTCGCAGAACAGTGTTTTGAACATGTAATATGTGACTGTATTGTTGTTGTTTTTCAATCATGTTTTGCTTGCTAATGTCTACTGTTATTCTGCTTTTTATTTAATATTAAAATACATGACTTGAATGAAATAAATTGAGGACAAATAAATAAATAAAAAAAAAGAACATGTTGTGTTTTAGTAGCTCCCAAGTTGTGTAGATTTTGATTTAGAACAGTTAGAAATAAAAACAAATCGACACGAGGAAATGGGCAAGCCCCCTTCCGCACCAACCCCCGTCCGCGCTGTCTTTCCGCTGTGCCTGCCCAAATTCTTGGGGAAAAGCCTATATATATATATATACACTATATTTAACACAATTATTCTGCTAAGACTCCATATATTGACCATAATTTAGACAACATCAGCAATATGTATGTCCGTTCGTTTGTTATTTATAAATGATTATAGTAGATAACCACTTCATATGTAATGCAGACCTGTCACAGCTGCTAGTTGCTGTGCCAGTTTTTGTATGGTTGCTTGTCAACCGTTCTGTTTGCCTGATGTAATTTGCATATTTTCATATACACAAATGTTGGCTGCAAACGAGAACACGGTATGCCACAACACATTTATCAGATGTTTGTCGGATTTGCCGCACCTAAAATTCGTAAAATGAAATACAACTTTTATATCTTGATCACTTAGTACAATTTGCCCTTCACAAATTTTTTACAACAACAGTTGTTGTATTTGAGTTACATTTATTTTGTTTAAGCGTACACAGTGTATGAAATTTATTGTAAATGTTCGTTCAACAGTTAAATGCATGTAAAAATTGCTGCATTTAATAAGCTAAGAGCTTTTGTGCATAAATGTTGAACAAATATGTACTGTTCTGTCTTTTGTTTAGTATGTGATTTGCGCTCGACTCTAATTATAACTAATCTCGCAAATTATTTAAGTTTTTTGCGCTCGCTCGCTCCAATGTACTGATAAAAATTTAGTGGCCATGTGGAAATGTATTTACAACGTCAGTTTAAGTTAAGTTCTTATTCACATATATCGCATTAAAACGCAATTGCTCACAAACCAGGATTATCTCGTTACTTTATGCTTCTAAACATTCTTTACTTAATTTAAACTCACATTAGACCATAGTTTGTAAAAGTTGAAATTAATTATATCAGCAGAAATCGCATTTAGTTGTATCCATATGAGCCAATATGTGTGTATTTTTAAGCACTATATTCAAGATTTGATAAATATTTATGTGTTAACCGTCAATCGAAAAAGAAAGATGTGTATTTTGTTGATGGATTTTCAAATGAAATGAAGAAAGAGATAAGTCTTAGAATTAAAAACGCAGTGTCGCCCGCTTCTACCCCTGGATTTAGATCAAGGTCGTAAATTAAGGTAAAATGTTAAAAACTAAAAACAAAATTTACATGTTGGCTGGAGTTGTGTTGTCGTTCTTTTCATTTGTGAAATAAAACGTAACATCACACGAATTCTTGGAAGGGTATTAAAGTGTACACAGACATTTTCAGAAAGTATGCGGTCATTTGTCCTACTAACACGCTTACCTAGAACAATAACCTTCCTCTGACAGGATCTGAAGCTTATGTTTGTTAATTGAAAACATGGAAAGTCTTTTTCTAACTAAAACCAGACGAGTCGTATCAACACGATTACATTATAAAATCAATGAAAATTCGAAATTAACGTGGGTTGGCAGTTTCATCAACTCTAGATTACATTTTCTTTTAGGTTAATTTAGGTTAGCAAAGAACATTGTTTCGTGAAATTAAAAGGCCAATATGGACTTCTACACATACTTCATATCGGATACTTTTGTCAATAAGTAAGCATTTCAGGGGGGATTTATTTATTGTCTAGAACATTGCCATGTAAAATTGTTATATTTTTATTGTAGTTAATTAGATGATCATTGCCATTTGCATGCATATATCGCTATTTCAGAGCAAGTTACAAGTAAAAGAAAGTACACAGCAATAATAAGTCATTTCGTTTCGCGTGACCCTAACTCTCCCTTAAGAGTACATGTAACCATATTTGCATCTGTGTATAGACGTTGATTTTTGAGGCTAATACATTTTTTATTAAACACTTAACCATGAATGTCATGATGGTTCAATGTGTGGTGTTTATCTTTGGTCAGCGTTCGTGATTGTGTAACTTTGTGCATAGGGTAAAAATAACAGAACGTGTAATGTATGTTACGTAATCATGGGTTGTAAATTGTAATGCTGAAATTGTTTTCACCTGAATAACTATCAAAGATATTTGATATATTTGTTTATTTCAATTACAATTAAATAAGTTTATTCATGTGCAAACATTTGATACAGTTAGCCGATAAATAGCATATTTCAATATCGCAAACTTCTGTTAATAAGGCCCGATAAAAATTTCGGGCAATAAACTTTCGCAAACATGCTACAGAAACACTCATTAATTGATTACAAGTTATTGGTCGTTCGTTCCAATTTACACGTATGTATAAATCAATATGTAACCTAAAATTGATCACTAAATGCACTTTTGTAATGCATGTGTGTTGCTGCTCGTCATTCTTTGTATTTGCGGAGCTCTAAAATGCCTAATGGAATGTTCAATTAATATGTTGGCAGTGTTTACCAATCATGTTTACTGAACATGTTTAGTCTTTTAGTACAATAACCTTAACGCCCCGTCGACGTTTTAGTTTGCCAAAGCCATACGACTCAAAGGTGGGATAACAAATGTAAATACTCTATTATTTATATTGTGAAGAGCAGCTTAGCTGTGCAATTCCTCCGCATTGTGTAATTATTTTCAGAAGATATGAAGAAAACGTGCTCGTGAGCCAAAACATGAACGCTTAAATATTGATGTCCCTAAAGATCGTCTGTATTAAAGCCTCTAGACGGACAGTTAATTGTCTCACTTAAAAAAACAATATGCACTGATAGCGCTTGGCAAATTAATGGAATACGTCAATTTTGGCCCAACCCAACGTTTCTGTCAAACATTAGTATGGTCATTGTAAACAGAACCTTTCAAATCGAACATATTATATAAATCACTTATCAAAGAATTATTCTGGATTTATACCGTAGTCACTTTGCTTGGTGCAATAACCAGTTCCGCCATTTAAAAGATTGATGTTGCAAACGGAATGGAATGTTATTACATGGAGCAGACATTCGTTATAAAACTTGTCAAAATGATCAACAGTTATGATTATAATTGAAATGAATTGGAAAAGACCAATCAAAGGCATAAACGAATAACATCAATAAAATAAAATTTCTAATAACGGTTTATCATAAAATTGAAAAAACTAAAATTTGCAACTGCTTATAAGATGACTCCTACGTAAGAAAGAGCGAATGCATAATAGTGCTTATCAACCATTAAAGAAACTGGTAGTGGTATTTGGTTGTCAGTTTAAGCCAGTGATAAGATCACACTATACACTCAGTTCATATACACTGACCTACGTTGCATTAATGTTCGATGACTCTTAGAGATGTATTCACACATGTTGTCATAAAACAAATTAAACGCGTTATGTCCTGTTTGATCGTTTAATTTGCAAACATAAGTAACAAAACAACGCAAACGATATCTTCAATCGCGTGCCTTAGGCTCGACGTTCCGTACATATAACTATAAATAATCCGCGAAATTCTTATTTCCGATCTTGGCGATTTGAAGTGTGTACCGTGAATAATTGAAGAAATTATTATCTCAGCAGCTTAAGCGTAAATATGTCCAAACGATCCGTTGTATTAATCCTCTGTAATTTAGTATTCTGATGTTCCTTAGATAACTGCCATAGCTTAATTGGAGGGATATTTCAAATAAGTACAGAGAGGGCAAAATAACAACCACGTTCACGGAGAAATAGGACAACCAATTTGTTGGTCGCCTTTCAGATGGCATAATGTTAATGGTATGGAAATGGAGGCGTTATTATTGCGTCTACCGGGAGCGCTAACAAATGTGAAAGGACAGCCCTATTTCATCAATTATTGTGAACACGTTATTTCTATGCTTGCTTTGCAAATGAACAATTAATAAGGAAATAATTGCTATATGACATCTCTTTTGGTTGCATCATTCAATGCATATCAAATGGAATTTTTTGCTGATTTAAAATCGTGCTAGAATATCTTGAAACAACGATGTCTAAGACAAGAATACGTTTTTACACTTAACATTAATACAGCTTTAGATATAATTAGGCATTAGCAAACATTGCTTAAATGAATATGAAAAGGGGTCGTTACTTATTAAACTAATAACATAACCAACATATTGTGGTGTGGTAGAAACGACAAATTGTTTTAATGGTTCATTGGTTAACATTTTCAACGTGGTAATAATTTAACTTCATAACTATTTTCTGCCAAAACATACTGTTGACATCCGATAGTCTTTCATTTATGACAAGTGACAACTTGCCTGTACAATATGGAACAGTTCCGACACTACTCAATAAAACATGAAAAAAATGGTAAGCTTTAATTTTCACACACACGCAATAGAAATTGCGAAATGAGTCATTCCAAAGTCCTGTCATATATAACAACTAACACATTTGTTGAACAATACAAATTACCTAAAAACGAAAAATGTCACGCGAAAATATTAAGTTTGCCTAAAAGAAGTTCTAACGAATTCGAATTATGTATTCTTTATATTTCCTAGGGCAGTTTCATTGTATAGTTTTGCCAATTCGGTAATACCTTTTAGAAATTAAATTCATTATTTAAATCGACCCAAACAAACCTTGTTAAACTTGCTAACTTGCATTGATACACTTATGACCCCTGTATCGATAAATATTTACTAATTATTCAATACTATAGACACTTTCATTGTCTTTCCAGAAAATGGGAAAAAAAAATCTGGAAAAAAAATAATTGTCACGTTTCATTAAACTAAATACTGATAACCCACACACAAATGCAGTACATAATGGATTGGCGTAAATTGTCATACATGATGGAACGGCGTAAATTGTCATACATAATGGAACGGCGTAAATTGTCATACATAATGGACCGGCGTAAATTGTCATAAATGCGACAGAAAAGCCATACATATGTTAGCACAAATGAAACAAAACAAATGTAATTGTATGCATATTTTTTATTAATTGCACATATAGTGTAACATTACGTAAATAGTGTTGGAAAGTTTTAGAAAGACGACCACATATAGCGCCTGCTGCAAACTAGAGTTAATATGCTTCCCTTTATTTAAATAGGCAGCATTTAATTACTAAAGTAACACAAATAGCATTCGTGGACCACATAACATGTTTATTTAAGTACGAATACATCAACATTCTTAATTAATCAAGGTCTTAAAAACATGCCGTCTCTAGGCTTCCGAGTGGTTCACTATAATAGCGAATTCGGCATAATTGAGATTGTGTGTTGTCTCCTTGCTACATTCGGTGACCATCCATATTCAACCTTCTGCACCCTCGAAGCCTGATCGCAAGCGAAACAAATTTGGATGCCAGAATGTTTGATTCCGGTTGGTTTCAGGATGTTCGGTAAAATATGGTTAAACAATTGAATAGCTGATTGTGGACGAATATGATGAGTGTTCTGTGGCATGAAATCATCAGTCTTTTTATGGCATCAACGGCATTAGAAGAGTAGGATGTTCTGATATATCACTTACATTGTATTTGATTGTGTTCAAACCAGTTTGTAATTTGAGAATACGAGCTTTATATATTTTTAGTCGATTATCTTTTCATTACATTACGATTAGTTTGTAATTAACGCTGTATGATTTACTAATTAAACTAACGGTAAACAGACAGTTTCGCGTCCGCTTACACTTTTTAAAAGTTCGAGAATTTAATTACTTGATTGGCTTTCAATCTCCTGACTATAATTTTATAAGCAACTGCAGCAACGATTTAATGAAATCGTCATCTCTCATTACAAGGTAGGCGTAGTTGTTGTAGTTTAAACTTGAGACGGATGTTTTTAATAAGTTATACGTTTATTTAAAGTTAAACTTTTGTCTGTCGCGTTAAACGGCTTATTTAAATATAAACACAACGAACTTAAATTGCACCAGCAGGAGAGAAACCTTTTTATTGTCTTTTTTTTTTAATTCCAATTAACAATCTTGTTTTTGAGAAGTCTTGTAAATAGGGAGTGCAAATCGGGTTCCCAAGAAGACGTCTAGCATATCGTCTGTGTGCGTCTGATGTACAGTTAAGTCAAGTTAATGTGTTTTTTTAATATTTCTTATTTCTTGTTTGCTTGGATTGTATATGTATGATTAATTCCTATAATAAATAAAACAGTAAACTGTGAAACAGAAACAAGGATGGACATTTTAGTACACTTACATGTTCCGTGAGGTGAATATATACTATTAACCGTTACATACACGTATAATTAAATTGTAATTAAACAAATGTGTCATGGTTCCATAATAATAAATCATTGGTGAAGTATAATCATGCAAATCCCAAAGTTTAGTATAGATTAATATAATTCAAAAATCATGTTCAATAATCATTTTTAAGAATTGTTATGTAATGCAATACTCATATGCTTTCAAAATTAAAACTTTAAATCCATCCCAATGAATATTTTACCAACCTAATACAATATACCGCTTTGAGATCGGTGAAATAATAACGATTTCAGCATGATTAATGATATAGTTTTTCTACACGCGAAAGCCGGTGATTCATCTGGATGAAAACGACTTTTTAGTCTGCGTTCGTACCAAACGTACAGGGAATTGTATTCCATTCGCACTAAGCGATTTTAAACACGATGGTACAATGTTATTGAATACATGTGTAACAAACGAAATAGTTTTCGGCACAATGAACAACATTTTCGAACTTAGAACTGATGCCATTTTAAATGATTTGAACAATGTTCGATCCACATATGCTTTAAGAATTTTGAACGACGAACAATTTTAACCAGACTTTAACAATATTGTTTAAAATTTATAAGTAAAATGCAACTCCAGAAACATTGTCAGGAGAGAAATACGTGTCAACTAGTCTTAAATTTAGGGCAAAATTCCAGTTATTTAAACAATACTAAAGACAAAACAAAGAAAAACGCAATGTAACATCAACATTAATTTTAAGCTATGGTCAATGAATTTGAACTGTCAATGAAAACCGTGGAAGATTTAACCGGTTTTAACATTTGCCGAATCACACATGTATGCCAGCAATAATTAATAAAAAGGACACGATCGCAGTTGACAACATATAGATTATACAATACATACAGAAATTTACTAAATATAAGTATCTCCTGGACCAATCTTAAAACACATCGGGGTTTAAACGGTAAATGGCTAGCCTTTTCTTACACGTAGCCCATAATATATTAATTAATTAAGTATTATTAAATATTAATTTCATGGCATCGTAATTCGAATTAAAAGCAAAACAATAGAATATTAATTCGATTTAATTACCATTTAGTTACTAAATGATTACACCATATCAACAGAATAACATTATTGTGAGCCACAATGAAGTGAAATAATATCACCTGAATCCCTTCTTGTTAACAAGATTTCCGAATCTAGCATCATATTGTTAAAATTCGAAATTATCGTAATGCATATTAGGATGAAATAGTAATAAAGGATTTAAGCATTTGTGTTAAATACGTTGAGAGTTAATGACTTTTCTGCAATTGTGTTTAGGATTCTACGGTATAATTGACGATATGAGATTTTATCACTACACCATCAAACATAGAGGTATGTCAAACAACGATACAAGTTAAAGAAACCCAATGTTTTCTAATAAAAAATGTCTTGCTTCCTTAATCGCTAAACGCTATTGTCATTCAACTCTTGTCTTATGTCAATTTATGAAGTGAAGTAAATTAGTGGGGAATGTCCTTCGTAACAGGTTCAGAGAGGACACAAACCCCCATTCTAATTGAACTGTTACTAATAAAAATTCACCACGTAGTTCGACGGCATACTGATTACTTAATTATGGTGATTTCGCATTGGTGGACTTCAAATTGAATCTGCCTGGAGAGCTACTGATGTGGACAGACTGTCAATTAGATAAATACGGATAGCGAGATAGCGTAATTATAATCTGAATGATCTGTGAGCAAATTGTATCCGTGTTAATTTGCAAATAAATTGTTCATTTGTTATTTTTGTTATACTTTTATTCGATTTTAAAACGCATAACAAGATTTACAATTGTTTTTTAAATTATTGTATTTATTAACAGACATTGCACAAAATCGCAGCTTTAAAAGGGCGTATCGACCCTATTTGAATTTTTAAATTAGAAGTTCAGAAATAAGACAGAAGATATAATTGACCCATGTGCGGTATCTATGAATAGAACGTATGTTTCTATTATTTTGATGCGTTATAATTATATAATATATAACGCGTTATAATTATGTTATATATTGACAATGATGTATATACATCGAGTCAACAATATTTCGCACCTATATATATGTCCTTCTAAACATCATTGTTTGTACATGTACTGACTATGCTCTTGTAAACCATTTTTGTTAATTGTATGTCTTACCCACTGTATATTTGTTCTATATATTGTTTGCTATAAACATTGTATATGTTAAATGCAATAAAGAATATGGTAATGTATGGTATTTCGCACCTCGCCTTTACCAATACTTCGTAAGTTTGACAACAAATTGACTAGACGAAAACCATCTTTCTCAATTTACTTGTGCACACATCTCCTCTGGAAGAATTGTACCAAAGGTATTTATAAAGAGATTCGACAACATATCCTTTATACTAAAACAGGCACTGGTATAAATGTGTTAATTGCTTTAGAATTAAATAACGGGTATAAACAGTAAACAATCCAGCATCAAAACTTCAAAGCGCCTACAGTACACACCGATAAGCCGTGTATGAAGCACGCTGCTTTTTGCGCTATTTTTAGAACGCTTACATCACTACAGACATCTGTCAGCGGCCTAATAATGGCAACTTGATACGAACTCGTACTTTAACGGCTAAATATATTTAACAATATTTGATAGCAATTATCTAATATGTATATTATATCTACTAAGTAGTTAGTAGGTACCTACTTAATTTGTGGTTTGAGCCGGACCGTACAGCATAGAGGCATGGGAGTGATAATATATATAAAAAATGTAGTAAGTAGGTACCTACTTAATCTGTGGTTTAACCCGGACCGTACAGCATAGAGGCATGGGAGTGATAAGTCCTTGCATACCCAATAGTAAACCAAAGGCAGAACACTGATATCGCCTTAATTAAGAGATGAACGGAAAGTTGTTAAAAAAAAAACGTCCTTAAATGAATAGATCCTCCAAAGTTTAGGCCCGAAGAAACATAAATCAGTCAATAAACGTTAGACATATACAACGAAAGGTTACATTAATAACAGATTTTTCATCAACCTTGAAAAACAAATGTGGATGAACTCTTTCATATATGACGATGCAATCTTCGGAATTATTCATTCAGGTCTACTGACGGAGAATATTTCCAACATTATATTGACAATTGATAAAGGTCAAAGCCTGACTAAACGGCAATGCCGAAGAACAAAGTCCCAGAGGCAAGGTGGTTTGATTTAGATGGCTGTATAGGCAGCTTTTGCAATATTCTGGTCAGAGAAACGAAGTTGCAATGGTAATTGTCTTCTGAGGACAACACGTTCAACATACAAAATAATAGTGAAAGGTCCGTGTAAAAGATAACATGTCCTTTTTTCTATACATGCATAAGTGGTCTTTTTTATATTTGGGTACCGATTGCGTATTGCTTTGTTATTGTCTCCATCGTTTGCTGAATGAAACAAGCAATGTTAGAAACATATATAGAAACGTTAGTAGGCTATGTTATATGCGCACAAGCGAGTTAACTTAAAAAAGTATAAACCTATAATTTCGTTGAATTTCTCATAAAACGTTTTCGGAATTCGTATTCTTTGTTCTGACCATCAACAGATGAAAAGAGAATATTACAATATTAAGCTAGTTTAAATAATCGTTAAATTAATAAACTTTTTCCAGACTCATCAACAAAACGAGGAAACAAATGCATTATATCGCGTGTGTGTGTGTGTGCGTGTGTGTGTGTGTGTGTGTGTGTGTGTGTGTGTGTGTGTGTGTGTGTGTGTGTGTGTGTGTNGTGTAAATTCAATTAGCATACACACGCTACAACTAATAATTATAAACGACACTTTCTGCCAAACCAGTACTGTAGTTCAAATGTTGAAAATACTGTCTCTTCTGGGATGTTTGCAAAAATGGTTTATGTCCATGTGGCCTGTTATAACATGCATATACTTTTGCTTATGCCTCTGCTTCAGTTTTTGTTCGTCATAAGGCATTCAACTATGCCGTATATTATAAGTTTTCTGTTTAGATAGCCATTTGCGTAAGAGGGCTAAGACTATTAGTGTATTTCGTTCAAGTACAATACAACAATATATTGTCGGTTTCAATTCCATAGATTAAGTAAATAATAGTCGGTACCTTGGAGAATAGAACATTAAGTTATTATAATAACATAGCACACATGAACAGTCGATGGTAAAATGTATGACTCTTTGCGTCTTCGTTAGACATGTTACGTCAGTGAAAAGCAATACCTTTCGAGGAAATTAGTTAACGTAGTATTTTCAGTAATGATAATATGTACGTTAAATAAATACGGTACACGGTACAGTTCATAATCATACCAAGGAACGACGAGGGGCATTTATGTAGATACGTAATTTTCAAGGAAATTGTGGTTTACTACATCGTGTAAGGTAATGAAAATAAATAACACCTGAATATAACCATGTTTTTAAGTAATTCACCAACTGAAGGCTAGTTTTACCCATCGCCCTTAGTTTGCAAATAATATTTAACAACAAACATATGCAATTTCTTTTGAAGGGCCCAGACAGCTCAACATTTATATTTTATGTGTTCAATGTTGTTTCGGTATCTGTAATAGTTCATAAATACAAAAATACTATTTATACGTATTAAAATAATGCTTATTGTAGTTGAAGAACTGCCAGTGCTGGTCTTAACCGATTTTCGACATAGTGCGAAGAGAGCAAAACATTCCGAAATCCTGTCACGGATAACAAGGCACCATTTTGTCGAACAGATATACAAATTGCCTAATTTGGTGCCGTTAAATTGGAGGATTATAAGTGCATCTCTTGGGATTTCCAACATATGTTAAAAGCCTGCCAATCTAATGTGAATACATTGGATCCGTGTTCGTTTTGCCAATTATGTACGATTGGTAAATGAGCAAAAGGACGAGTCCTCTCCTAGCATAAATTTAAAGAACAGGCTATGCAAATAAAATTGCATTGGAGACAATCGCAGCTGCAAAAAATGGGCGTTTCAAATGTAGTTCAATAAAAATATACTCGTTCTTAATTATATATCCCACAGGTATTATTGGTAAATGCGTTGTTGCTTTGAAATTATTTATAGTCGATCGACATTAAAATAAAAATAAAAACACCAGGTAACGTATTGCGTATTCACTTCATTGTACAAAAGCATGTAAGACTCATTTAAGTTGGCTATCTTTGAAATCTAAACAAACTGTGTATATTGAATGAAAACTAAAAGTAACACTAAGTGACACGTTAGCTTTACAGAAACCATAACTATATTGACTTATTGACAAAGTTGTGTCACAAGTACATAACAAAATTCGTACGAGAGAGCGTTATATCACTATAAAGATACACAATATACTATGATGTATTTATGACGAATTGGTATAAAAAAATATCAAAAGCTTTTTTAAACAGATTTTTAAGCTTCGAATTTTAGAGAGCCTTCTCTATTTTTGTATTTTATATATTTGTTTTATTTTAATTACATTTGAATATTTTTAATGTGTGTGCAAACATGTGTTAAAGTAGGCTAATAAATAGCATATGCCAATATACAAAAACATCTGTAAAAAAAAGACCCGATAAATATTTCGTGCAACAAACTTTCGTAAACATGCTATAGGCATACTCATAATTTGATTACAAGTTCGTGGTCGTTCGTTCCAATTTACTTCATTTGTTTACATCAATAAATAACCTAACATCGATCACTTAATGTGCTTTTGTAATAAATGTGTGTTAATGCTCGTCGTTCGTTTTATTTGCGGAGCTCTTTTGTCTAATGGATTGTTTTCAATTAAAATGTTGGCAGTGTTTACCGATCTTATTTACTGAACATGTCCTGTCTTTTAGTATAATAACCTAAACGCCCCGTCAACGTTTTAGTTTACCAAAGCCATTAGACATTCATTTGTGCTTACAACTGTTATTGGTATTTTATTATTTAGATTGTAAAGAGCAGCTAAACTGTGCAAATATTCCGAATTGTGTAATTACGTTTAGGAGCATACGGACAAAACGTATTCATGTGCGATAAAATAAAGCTTACAAATTGACGTATCTAAATATAGTCTGCAATAAAGATTCTGAACGAAACTTTGACTGTGTCAATTGAAACACAAACAAAAACACTGATAGCGCATAGCAAATAAACGGAAGTCGAGTGTGGCCAAAGCCAACGACAAAACTGTTGTGGCTTTTAATAGCATTAAGAGGTTCAACGTGAAAGGTACCTTTCAAATCAGACATATTATACAAACAAATTATCGCGTAAACTCAAAAAAATTGATTTATATATTAGTCGCTTTACTTGGTGCAAAAGCCAGTTCCACCATTTAATGAAGTGATTATAAACAAGAAATTGTTATCACATGAGCCAGACATTCCTAATTAAACTCGTCAAAATAAGCATCATAAATGAATAAAATCGCACATTATTAGAAAAGCCCAATCAAAGACATACGCAAATAAAGTCAATAACATAATAAATCTAATATCGGTGTATCGTGAAGTCGAGATTATTGAAACTTGCAACTGCTTAAACGAGTACACAGACGTACAGGAAGAGCGGACACTTGTTCAAAACATGCAACTACTATTGACCAAAAATCAAACTTTGTTAAATTATCATAAACCGTTCTATGTGTTAAAAAAAATATTATACGGATTTTGCTTTGCGTTTTTTGGAAAAACTTTTTTATAATCGTTTGATCAAAACATTTTAGGTTTATCATTTGTGTAAATATAAATATATAGTTCATGAACAAACCGTTTGTTATGACATCCATCAACATAAGCTATGCTATGTTTATATATATATATATAATAAACAAAATGTCCAATGCAGAAGTGACATATGATCATGTGTTACGAGTGTTTTTAATATGACCGTTAAACAACAATACTGTTGTGTAATGACATAAGAGGTATCGTGATTCACTGGTATTGTGTAAGTAAAATTTGTATAAAAAAGTGAGAAACATAAGCGCTGTTAATGAGCGAAGCGAAATATGAAAATATATGTTCATTTACTATTCGATTAAAAAGGAGTATGCAGATATTATTTGTCAACGTCGTGGTTTTTGTATACAGGTGTCGCTTGTCAATAAATCGTTGTGCTAATGCACGTAGTATGATGGAAATTACTATTTTCATTTTCCGCCAATATGTTCATGATATGCTTTTACAAACAAACTGTTTTTATCGAAGAAATGCAAGAAACTTTTAGCCAGGGGTGAGATCCTACTAGAAACTCAGTTCTTACCGACTGACTAAAGTTACATTAGTTCTGAATAGCGTATTGAAGTATGCACACGTACCAGCTACTATATTACCTAGTTAGTGTAGGCATAAAAGAAGTATGTTGTGTCCGCTTTGATCCTTTAATTTTGCCAAAAAAATTGCAATATCAAGTAAATGACATCTTCAATGACGTGCTTCACTCTCGGCGTTTCGTACATTAACGTGAAAACACTATTTCCAATCTAAGAGTGTGAAGAGTGCACCGTGAATAATTGCAAACAATTATTATTTTAGCATATTTGTTGTAAACATGTTCGAACGATCCGTTGTATGACGCCTCTGTAGATGTGTTCCGTATTCTAATGTGACCTAATTCCAGAGACTTTTCGAATTAACACAGAAAGGCCATAGTTACAACAACTGTCATTAAGACACCCAATTCGTTGGTTGGCATTCCAATAGCCTAATGGGTAAGCTTTTGAATTGGCGGCGTTATAATTGCGTCTATCGGGAGCACTAACAAATGTGAATTGACAGCATTATTTCATCAATGCCGGTTCTTTGTGAACACGTTATTTCTATAGTGGCTTTCTTAATACACTATTTACAAGTAAAAAAAATTTTGAAGGCATCTATTTGCTGTTGCATCATTCCATGCATATCAAATTGCATTTTGTGCTGATTTTAAATCGTGTTTGAATATTAACTAGAATCGACGATGTCGTAAACAAGCAATGTAATGCATGCACACTTGGCTATAATATTGGTTTTCACCGAGTTGCACGAGCAGGAGAGAAACCTTATTATATGACACGTTGCCCTTGTTAATACCAAGCAATACATTGCCGTATAGGTCGACGCAAAACAAAAGTACACATTTAATAATCAGTTAACTTCTTAGTAGATAGTTTTCAATCTAAATGGTTAAAATTTAAAAACATTTCTTTCAAGCCATATGTGGTTATAAAAGCATTGTAATTTGTCGAAATGTTTTAATGTTAATTTATTAACGTTAATTGATCAACATAACTACATACAGAATTAAAACACACTTATTCTCTATTTTTGGAAGATTATCTGTTTATTTTTGCTGACAATTTATAAATCAATTATGTGAACGAGAATTATTGTAGTATTTGTTTACTGATTAAAATATCAGGTGGTATATGGTCGCAATATTAATGGCATGATCGATTATTTATAATGAATGAGGTAATAATAATGAATTATTAGTTACGGTGTCCGAAAAATCTAGTTTTTGAGATGTCTCGTCAATAGGGAGTGAAAATCGGAGGCCCAAGAAGACGTGTAGTCAATCATCTTCATACTGCGGTTGTATATTAAAGTCAAGTTACGGTGGGTTTTTTTAACATGTCTTGTTTGCAATTATCGTTTATGTATGATTAATTCCTAATAATAAATAATAATGTTAAGCATTGAAATGTAATTTAATCCTCAAACTTCTTTCAAAATTAAAACATTTTTACCAACAAATACAACATACCGCTGTGAAATCGGCCACATAATAATCATTTCGTCCTTATTAATGGTAATGTTTCTGTACACGCGACAGCTGGTGATGCATCTTAATGAGAATGATTTTTAGTCTCCGTTCGCACCAAACGTACAGGGAATTGTATTTCACTAAGCGATTTTAAACACGATAGTAATGAATTAATGACAATTCTGAACTTGTATTTAGGACGCTTAGGTATAATTGACGATATGAGAGTTCTAACTATGATTGAATAATTTATTTGCAAAGTAACACGGATACACTTTGTTGGCAGATAATTCAAAATATAATTAAGTTATCTGGCTATCCGTATTCATCTAATTAACAGTCTGTTGCAATTGGTAGCACCCCAGACATAATAAATAATCATAATAAAGTAATCGGTATGCCGTCGAACAACTTGGTGCATTTTTCAAATTATTTATTTAATTCAATAGTTGATAGTATTCCTATTTCAATATGAAAATGACTAACAAGTTGAGCACTGTATTTATTAAATGTATTTATTAAAAGGTATTGCATAAAATCGCAATTTTGAAATGGCGTTTCGACGTTATCTTAATTAACGAAATCAAACTTCATTTATAAGTTGTTGAGGATCGACAGACAGACAGTTTATTCAGACTTATACACAAGTGCATCGTCTTCATAATAAAGTATACAATTATGTTCTTCAAGTAACTAGGTATAACAGCATAACATTAAATAGACAATTACGGGTACAAACCCTAATACACTATCGAGGCGGTAATAAAATGTACTGAGCAGTATTAGTTAGAATCAACGACGAGCGGTTACTTGAGGATGCGGAATGAAAGCAGATTGTCAACCAATATGTGTTTTCTGTCTTTTATACAGCAGTCTATTGACGAAGTCTATGTTGAAAGAAGAGTGGGATGTGCTGGTATATCACTTAGATTGTAATTGATGTTTTGTATTTTACCAGCTTGTGATTTCAGGGTATGAGTCAATAATCTTCGTACTGCTGTTTTATATTTAGGTCAAATTGCTGTGTTTTCAAAACATGCATTGTTTGCATTTATCGTATATGTTTGATTAATTCCTATAATACATGAAAAAGTACTGTGTATGGACATTTAAGTACACCATTAATTCCCAGTGATGAATATATACAATTAAACGTTACATACACGTATAATTAATTGTCAATAAACAAATATATCATGGTTTCATATTGTATAGAGAAGTATGATTATGCAAATCCCAAAGTTAAGTATAGATCAATATGATTCATAATTCATGTTCAATAATTAAATGTTAAGAATTGTATTGTAATGCAATCCTCAAATTATTTTAAAATTAAAACTTATAATCATTTATAATGAACGCTTAACCAACATAATACAATATACCGCTTTGAAATCGGTCAAATACTAACGATTTCGTCCTTATAAATGGTTTAGTGTCTGTACACGCGACAGCTGGTGATTCGTCTTAATGAGAATGACTTTTAAGTTTGCGTTCGTACCTAACGTACAGGGAATTGTATTCCATTCGCACAAGCGATTTTAAACACGATAGTTATTAAATGCAGGTGTAAAACACGGATCAGTTTTCGGCAAAATGAACGACATTGCTTAACTGTCTCGCTTCCTAAATCGCTAAACACTATTGTCATTCAACTCTTGGCGTATGGCAATTTATGAAGTGAAGTAAATAAGTGGGGCAGGTTCAGAGAGGACACAAACCTACATTTTTATGGAACTGTTACTTATAAAAGTTCACCACGTAGTTTGACGGCATACTGATAACTTGATTATGGTGATTTCGCAATGGTGGTCTTTAAATTGAATCTCCCTAGAGAGCTGTCAACGTGAACAGACTGTCAGTTAGATAAAACGGAAAGCGATATAGCGTAATTATAGTTTGAATGATCAATGAGCTAATTGTATCCGTGTTTATTTGCAAATAAATTGTTCACTTATTATTTTTGTGATAGTTTTTTTTTAGAGTTTAAAATGAATAACAAGTTTAACAATTGTATTTTAAATTATTGGATTTTTTAACAGGCCTTGCATAATATCGCAGCGTTTAAAGGGCGTATCGACCGTATTTTAATTCTCAAAATAAAAGTTCAGAAATAAGCCAGAAGATATAATTGACACATGTGCGGTATCTATGAATATAAGGTTTGTTTCTTTATAAACTTATAATTATATAATATATATGACGATGCTGTATATAAATCGAGTCAACTATATTTCGCATATCGACTTTACAAACATTTTGTCAGTTTGACAACAAATTTACAAGAGGAAAACCAGCTTTCATGATGTACTTGTACGCACTTCTCCTCTGGGAGAATTGTATCCAACGTTATTGATAAAATGAGTCGAGAGCATATAGCATATAATATATAATAAAAATAGTAAGTTTGTAGTTTTAATATTTTTTTTCAGAATAAATTAACGGGTATTGAAAGTAAACTATCCAGCATCAAAACTTCAAATCGCATACAGTTAACACCGATAGGCCGTGTATGAAGCACCCTGCTTCTGAGCTATTTTTAGAACACGTACAGACATCTGCTAGAGTCCTAATAATTGCAACCTGATACGAACTCGTACTTGAAAGGCTAAAAAGATTAACAATATTTGATAGCAGATATATAATATATATCATAATACTGATCTACTAAGTAGTACGTAGATACCTACTTAATCTGTGATTTAACCCGGTCCGTAAAGCATATAGGCATGGGAGTGATAAGTCCTTGCATATCAAATACTACACGATCAGTCTGCCGAGCACGGACCTCGCTTTAATAAAGAGATGAATGGCAAGTTGTAAAAAAAAGTCTTTTAATGAAAAACATGTTCCTTAAGTGAATAGATCCCCCAAAGTTAAGGTTCGAAGAAACATAAATCAGTCAATAAACGTTAGCCATATTGAGCGATAGGTTAAATTAATAACAGATATTGCACTAACCTTGGAAAAACACGTAACCAAATTTGTGGATGAACTATTTCATATATGACGATGCAATCTTCGGAATTATTTATTCGGATCTACTAACGGGAAATATTTCCAACATTTTAAATGACAGTTGATAAAGGTCAAAGCCTGACTTACACAGTTACGCCGAAAAACATAGTTCCAGAGGCGAGGTGGTTTGATTTATGTGGCTTTATAGGTAGTTTTTGTAATATTCTGATCAGAGAAACGAAGCTGCAATGGTAATTGTCTTCTGAGGACAACAAGTTTTACATACAAAACAATATTGAAAAGTCCGTGTAAAAGACCGACTTGTTGCTAGTAGCATTGATAACATGTACTATATTTATTCTATACATGTTTAAGTGCTCTTTCTTATACGTGTGACCGATTACGTATTGCTTTTTTATTGTCTCTATCGTTTGCTGAATGAAAAAAGCAATGTTCGAAACATATATTAACTATTTTATAATGCGCACAAGCGAGTTAATCTAATATAGTATAAGCCTATTATTTCGTTAAATTTCTCATAAAATGTTTTCGGAAATATTTTTCTATTTTCTGTCCATCAACAGATGAAAAGAGATTATTACAATATTAAGCAAGTTTTCATAATCGTGAAATGAACACACTTTTTCCAGACTAATCAACGAAACGAGGAAACAAATGCATTATATTGTGTGTGTGTGTGTGTAAATTAAATAAGCATACACACACTACAACTAATAATTATAAATGACAGTTACTGCCCAACCAGTATTGTAGTTGAAATGTTGAAGATAATGCCTCTTCTGGGATATTTTCAAAAATGGTTAATGACCATTTGGCCTGTTATAACATGCAAATACTTCTGCGTATGCCTCTGCTTCAGTTTTTCTTCGTCATAAGGCATTCAACTATGCCGTATATTATAAGTTTACTGTTTAGATTGCCCTTTGCGGAAGTAGGCTAAGACTATTAGTATATTTCGTGCATGTACACTATAACAATATATTGTCGGTATCAATTTCATAGATAAACAAACAGTCGGTACCTTGGAGAATAAAACATGTAATTAAAACAGATCACTGATGAACAATCGATGGTACAAGGTATGACTCTTCGCATCTTCGGTAGACATGGTACTCAGTGAAAAGCAACACCTTTCGAGGAAATAAGTTTACGTAGTATTTTCAGTAATGATAATATGTACGTTATATCAATACGGTACACAGCATAGTTCATCATTAAACGAAGGAACGACGAGGGACATGCATGTAGATACTTTATTTTCAATGAAATCGTTGTTTACGACATCGTGTAATAACGTGTAATGTAATGAAAATAAAAAACACCTGAATATAACCATGTTTTAAGGTAATTCACCAACCGAAGGCTAGTTTTACCCATCACCCTGATTTTGCAAATAATACTCAACGACAAACATATGCAATTTCTTTGATGTACGGGCCGTTCAGCTCAACACTTCTATTACCAGGTTGTTTCGGTATCTGTAATAGTTCCAAAATACATAAATACTAATTACACGTATTCAAATCATGCTTATTGCAGTTGAGGAACTGCCAGTGCTGGTCTTAACCGAGTTTCGACATAGTGCGAAGAGAGCAAAACATTCTAATTCCGAAATCCGGTCACGGAACAGAAAACAAATTGCCTTATTTGGTGCCGTTAAATTGGTGGATTATGAGTGCATCTTTTGGGATTTCCAACATATGTTAAAAGCCTGCCAATCTTGTGTGAACATATTGGATCCGTGTTTGGTTTGCCAATTCTGTACTAATGTTAAATTAGTTAATGGACGAGTTCCCTCCTATCATAAATTTGAAGAACTCGCCGCTGCAAATGAGCTTATCAAATATACTCGAACTTCATTATATAGCCTGCGGGTATTACTGGTAAATTTGTGGTTGCTGCGAAATTATTTATAGTCGATCGACATTAATGAAAAAACAAACGAGGTAACGTATTGTGTATGCACTACATTGTACAAAAAGCATGTAATACTCATTAAATTGGCAACTTTGAAAACCAAACAAACGTTGTATATTGAATGAAAAATATAAAGTAGCACTAATTGACACGTGAGCTTTATAGAGACCAGATTTTGACTAAAGCTAGAACCCATACTATAATATATTTATGATGAATTGGTATCAAAAACATATCAAAAGCTTTTTGAAACAGATTTCGAAGCTCGAATTTAAGAGACCCGTCTCTATATATATTTTATATATTTTCTTTTAATTATAATTGAATATTTTAATACATGTGCAGACATTTGTTAAAGTAAGCCAATACATAGCATATGTCAATATACAAAAACTTCTGTAAATAACACCCGATAAAGATTTCGTGCAACAAACTTTCGTTTACATGCTAAAGGCATACTCATTATTATTATTTGATGACAAGTTCGTAGTCGTTTGATCCAATTTCCACTTATGTATAAATCAATATCTAACCTAAAATTGATCACTAAGTGCAAGTTTTTGTAATACACATGTGTTGCTGCTCTTTATTCGTTGTATTTGCGGAGCTGGTTTGCCTAATGTAATTTTCAATTAATATGTGGGCACTGTTTTCCGATTATGTTTACTGAACATGTTTAGTCTTTTAGTATAATAACCTAAACGTCCCGTCGACGCTTTAGTTCGCCACATCCATTAGACTCAAAGTTGTGCTCACAAATGTAAATATTATATTATTTAGATTTTGAAGAGCAGCTAAAGTGTGCAAACATTCCGCATTGTGTTATGTCCTTAAAGATCGTCTGCATTAAAGCCGCTAGACGGACAGTTGGTTGTCTCACTTGAAAAAACAAAAAGCACTAATAGCTCTTGGCAAATAAATGGAATACGTCAATTTTGGCCCAATGCAACGTTTCTTTCAAACATAAGTATGGTCTTTGTGAACGGAACCTGTCAAATCAAGCATATTATATAAATCACTTATCGAAGAATACATCCTGATTTATATTTGAGTCAATTTGCTTGTGCAATAACCAGTCCTACCATTTAAAAGAGTGATTATGCAAAAGAAATGGAATGTTATCACACGGGACACACATTCGTCATTAAAGTTGTCAAAATGATCATCACATATGATTACAATCGAAATGTATTAGAAAAGCCCAATCAAAGGCATACACGAATAACATCAATAAAATAAAATAAACTTAATATCGGTTTATCATAAAATCGGGATTAATGAAATGTGCAACTTCATAAGAGGATACTCAGACGTAGGGAAGAGCGAATACGCTAGTTCCAAACATGCAATAAGGCAAATTTCAAAATTGGATAAATTATCATAAACCGTTATTTTTGTGAACACAAATTATCATAATTGTTTGGCTGTGTATATTGTTGGTATATTTTATGTTTATCTTGTGTAAATATTAATGTATGTAATGAACAAACCGTATATTGTGACATCCATCAATAAAAGCTTCGCTATGTTTTTAAACATAATGAAACACAATTTGTCAATGTAATAACATAAATTATTATCATTAGCTAGGAGTGTTTTAATTCGCACAGCAAAATATAAAAATATTTGTTCATTGAATAAGCGAGTAAAAATTAGTATGCCGATATTATTGAAACGCGCTTCATCAATATTGAGATCAGAATGAATGTCGACGTTGTTAACGTCATCGTTTTTGTTCACAGGTGTCGCTTGTCAATACGATTTTGTGGTAATGCGTGTTGTATGAAAGAAATTACTATTTTCATTTTCCGCCAAAATGTAAATGAGGCTCTTTCACAAAACTGTTTTTATCGAAGAAATGCTGAAAACTTTTTGCCAAGGGTGAGATCATTCTAGACACTCAGTTCATATATCCACTGATTTACGCTACATAAGGTCTCAATGGCTTATTGATGTATGCACACGTACCAGCTACCGTGTTTCCCAGTTAGTGTTATCATGCAATAAAGTTGTGTCCGCTTCGGTTCATTTATTTTGCAAAAACAAGTAGCAATTCCACGGAAATGATATCGTCAATGATGCGCTTCACGCTCGACGTTGTGTACACTCACGTAAAACACCTGTTTCCAATCTAAGCGATATAAAGAGTGCACCTTGAATAATGGCAAATAATTATTATCTAAGCATGTTTGCTGTTAATATGATCAGACGATCCGTTGTATGACGCCTCGGTAAATGTTGTCCGTATTCTAATGTGACTTAATTGGAGAGACTTTTCGGATATGCACAGAAAGGCCATCGTTACAACAACTGTCACTAAGACACCCAATTCGTTGGTCGCTTTTCCAATACTCTAATGTGTTACGTATTAAATTAGCGGCGATAAAATTGCGTCTATTGGTAGGACTAACAAATGTGAATGGACAACCGTATTTCATCAATGACGGTAATGTTGTGAACACGTTATTTCTATACTGGCTTTGCAGTACACTATTTACACGTAAATAATTGATAGAAGACATCTATTTGTTGTTGCATCATTCCATGCATATCAAACGGCATTTTGTGTTGATTTGAATTCGTGTTAGAGTAACTAGAATCGACGATGTCGTAAACAAGAAATGTAATGCATGCAAACTTGGCTATAATATTGGTTCTCACCGAGTTGCACGAGCAGGGGAGAAACCTTATTATATCACACGCTGCCGTTGTAAATTACAAGCAACAAATTGCCTAATAGGTTGACGCAAAACACAAGTACACATTTAATAATCACTTAGCTTCTAAGAAGATAGTCTTCAATCTCAAATGTTAAAAACATTTCTTTCAAGCCAAATGTGGTAATAAACGTATCGTAATACGTCGAAATGTATTTATGTTAATTAATTGACGTTAGTTAATCATCATAACTACATACAGAATTTTGTAACACTTTTTCTCTATTTTTTTACCATGTTAATCTGGTAATTGTTACTGACAATTTAGTCATCAATTATGTGAACGAGAATTATTGTAGTACATGTATGTGTTTACTTAATATTAAAATATCAGGTGGTTTATGCTCGCAATATTAATGGCACAATTTCGATTATTAATAATAAATGTGGCAATCATAACAAAATTATTGGTCATGGTGTTCGAAAAATCTAGTTTTCGAGAAGTCTCGTTAGGGAGTGAAAATCGGAGGCCCAAGAATACGTGTAGTCAATCATCTTCATACTGCGGTTGTATATTAAAGTCAAATTACGGTGTTTTTTAAAACAGGGCTTGTTTGCAATTAGCCTTAATGTATGATTAATTCCTTTAATAAATAAAAAAGTAAACTGTGAAACAGAAACATGAATGGACATTTTAGTACACCAACACGTTCTTAAAGGTGAATATATAATATTAACCGTTACACAGCCGCGACATTAAGTGTAATTAAACAAATGTGTCATGGTTCCATATTAATAGATCACTGGTGAAGTTGCTAATGCAAAATCAAAAGTTAAGTATAGATCAATATAAGAAATAAATCATGCTCAATATTTGTTTGTTGAGCATTGTTATGTAATTAAATCTTCGAAATTCTTTCAAAATTAAAACTTTTAATCATTTCTAATGAATATTTTACCAATCAAATACAACATACCGCTGTGAAATCGGCCACATAATAATCATTTCGTCCTTATTAATGGTAATGTTTCTGTACACGCGACAGCTGGTGATGCATCTAAATGAAAATGACTTTTTAGTCTGCGTTCGTACCAAACGTACAGGGAACTGTATTCCATTCGCACTAAGTGATTTTAAACACGATAGTAATTACATGCATGTGTAACAAACGAAACCGTTTTCGGCAAAATGAACGACATTTTCGAACTAAGCACTGATGCTTTTTTAAATGCATTGAAATGTGTTCGATGGACATATAATTTTAGCATTTTGAACGACTAACACTTCTAATCAGAATTTCAATGAAAGTGTTGTAAATGTATAAGTAAATGCAACTCCAGAAACATTTTTAGGAGAGAAATACTTGTCCGAAAGTCTTTTATTAAGGGCAAAAATCCACTTATTTATATAAAACAAGAAACAAAACTAAACAAAACGCCATTTTACATCAAAATATTATTAAAGATATGGTTTCTCAATTTGAACGGTCAATGAAAAGCATTGACGATTTAAACGATTTTAAAGCTTGCCGCACCTCACGTGTATGCCAGCAATAATTAGTTAAAAAGAAACGTTCGCAATTGGCAACATCAAGAAGAGTACAATACATAGTCAAATTCACTAAATATAGTTACTTATTGGGCCAATCTTAAAACACATTGGGGGTTTAAACAATAAATTGCTAGAACAATCAAACACGTAGCCCAGACTTAATTACAAAGCACTTAATTAAAAATAAATAAATAATTTCATAGCATCGTTATTTGAATGACAAAGCAATACAAGAGATTATAAATTCAATTTAATAACCATTTAGTTACTCAACGAGTACACTAGAGCTACATAATTACAATATTTTGAGCTACTATAAAGTGAAATAAATACAAGTATCAGCCTAATCTCATCTTGTTAATAAGAGTTTATAAGCTATCATCATACAGTTTAAATTCCAAATCATCGTAGTGCATCTCAGGATGAAGTAGTAATACAGGGTATAGTCATTTGTTTTTTATTCATTGCTGAGTTAAATGACGTTTCTGCACTTGTGTTTATGACTCTATGGTATAATTGACGGTATGCGAGTTTCTAACCACACCTTGAAACATTTTGGTATGTCAAAAAAACGTTAAAAGTGGCTGAAACCCAACGCTCTCCTACTCAAATAATGTCTAGCTTCCTGAATCGTTTAACACTATTTCAATCAACTATTGTCGTAAGTCAATTTACGAAGTGAATTAATTTAGTTGGAAAGGGTCTTCGAAAAAAGTGCAGAGAGGATACACATGTAAATTCGGATTCAAACGTCACTTATTTAAAGTCACCAAGTTATTGGACGGCATACTGATTTAATTCACTTAATTATGGTGATTTTGCATTGATGTTAAAGTGATGCCTGGAGTGCCGCCAATGTATTCATGTATCCAATGTATTCTGACTGACAGTTAGATTAATCCGGATAGCCAGATAACGAACGTAATTCTATTTTGAATTATCCGCGGACACATTGTATTCGGGCAAATTGTTGCAAAAGCCAACGACAAACATGTTGTTCCTGCTTTTATTATGAGGTTTATTGTGAACGATACCTTTCAAATCGAACAAATTATACAAACCACTTTTCGCTTGAATATCAATTGATTTATATACTAGTCGCTTCACTTGCTGCATTAACCAACCCCACCATTTGAAGTAGTGATTATGAACAGAAATGAATATCATATATGAATAAAATCGAAATATTTTGTAAAGCCCGCTCAAATACAAACACGAATATTATTAATAACCTAATGAATGTAACATCGGTTTATCATAAAATCCGGATTACTGACAATTGCAACTGCTTTAGAAAATACTCAGACGTCAAGAAAGAGCGAATACGCTAGTTCCAAAATGCACTTGCTATTGCCCAAATATCAGAATATAATTGTTCTGGTTTTGCATTTTGTCACACATTTTCACAATCATGTGTTAAAAACATTTTGGGTTAACCAACTTTGTAAATATAATTATGTTTCATAAACAATCCGTATATTGTGACATCCATCAATATATACTCTGCTGTGTTTTTAAACGTTATGGAACAAAATGTCCAATGCAGAAAGTGAGTATTTGCTAAGAGCTTTTTCTTATTCTACAATTTAAACATCAATACATTTGTGTAATAAAAAATCGGGTATTGTGATTCAATGAAAGTGTTAAATGGAAATTTTAATAAGACAATAATAAACAATAGCGCTGTTTATGTGCATGGCGAAATATTGAAATGCATGTCCATTTACTATCCGAGTGAACATGATTATGCCGCTATTATTTAATTTTTTTTAAGCGCATCATCAATATCTAGCTCACAATGAATTATGACTTTGTTAACGTCCTCGTTACTGATGTATACCATTTTGTCCACATATGTCGTTTCTCAATTAACATTTGTGCTGATGCGCCTATTGTGATGGTAATTTCTATTTTTATTTTCCGTACATAAGGCGCTTCCATAAAACTATTTGTATAAAACAAATGCAAGAAGTTATGCTTGTTTAGACATAATCTCATTCTTCCACGGACCATATCTTTATGTCAGCAAACCACCCAATATATGGGATGGGATGTGAGCTTAAAAATTCGTATAGGGATCGGACGAAGTCACCTCTTAACGAATAGAATGGACGTACTCCGGATATGGTAAAATAGGTCTTTGTAATAAATATATGTTGTTTAATGAAACTGCCCAGACGAAGAGGTATATTAAGACATATATATTGTTTGATCCGACCGCGTATAATGGACCATTAATGAAACTGGTTCTGGTATATGGTTTCCAGTTAAAGTTTATATACACTGACTTACGTTGCATTAATGTTCGATGGCTATTTAATGCATTCACACTTGTTGACATACAACAAATTAAACAGGTTATGTCCTGTTTGATCGTTTAATCTGTAAAAATAATTAGTAAACGAACGCAGAACATATCTTCAATGGCGTGCTTTTTACTCAACGTTCATTACATATAACTATAATAATCCGCGACATGCTTATTTCCGATCTTGGCGATTTTAAGTGTGTATCGTGAATAATTGCAGAAATTATTATCTCAGCAGCTTTAGCGTAAATATGTTCAAACGATCCGTTGTATTACGCCTCTGTAATTCAGTATTCTGATGTCCCTTAGATAACTGTCATAGCTTAATTGGAGGGATTTTTCGGATAAGCGCAGAGAGGGCAAAATAACAATATCAGTCACGGAGAAATAGGACACCCAATTTGTTGGTCGCCTTTTAGATAGCATAATGTTAATGGTATGCAAATGAAGGCGTTATTATTGCGTTTATCGGGAGCGCTCACAAATGTGTAAGGAAAGCCCTATTTCATGAATTATTCTGAACACGTTATGTCTATGCTGGCTTTGCAAATAAACAATTAATATGTTCATAATTGATAGAAGACATCTCTGTTTTGGTTGCATCATTCAATGCATATATAATGGAATTTCTTGCTGATTTAAAATCGGGTTAGTTTATCTTGAATCAACGATGTCTTTTACACTTAATATATAAACAGATTTAGATATAATTGGGCATTATAAAACATTACTTGAATGAATATGTTTAAGGAAGCAATATTTATTGAGTTGCGCACAACAAAGGGCAAAAGGTTACTTACATTGCTGAAAAAAGGTCGTTACTTATACAAATAAAAACATAACCAACATATTGTGGTGTGCTATAAACGACGAATTGTTTCAAGGGTTCAGTAGTACACAGTTTTAAAATGGTAATATGACTCCATAACTATTTTCTACCAAAACATACTGTTGACATCCGTAAGACTTTCATCTATGACAAGTGAGCACTCGCTTTTATAATATGGAACAAATCCGACACTACTAAATGAAACATGACAAAAATGTTAAGCTTTAATTTTCACAAACACGCCATAGAAATCGCGAAATGAGTGATTCCAAAGCTCTGTCACATATAACAACTAACACAGTTGTTGCACAATACAAAATTGCCTAAAAACGAACAATTTCACATACAATTATTAAGTTAGCCTAAATGGAGTTCTAACACATTCGAATATTTTATTTATATTTCCTACGGCAGTTACATTCTATAGTTTTGCCAATTCGGTAATTCTTTTTAGAAATTGAATTCATTATTTAAATCGACCCGAATAAACCTTGTTAAACTTGCTAACTTGCATTGCTAAACTTATGGCCACTTTATCGCGAAACATTTATTATTTAATACTATAGACACATGCATTTTGTTTTCAGATAATGGAAAATAAAACAATCTATCACAAAATGTATTGTGACGTTACATTAACATAAATACCGATAACCCACACACAAATGCAGTACATAATGGACTGGCGTAAATTGTCATCAATGCGACAGAAGAGCTATGGGCCATACACATGTAAGCACATATGAAACGAAACAAATGTTTTGTATGTATATGTTTTATAAATTGCACATATAGTGTAACTTTACGTAAATAGTGTTGGAAAGTTTTGGAAAGACGACGGCTGCAAACAGGATTTAATATGCTTCCCTTTATTTAAATAGGCAGCATTAAATTACTCAAGTAACACAAATAGCATTCGTGGACCACATAACTTTTTTATTTAAGTACGAAGACAATGTATGAGTTACAAAACGGTATTCATGCAAAAATCATTCAAAACACTTAAACACAAATTGTGAAATACATGTTGAACGGCTGTCTGTTTCTCCGCTGATATGTCCTTTAAACATATTCATTACAATTCAGCCAAAGGCAATTTTATGTCTTTTATGAACTCAATTTTAGACGACCCGTCTGGACGTGTTTTGTGAACATAGCAACCATAAGTTGAATTAGGCTTTTCCGACGTATGCAAAATATTGACATTGGTTTTGTCAATTATTGCGTTTGCTGAATACTCCGGTGGCGGAAATTTGCATTTGGTCAACACCGAGTGGCAGTTTTATGCAAGCTTGGTACAATGACACTAATCTTTCCTTCTGTTTCAAAGATCGTTGATGTTTATCGGAGTGTAAAGAAAACAGAACACATCCACGTGTTTATCCTGTGAACATAGCAACCATATGTTGAATTAGGCTTTTCCGACGTATACATTGGTTTTAACAATTATTGTGTTTGCTGAATACTTCGGTGGCGGAAATTTGCATTTTGGTAAACACCAAGAGACAGTTGTATGCAAGCATGGTACAATAACATTTTTTTTCTGTTTTAAAGAACGTTTATGTTTATCGGAATGTAAAGAAAACAGTACACATCCAAGCACACTTGTTTTTTTATTTTTGTCCAATATAATCAGTTGTAAGGCCAGCTGCAATAAGTTACTTTTAAACGCTTATGTATAACTATAATAAAATACAAAGTTTAAAATCAGTAATAAGACAAACGTTATTATAATCATAACGATAATTGTACAACGTTTTGGCACTGGCATCATTGGATAGAACGCATACATGCTGCATGGATTGTTCGTGTGTACAAATCTTATCCCGAGATACAGTAGTTGCATTGTCACTTGATTCGACTTCGAGCAATCATTAGATAATATTTCTCAGGAGATAAGCTGTCACACTGTCACGGAACTGAATGCGTATTAATCAAAATGTAAGTATACCAAATATACTCAGTAATATATGTAGGAGTTCTATGATGGCACTCTCGAAGTAAGGATGTAGTTTAAGGTATGCATACCAGTTATCAGGGCACATTAGGTCAGTTCTCATCTGATATTTAGTTGTGTAAACTTTGGGCATTTATACGCCGAGACCCAGGTAAAGTTTGTATTGTATCACCTCAATGTGGGACAATCAGTCTGCCGGAGGTTATAATATGGAACAGCAACCATATGCTGAATTAGGCTTTTCTGACTTATGTCAATATTTAAATTGATTTTGTCAATTATTGTGTTTGCTGAACACTCCGGTGGTACAAATGTAAATGTGGTCGAAAACAATTGGCAGTTTGATGCAGCTTGATAAAAAGAGCAATTTACTTTTTTCTGCGTATAAGAACTTTAATGTTTATCGGAACACAATGAATATTTCGAAACAAAATACACACCCACGCATCCTTGTTGTGTTTTCTTTTCAATATCATCAGTTCGAACAGAACATGTTATTATCATTTCAGACATAAGTGTCCGGCTATAAAAGCTGACTTTTAAACGCTTAACATTATCATTTTAATTCAATAAAAAGTTCAAGCTCAATAATGAAACAACAGTTATTCGAATACTTAACACAACCATACAAATCATTTTGCTTTTGCATCAGTGGTTAGATCGCATACGTGCTTAGTGGAATGTTCGTATGTGTAGTTCGTATTGTGACAGACGGTATTTTCTATTGTCACCAGATACAGCGTTGAGCAATTATACGATAATATTTCCCAAAAGTAAAGCTGTCACACTGTCTCGGAACAAACGACGTATCAATCAAAATGTAACCATACCATATGTACTAATGTACTAAGATTTTGTAGCATTTCTTTGACGTCACTCTCGAAGTAAGGGTGCAGTTTAAATTATGAATACCAGGTAGGGCAATTGAGATCACTTGTGAGTTAATATTAATAAGCATTTTAGAAGGAGTCAACCTTCGCATTTATAAGCGCGATCCCCCTGCATAAGACAAAATTTACTCTTGTATTACCTCAATGTGTGCCGAACATTCTGCAAGTGGCTATAATATAGAAAAAGCAACCATATGCTGAATGAGGCTACTCTGTCGTATGCACATATTTAAATTGATTTTGTCGATAATTATGTTTGCTTAAACACTCCGGTGAGGGAAATTTGTATTTGGTCAACACCAATTGACAGTGTTATGGTCGCTTGATAAAAAAATAGTGTTCTTTTTCTGTTTATATAAATTTCGAAACAAAATACACACCCACGCTAACTTGTTTATTTCTTTGCAATATCATTCGTTCGACCAGAACATGTTATCAGCATTTGAGCAACAAGTATCGAGCTGAGCTTTACAAGCTTATTTTCAAACGCTTAAAAGTGAAACAAGTATACAATAACAAGTTCAAACTCAATAGTAAATCAATCTTATTTATAATAATAACGAGAACCGTACAAACCATTGGCACTTGCATCAGTGTAAAGTACACATACTTGCTTAACGAATTTTCCATGAGAACAATTATTATCCTGGTAGAAAGCATTTTTATTGTACGAGATTCACCGGCGAGCAACCAGAAAATTACATTGCCCATGCGTATAGCTGTTACACTGTCGTTATAAATCTGCCGACAATTCCCCTACGTCAGTTGAAAACCATCGTCTATATATCAAATTAAACAGAACGGTAAATAATCAATAATTGTTTTATTGCTTCTATCCTATACAACCGTGTAAGGAAGCAAAATGCAAATTAGCAAATGTCTAAACTATTAACTTATCATTTTACAAACAATTATAAAGTCCAATGTTTTCTTTGAAGTTGGATATAAAAACATCATTCCCCCAGGTTACATAATGGCAGGATACGGACATGTTGATCAAAGAAAAGTCACAAAGTGCAAACGCATTTGATTATGTTGCGTTATCAGAAAGAAACGACACTAGTCAATATTGTGCAATTATTCAATAACTTTGCTATTATATTGTATTAGTAATTATATTTCGTTCTGGCTGAAGCTCAACATTGCCTTATCGATATAACATGTTTTAGTCATTTTGCATTCGCGAGATTGGCTTTTATCGATACATATATTCAGTTCGTGTTTAGTAATTGCCTTCGTGAATTTAAACTGTGTTTCAGCAAGGTTTATAACATTAATATTCAAGCAAGCAATGACGATCTTAGGTTTGAACATGTTAGTCGATATAAAAAGTATATACATCAATTAAACATTTGCTTGCGTTGTTTTCAAACGCATCACACTAATTGCATGTTGCTCAATAAGGCGGCCCGATATAGTAGCATATGAAAACTTGGGAATTTTATGCATTTTTACATCAACGACATAAAAGCTCTTCCCCCTAAGAAAATATTATTTAAGGAACATCAATGGTGGCACATCGACTACCTCCGGAATCCTCCGCAAGCAAGATCTCGTGTCTGACAACATCCATCTTGGCTTGAGACAACCAACGCGTTTTCTGTATCTTGTAATGAGGCTGAATACGACGCGCGTTGACATAGCTCCACCTGTTCTGCCGAAATTTCGATGAACAGAGAAGTTTCAACTTTCATTTGTTTTGCATTTTGACCTTTAATCACACAGATTTACTTTTCCAGTATTATTTTGACCATATGATAATCCACTTTTGAAAATGAATTCATAGTGTTTATAAAAGCTATCAAAACCGAAAATGAAACGGGATTCATAACATGTTGCGATCCAAACAACAAGAGTAAAACTTGTTCTGTGTTAAACAAATGTTCAGTTTGAAGAAGAGAATCGAACAAAAACAATCGAGTATGTATGCAATTTATATAATAATTTTAGAATGCAGTACAGGCTAAGAAGACCCAAGATAACTGAAAATATAAATACAATGTTTTACTGTTTCAAATAAATAACTGAAATTATTATTAATAATTCGATGTATTCATTGTTTTTATACTAAGTTGTATTAGTTTGTTAATACCACGATATTTGCAATATTACCAGTTTTCCATAAATTAACATGTTCTTTATAATTATAATAATTATTAATAATATTATTATTATTATTATTAGTAGTAGTAGTAGTAGAAGTAGTAGTAGTAGTAGTTGTAGCAGTAGTAGTAGTAGTAGTAGTAGTAGTAGTAGTAGTAGTAGTAGTAGTAGTAGTAGTAGTAGTTGTAGTAGTAGTAGTAGTAGTAGTAGTAGTAGTAGTAGTAGTAGTAGTAGTAGTAGTAGTAGTAGTAGTAGTAATAAGTAAATTATTTCAAAAGCATCATAACTATGAATGATGCATGTTGCAATCTTCAACAGAACTGATGCTGGTGATAAATTGGATGGTGAAATATTAAATTAGATAGTCCCGTTGGCTATTTCCAAGTACAATTCCATTTTCAGTTCAATGACTTGGAAATAAAGCTTACAATTACACTATTCCACCATCAAACGATACCTCATAGAATGCGTTCTCTGCTTTGCGTAATTAACATCTTATACCTCTTAATGCATCAAATGTCCTAATAATGTAAACATCACCTCTGGTATTTGTCAATTTCAATGTCCATTGGCGCGGCCATATTGGAAGTAGTCAAAAATGTCGATTATTGTCCCAGAGATTGATAGATGCACTAAATCGTCTGCTGATCCAGAGTGATGGAACGTGACCGGATTGGTATGACAACATTTGCCTCAAAGGGTCTTTGAAGATTACTTCAAGTATACGATGGTATATACCATATAAACGATGTACATTGCACAAGTCGAAATAAACTGTTTGTCTGTCTATAAAAAACAACCTGAGCGCTTTATAGTTGGTTATTTTGGGAAGCCTTAAAACGACGGTTATTGAACTCCATCATGTCATTCCTTCATCGGGTCACCTGGTATCATGGGTCTTGTGTGAATGTTTCACCGACTGACGTACTGGACATAGACAAGTACAAATGCACCGTGTTTAGGCAGAATATCAAATGCTGTTATTTTTCTCTGTTTTAGGGCTTCTTTGTTCAAGGAGAGAAACATTATCCAGCAAATACAGGACCATTTGTTGGACTTCAATGTTCAACAAATGTAGCATTATTGGATTGGAGGGAGAAAGACTTTGTTGGGCTTCTTTGTTCAACTACAAGTTGCTCCGGAGAGGAATAAGTGGGACTTCTTTGTTCAACTAATGAAATGTATTATCCACGAAAGAGCAAAATATTTGATTAGGGCTTTTTTGTTCAATAAAGTATGAAAGGGCTATTAGTCAGTTCGTGTGTGCAGCGAGTTGGGGGTCCTTCCATCCGGTAATGTCACTCATTCAAACCTCTGGCTGGAAACCTTTCAGTTAAATTGGGGAGGAGTGTTGTTATTTAGGGATCTAGTACAGTGTAACCGTTAGCGGTTGTTACAGATGAGAAATTTTATAGCACATAAATCGTGAATAGCCGCGAATTTATCTCTTTCTGCTGGGATTCGATGAGACAAGATGTCTATTAACACTGTTCTAAAATAACATAATTGGCGGTAGCACTCGGCGTTATTCTGTTCACGTTCATAGTTATCAGCTAATAGTTGACAGTTATTACTTACTTAGTTACTAGCAATATCTAAGGAATAGAAGTAAAGAAACACTTTAACAAAATTAGAGCAGGCACAAGTTCTAATAACAACTTACCTATCGGTTTAGCTGTATAAATAAATACACCTACAAGATAATAGGTTATAGCACAACAAGTTGAATAGTATGCGTAATGAAACAATTACGCTACAGTACGACATAATATCCGTTACTTATAAGCTAAATATAACGTCTAAGAAATGTTCAATATTAATTAGATAATTATATTAATTAGTGTTTATTTTATCTCAATTATATATAAAGCATGTTAACAATAACAATACCAATACATTCTTTAATGATAGATACATCTCTTTAACGTTAAAGTGTTGTCTTAATTGCTTGCCATTTACTTATTTAGAACACAATTCGAAAAAACTAATGTGATTCGGGGTTAACCTGAGAATTACATATGATTTTCTGCAATTACTTTATATCAAACTCACCACAACCCGTAGTGTACTATATAAACAAATATTGTGTCTGCTGTTACATTTTGCAAACACTGCAACACCGAATCTTTCTACCTCAATCGGATCATTGCCATCTTTATGAGATATAATATAAACACTTCGCTGACGAATTTCTCATTACAGATAAATTTCTTCGGTATGAGATATAATAAATTATAAACTCCTCTGTACATAATAGAGTTGTTTCTAGATTGCAAACTCGAATAAGAGACAAAATAACAAATATTAAAATTAAGCTATGTTGAAAGATGGCTAGAGACATACCATCACATCTAAAAAAGTATGACATATATGCATGACCTATTTCGCATGTTCTTGCGATACGGATAAAGCTTCTGAACCTAAATATAAACAGCGCATATTTAAATAGTCAACTGAGACTCATAAATTTCCTTTTTATTGAAAAACCATGATGAACGCCAACTATTCCATAAACTAAAACAATTGTGATCACGCATATTCAGCAATGGTCTATTCATTTTTTCTTATAATGAATTAATGAACCACGAAAACTCATAACACAGACATGTATATCTATTTATTAATAAAATAACCCCATGATATGCATGTTCAATATAATACAGACCTTAACACTATCAATTATGCGTTTCTTCTTGAGCTAAACCTTTATTGCAGGCGTGAATATAATAAAAGCACCATTAGTCACTCCTGTTTAATGTCGAAAAAGCTCTCAAACAGCGAACAGAGGTTACCTTTCGTAAACAGAAACATTGGTGTCGGCTAGATCACATTAAACAGTATATAAAAAGGAAAGGTTGTTTTATTAACGTTATATTCATAAATCGCTCAGATTCAATTCAGTTTTCAAATAAAAATGTCGAATCTAGACAATTTATTGAGAAATATGGATATTTATAATGAAGACCAATTTGGTAATTGCATATACACACACGTTATGTGTATGGGAACTCAATAAAGTATACCAAATATACATCATGTATACACGCAATCTTCTTGAGTTATGTATTGGTAAGTCCGTTTTTTAACGGATATATTGCAAATCAAAACATACATTGATCTGTCTTAGTGTGTGTGTACTCATTTCTTCTAGCTCATATGTGAGGATATACATTTTCTGCTAAAAAAAACTTGTCACAAATTTGAATTTACGGATTTTTTTTTTTTATTTATATTTCATCGAATTACGGTTTCTTTGTTTCCGTTAACTCGATCTTTAAATAGCAAAATTTAATATTAAAATAAACCTTATCTTTATAGTTATAAGAACACTCAAGTGTATGAGGAAAATGGTAAGTAGATTATACAACACAGAACAAAAACAACGAATTAGTGTTGACTGAATGTTCATACGTAAAATGTGTGGATAAACTGTAGATTTCTTCCACAACTTATTGTAACGTTTCTTCCAATCCACGGCATTGTGCCATGAAAAACGGGCCTTAATCAGAGTACCATGTTATAAAGCCGTAAGCAATAATGAGGACTTATGTTTATATTGCACTTGGCACTTCCATAATCTATGTATCTGTAAATAATAAAACGTTTATAAATGATGTTAATAATATTACAAATAATTATCAACATAAATCAACGTGTTATTGTCGGAGGCGAACGCCAATGTTTCCTACCTATCAACCAACATCGGCTAATGTATCGGCATATTGATATAAATATATTTTGGACCCATTGTGATTCGTTATAATTGTCGAATGCGTCATTAGCCACAACAGGATTGAGCCAAATGATCTATGCCTATTTATATATTTATAAATTCATATAATAATCACGCAAATCAAACTCTTTCCTATAACATTTTTTGACACGAAACAAAGCAAAAATTAACTTTAAGATTCTCACTTACATGTTCGTTGCGCCAACGTATTTGATTGAACTGTTAACACCAAAAGTTCAACGACGTTCCACCAGATCATCAGAGTCCTGCATCGAGTGTTACACCGTGCCATTCAATAAACGCAAAATATTTAGCGACATTAGTTTTAGCAAACTGTGGAATAATGTACCATTGAGTCTGAATCAAATCTCCTCGATTGACTGTTTTAAAAGAAATCGGAAAACGCACTTCTTTAAAGACTATTTCTCATTGTCTTAACAAGTCAATGAACTTTAAAAAATAGTGACATTTGTGACAGAAAACTAGAAGATTAATATGTATCTGTATCTATATTATTATTCTATATCTTAATTGGTTTTAAGATATTGTGATATGAAAATTTTAGTTTTTAGTTTTATATAATTCTTAATTTTTAATTTGTTAAATTTATTATATAGTTTTATTTATAAAGATTATGTACAACGCCATTGAGTATGTTTAAATGTAGAAATAGGCGTTTTAGCAAATAAAACAAGTTTCAAGTTTTACCAAACACTGTCAAATGCTTGATTGGAATTTGCATGCTGCTTGTAAGTTTCTCCAATTATATCCAAACATGTTATATTAATTACTATATTTCCTATCAAAATGGATGATGGTAAGCTAAGTATTATAACACTTTCTTATGTATGCTCTTATTGCGTAAAGGTATACAATACTAACGTTCATATGCCCTTTATTTAGTATATTATTTTTCATTATTATATGCATTGTATTAATAGTGTATAGCAACTGATATCGAATGGGTCATGGGTTTCATAATTATGCAATCAAATTCTAAAGTAGAACCTCAAGTAATTTCAAATAAAACTGTAAGCTGACAATACAAATAATTACTAAAAAACGATACCATTGTACGATAAATCTATTAGTAACAAGCATGCAAGGACTTTCAGAAGATTAGACAGAACAACATTAAAAATATAAGTTTTACTTATTATATCGTTTGTTACTGGATTTAAAAGGTACTATTCTCTGTGAAAAATAATATTTGAATTCGAATAGTGCCGTCCCTCGTTTGATAAAGGTAACATATTTCAAGTTTGTTCCATAATTATATATGTTCTTCACTACCAATACTTTCATATATTACATCTTATAAGCGATATCATCTAACTTAAACACAATTATAAAATAAAGCAGGAACCGGCAGTTTTCAGCAGAGGTTGGCCCCATACTATCAAGGACTGCACATGGTTCAACAGTTTAGGTACTTAAGATCATGTGTGTTTTTGCATGCAAATCGCAATATGTAAATTCGAATACTAATCACAGCCGTAGTAAAATGAGCTTATGTAACTTGATGTATGTGCTAACATAAGATATATGTTGCTTTTCGATCGGCCTAATGTGATTTGACACGAGTAATCGCACATTATATTGCGCCCTAATGTCTTATTTGCGACGTGTTTTCTAATGATATCCTGTACTTTACCAAAGATAAAGTACATCTCAAAGTATAAAAGTCTATTATAATTGAGGCTGCCTGTAGGCTTCAAGGTAAAATATAATGGTCTTAATGTAAATTTATTGTAAACCACTCAGACGATTTAAGAGCTTTCACGTACTTTATCTTTTTATACATTTTACATCCGCCAAACCTCACATATGGTTTTACTTTATTCACGAACGTCTATATAACATATTGCATCATAGCATGAAAACAATTAAAACAGTATTCAATATAGAGAACATGGCAATTTTCAATTTAATTATAACTTCACCGTTCTCTGATCGGTTTTAAAAACAGTGCACACAACAACGTTCTGGTGTATTTATCTTGCATTAATAATAATTATCTCGTTAAACAAAGTTGCGGCTGCCTATTCAAAATATAGATTGTATTAAGGCGAATTATTGCATAGCTTATATATTTTAATTACATTAAAATTTCGCATACAATTATATAATACATGCACCACATACCGCATGAGCAGGCAACTTCAATGTTTTTCATGTTCATCTTAAGGGATGTATTAACCCATTTATTCCTAGTGGACTCTTCCATCCTTCTAAATTGGATCAATTTATTTCCAAAATTAGGAATGTCTGGTATATTTATTTCTATTTTTAAAATATTTCTTACAGAAATTCCTTTAAGCAAACAGGTCCGGACCCTGATGAGACGCCGCATCATGCGGCGTCTCATCTGGGTCTACGCTGCTTGCAAAGGCCTTTTTTCTAGACGCTGGGCATAAATGGGTTAAACACCACTATACAAGACCTGGTTAATATAGAAGACTTTTGTAATCTTCTTGAACAGCACACATTCGCTATAAGAGTTAGATCAACCAGACCAGTTACCGTCGTAAGAATATAGTATATATCTATATCAATTGAGAAGAAGGTGTGTCAACGACTGGTAGTTTCATCGGCGCTAATAAACAAAAACTTATTTGGTAATCAATACAAATTTGAATAAAGACGCATCTGTCAAGGTGATGATGTAGTTATTAATTGTAAACCTATAATACTTGATCAAATAGCTTTCAATATTTTGTATAACAAACACACAATCGTCATGAAACAAAGTTGTAAATCCACTTGTTTACTTAAGATATGAAAATGTCGGAGAAGTATACGATGTGGTGAATATAAAACAAATCAACTGAAGCGTAAAGCACAAACGTACGTCGTCCACTAATAAAAACCATTACTTACAGATGCCTATTTATATATTTGTCTGCGCACTGTTTTATTGTATTATGAAGGGAAGTAACCATCACTTAAAGGGACTGTAAACCACGAATGACTAAAAAAGAAAAGTTCTAGAATACCGTATTCGTTTACAATTATTAGTTTATATTGATTAAAATATCACGACTGGTATATATCATTACTTGAAACAAGTTGTTTTTTTATTTTTTATTTATTTTTGCATTAATTTATTTTTACTGGGTATGCATACCCAGTAAAAATAAATAAATACAAAAAAAATGATTTATCGTCACGTGGTAAACCCAGGAATGCAAATTGCGCATGCGTAGTGAATTGTATATATTTTATATACAAAATGATCAATGTACTCACGTTATTTATAGTGTGTATATCGTTATGTCACCTATTATCGCGATGTACTTATATTACCGAATATACTGAAAATATGAACTTTTTTCAAGTAATGTAATCTACCAGTCGTGATATTTTAATCAATATAACCTAATAATTGTAAAAAATACGGTATTTTAAAACTTTTCTTTTTTCGTCATTCGTGGTTTACAGTCCCTTTAAAATCCATGCTGTAATAGAAAGCGTCTTACGTGATTTGTTTTGGTTACAGCTTCGAATCCCGATTAATGCAACTGTTTTGGTTAATGCTGTGTATAATGTGTTGTTGTTTTGTTTTGGTTTTTTAATAATTAAAAAACTGTTGAACATACAATGGTGTTATTTCGTTGTTAATGGTTTGCTGTGTGATTGAATGTCTGTGTTGTTGTTTAAAGTGAATGTGTGCGGGTTGTTTTAATACTACAATTTAAAAAAAAAACACTTAGAAACTTAATGTTAATTATTTACAACATAAATTGTATGTATGTTTGTATTGTTATGCTTACATGTGTTTTAGATTTACGTTATAATAATTACGTTAATGCTAATGCTGATTGAATAATTGTCCACTTTACCGTAATTGATTTCTTGATAAATCCACTACGTATGCAAATTAAAACGTATATATCAATGATTGTGCTATGTTTTCCATAAAAAGTTGCCAATATGATGTCATTGTTTTGCGTGAATCTTTCAAAGCGATATGACTTCAAAATTGGGCCCGAATGTCACGATATGCCATTCAACGATAATGAAAATGAAACTGAAACTATTTTAATAAACCAGCCTATAGAAGTCCTTTGTGGCCTTTCGAGTGTAAAATTTACCGCAAATATTCACTTTGTGTTCTAATCTTTAGACTTAAATAGCATTGTTCTGCTTTTCTTTGGAGTATGAACTTTCGGGAACAATTAAGCGTAATTTGCTTGAACAAAATGTATCATGCTTTCATTTTCACGAAGTCCATACACTGGTGAAATGCAGACAAACGTTATTTAAGTATTGAATTATTTTATATATAAGCCTCTTTCTTGAAAAATGGGGATTAATGTATGTGTAGTTCTCACATGCTTATCGGAGACGATACTTTCCACTGTGATGGTATATTCCGTTTAAAAGGACTTGTTCACATATTTTGCATCTTTTGAAGTTTATCATTAAATGTTTAAATTTGATAAATGTGAATATCGAAATCAAAGAGCTCCAGTATAAAACCCTCATAAAATAAAAGAATGCAAAGAAAGTAAACCACACCTGGGCTCAAACCACTGACCCTTGTAATAACAGTATTGCGCCTAAACAACTCGGCAATCCGTTCTTCCATAGGATGCCATTTATTTTATACTTTATATAAGCAATCCACGTATTGTCGATACCAACAGAACGATCCAAATTGTTCAATTGTTTGCGTTTTTAACGCTTTATATTTTTTATCAAATTCTAACGTTGATTATAAGTAAACGAAAACGTACTTTCAGTATGAGTCTCAGTCATTAGTGGTATTAGTTTCACTGATTTGAATTGTCCATTAAGGTTTTGAATCTGTGACAAAAGGTTTAAAATTTTCATTTTGACAAACTGTAAACATGTCCCTTTAAAGGAAGTATCTTCTAAGCAAAATTCCAGTTCGGACGGAGAGTGTCGCCTCTGATTAGCCTTTGCGGACTGCATAGGCTAATCTGAGACGATACCCAATGCACATGCATTAAGTCCTGTTGTCTCAAAGCGCTGCCATATTGTTTTCGTCACCCATGTTGTTGTTTTTTGCAAATCATGACGCTAGTAATTACCATTAGATGTGATTTCGACGTTGGCTGTTCACAATGATTATAGAGGCATCAATAATGTTTGCATAGCTTGTAATTACTAAAAGATGTGATTTCTACGTTGGCTGTTCACAGTGATTATAGATGCATCAATTATGTTTGCATAATAAAACTCCGTTTTGTCGCAGTGTCCTTAAAAATCGATTTATGTGTCTTACTGATGGTTTAAAAACTCAAGAGACATTGTCAGCTAGAAAATGAACAGTGTTACCATCCACTAACAAATATTTAAGCAAGTTCGCCAATGGCCTAAACAACACAATACATATAATAAAACACAAATTTTAAAAATAACTAAAGCTCGGTCCACGTCTTCGAACGCATTATGTTATCAAACCGTGTGAAAGTCTAACCGGTCTACACATACGTTTAGAAATAATCACAAAACATCAGATTGTGAAGACACAATAACCTCAACGAGTTGTCTTTAAAATGAAACTTAGCAATACAAGATAATGTTCAATTGATTTAAACATTTCAAGTACTCAACGGCAAATGTAAATGAAACACATGAGAGGTTTCATCTTAATCACTATGATTGTCAAGATTTTGAAACCTAGCATCATTTTAAAAAGTTGTTCAATAGTAATCTCTCAGTCAGGTTTACTAAACCAAACAGAAAACGAACCTCTAAAGAAGGTCAAGAATGTCTATATTAATAAAGGGTCCGTGTGGAGTGACTACGTTTATGTGTTAAACTATAAGCGGTTAACTAACAAATAAGCATATTGTTCGATTGTTCGTGTGTCGGGTAGGCTTCGCAGCTATTATAATATACTTTAATTCTGGTATATACATGTTCAATAACGTTAACGGTGAAATATATATGACCTGTAGCCGAATGCAATATTGTTATACAAAATAATGATGAGCAATCCTGAACGTTAATCTAATACATTTATGATTATTTTTGCAAAATATACAACTGCAATCCAAAATACTTATTTTTGCTAAGAATTAGTAACGCAGTAACAATATATATATGAAGCTCATAAGCTATTATGGCACTTGCTTAATGAAGCCGTTTATTCCCTGTAGCGTACGGTCCATCAAAGAAAATACAAAGGGTAAAACAACCATGTATGCTACAATAATAAAAACTGAGTCTTCGTCATTGTGTATAGATACATGGTCGAAGATTCGTAATTGTATTGAAACACATGGCGACATATGTACATACGCCTGTTTGTATTACACGGGATACTTATTACAGTAGTTCTCATATAGAATTGTAAATAGAATCATAGGTAAAAACTTCTTTTTATTTCAATTAAGATGTGTCACTTCAGCCGACTGTACCTTCTTTTAAACTGAAAAGGAAATTATTCAACACATATTTTTTTGAATAATCATGTCAATCAATTAATAACAGAAGTGTGTTATGGCTGTTATCATTTTTCGAACTTTCTAAGTATGCCATCCTTTATAATGGGTCATGCCGATACAGATATACCCTAAAACGTAATATTTATTTGATCAAAATGTGTATTTATAATTGTAAAAGGAACCAACATAAACCCACTCTTAAAGAAGCAAAAGCTTACCTCTCCTTGCATAAATGAAATTTACTATTCTTATGATTTGCGTAAAAGTAAAGAAAGTGAATGTCAATATTTTCTTTTACGAACATTTTTAATGTAGAAATGTAAAAGCTATTTATGGTTAAATATATCAAATGTGTTTTAATATGAATATATTAGTTGCTAACTCTGAACATTATGGAATGGGACGCCCTAAACACTCACATACATATTTCCGATGAAAACCAAATAAATAGAACGGGGAAAATAATTTGACGGGTATTTTTAAGAGTAGTCACTTCCCGTTGATATATGATAATTTTAAAGTTCGTGAACACAGTTTCTAGCATGTATTTCGAATGTTTATGCAGCTTCATTGATGAGACTTTAACTTGACCAAAAATGCTTATAATGAAACATTATACCTAGAAACAAAATAAAATTGTATTTAACAAAATAGAACATTTTCGCGCGTTTTATAAAATACAAATCCTTCTTATATATATTTAAATAGTGACAGGTTACCGTTAATGCCATTATGAACATTACATCGCTTTTAAGGCATTTACTGGGAAACATTAATGTCATACAAATTATGTTTAGAACTATTACCATACGAATATGGAATTTACGAATATTAATATTAAAATTCTTCTCTTCACTTTAGTTTGTGTAGACTTTATAACACTTGGTAGTGAGTTAAAGTAAAATTTAAATAGAAGGTGTAGTTCCCTTTTTTCAGATTATATCAAATATATGTTTAAAACATTTTTTCGTAATAATTTAAACTAGTGCATATACGACATATATTGATGCTGCTTACGGCAATGTGAAAAACATCAGAATAATTGTATTTAATAAGCCTGTATTATTGGCCAAACATTCACAGCATTCATGTAAATGCACACAACGTGAACTTTTGGCACCGATTTTAGACGTTTTCAATGATTCATTCTTAAATCGTAAGATATCGGCACAAACTGCAAGGAAAACTGTCTTTTATGCACTAAAGGTTTATGCAAATGTATTTCAATAAATATAAGGTGTTTACATTCTGTCTAGCCCGTGTGTTAATCCCATGTGAACCCCGTTGACCCTGCACCCTGAAGACAGCAGTCTGTTAACCAGCACATCTATCGATACGTTAATATACGTTTAATTTACCAGTTAGTACAAAAAGGTTGCAAACGTCAACTCATGATAAACTAGTCTGTGTTTCTCCGGTCTGGTCTCTGTTAATATGGTTTGGTTTATTTCAGAATACATGAGGCTTTAAGCCCATGAGTATACAAACATATAATACACAATGTAGTAAACAGCGGTCAATGACATACAGGTATATACATATAGTGTAAGTTAACAATTTATAACGAAAGAATTGGCAACTCTAAAGACATTCATGTTCAAAATAAAGAGATATTTTTAACATTTATATATTAAGGTAAATATTTAATATGCATATTGTAGAGTCGTATCGTATTCAAAATAAACGTGAATGTTCTAATAATATGCAAACATCAGCAACATGATTGGCATGCATGCCACTGACTTATGTAAATATCTTAATGCCGCGGTGCCAATCACTTTGTTTGCTGAACACTATTGAAAGGCATATTTGCATTCCTTCGCACGTCTGTCAACCGTCTGTTTATTGCAATTACGTTGTTTGCCATGGTTCTACCGATTGGTTTTGTACTCTTTTATATAACAAAGTAAATACGGCGGTACCATTCAACAATGTCTTATATACAACTTATTCGTACCACGTGAAATTAATATTTATTTTCACAGTTTAGATTTAAACAACAGTTCTATGTAATAGTTGAAGTGTTGATACGCGGGTTGATCACATGGCTTATTTTACAACGTAAAGCATTATATTTTACTGTAGTTCAACGCCTTCAAGAACAATGAAATGGCCTCAGTATAGTGGTATGCAGAATTTAATAACGTCCCAGGTATGTACTGAGCGTACACAGACACTTTGGACAGCACATGACACAACGCAAACGTGTATATGTAACTAGGCAGATAACGAAGGCATTTTTATTATTTAATGATATATTTACTCTATTTACTGCTTGTTAGTAAGAAGCAAAGAACGACTCATCCAAATAAACCATAAGCCGCGTGTAACCACATGGACAAATATGAGGTCAAATCACCTAATTATCTCTGAAATTCATTACTAAAGTATTAAATATTTTGATGTTTGCTTCCCAAGAAGAAACAACAACTAACCATCTTTTTACCAAATGGATGCCGTTATATAAGATGTATAATGGTAATTGTTATTATAAAATGTAACAAATAATCTGTGTGAACATAGAAACGAAAAGAATGATAATTTAAGTTATATTGTCTCAATGATACACATAATAACTATTTTATTATATACACTATATTAAACACAATTATTATGTGAAGACTCCATATATATACCGCAAGATAGACAACAGCAGCAATGTGTATGTCCGTTCGTTCGTTATTTATAAATGATTGTAGTACATAACCACTTCATTTGTAATGCAGACCTGTCACAGCTGCCAGTTGCTGTGCAAGTTTTTGTATGGTTGCTTGTCAACCGTTCTGTTTGCCTGATGTATATTTTCATATACACAAATGTTGGCTTCAAAAGAGAACAAGGTATGCCACATTTATCAGATGTTTGTCGGATTTGACGCTAGTTAAATTCGTAAAATGAAATAAAACTTTGTTTCCTGATTACTTGATACAATTTGCCCTTCATCGATGTTAAACAACCCCAGTTGTTGTATTTTTTGTTTATATTTATTTTGGTTAAGCTTACACAGTTAATAATACACACCGCTGCGTTTAATAAGCTTAATGATATTTTGCAGAAATGTTGAACAATATGTACTTATCTTTCTTTTGTTTATTATCTGCTTTGTCCACGCCTATTATATTTAAGCGCAAAACATTTATTTTAGTTTTATTGTGCTCACTCGCTCCAATGTACTTATCAATTTGTTGTGGTATTGTGGTAATTTTTAAGTAAAGATCTTAAGCATATATGTCTCATTACAACGCAATTTCTCTTAAACCAGGATAATTTCATTACTTTACGCTTCAAGACATTCTTCAATCGATTTGTACTCACATTAGAACATAATTAGTAAAACGTGAAACTTAATGTTATCAACAACTGAGTGTTTTAACCCGGACCGTACTGCATAGAGACATTGGAGTGGTAAGGCTTTGCATATCCACTACTAAACGATCAGTCTGCCGAACACGGACCTCGCCTTAATAAAGAGAATAATGGAAAATTGTATAAAAAAAGTCCTTTAATAAAAAATATGTTCCTTTTATGAATAGATCCTCCAAATTTTAGGCTCGAATAAACATCAATCAGTCAATAAACGTTTGCAATTTTAAGCGATAGGTTAAATTAATAACAAAAATTTCATTAACATTTGGAAAAAAACGTAACCAAGTTTGTGGATGAACTCTTTCATATATGACGATGCAATCTTCGGAATTATTCATTCGGATCTACTGACGGGAAATATTTTCAACATTATATTGACAATTGATAAAGGTCAAAGCCTGACTTAAACAGCTACGCCTAAAAACAAAGTCCCAGAGGCAAGGTGATTTGATTTATGTGGCTGTATAGGCAGTTTTTGCAATATTCTGGTCAGAGAAACAAAGCTGCAATGGTAATTGTCTTCCGTGGACAACATGTTTAACGTTCAAAACAATATTGGAATGTCCGTGTAAAAGACCGACTTGTTGCTAGTAGCATTTATAGCATGTCCTATTTTAAGTGCTTTTATATTTGCGTACCGATTACGCATTTCTTTTTTATTGTCTCCATCGTTTGCTGAATGAAAAAAGGCAATGTTAGAAACATATATTTACTATGTTATAATGCGCACACGCGAATTAATTTAATATAATATAAACCTATAATTTTGTTGAATTTCTCACAAAACTGTTTCGGAAATGGTATTCTTTTTTCTGTCTATCAACAGATTTAAAGAGAATATTACAATATTAAGCTAGTTTTAATTATCGTAAAATAAACAAAAAATTTCCAGACTATCATCGAAACGAGGAAACAAATGCATTATATTGTGCGTGTGTGTTTATTAAATGAGCATACACAGTTACTGCCAAACCAGTACTGTAGTTGCAATGTTGAAGATACTGTCTCTTCTGTGATGTTTGCAAAAATGGTTTATGTCCATTTGGCCTGTTATAACATGCGAATTACATGCGAATACTTCTGTTCATGCCTCTGCTTAAGATTGTGTTCGTCATAAGGCATTCACCTATGCCGTATATTATAAGATTACTGTTGAGCCTTTTGCGTAAGTAGGTTAAGAATATTAGTGTTTTTCGTGCAAGTACACTATAACATTATTGGTATTAATACCAAAGATTTCGTAAATAGCTGTCGGTACCTTGGAGAATCGAACATATAATTATAACAGATCACACAAGATAATTGATGGTATAAGGTATGACTCTTCGCATCTTCGGTATACATGTAACTCAGTAAAAAGCAACACCTTTCGAGGAAATTAGTTTACGTAGTATTTTCAGTAATGAACTGAAGGCTAGTTTTACCCATCGCCCTGATTTTGCAAATAATATTTAACAACAAACATATGCAGTTTCTTTTGAAGGGCCCATACAGCTCAAACTTTCAATTTATGGGTTCCAGGTTGTTTCGGTATCTGTAATAGTACTAAAAATACATAAATAATCATTACATGTCTTAAAATAATGTTTATTGTAGTTGAGGAACCGCAAGTGCTGTTATTTTATTTATTTACGTTAAATTATAAAAAGTATGCAATCCTAACATTGCCTTGCTTTTGCATATACTAGACAGACGGCAGCAATGTCGAATTATTGACAATTAAATTGCATAAAATATATGGTCAAGAAACATGTTGGGACATTGTTATTCGTGTGAACTATATTATAAAAAGATGTATGTTGTTTTGACTCATCAGGACGAATGCACAATGTTGCATGTAATTTAGCAGATCATACGAGCTAAGAATAATTTCTAAAAACAATTACAATTAAGGACATCTCAGCATGTCCCATTGTATTTAAATTGTTATGTTCTAAGTACCTCATATTATTTCAGCTTGCGGACTGTTCCCTGTGGTGAAAGCCTTTTTATTATCCGAAGTAACACGTTTTTACTTAAAACAAGACATTGGAAGCAACATACGTGTTTTACAGTCTTTCCGATTTTCACTCCGATCCCCGTGGTATCATACAGTATCAAGTACAGTCCTCCCACTCTCATAGTTACATTATAAAATCAATAATTTAAAGATGGTTGGTATGATACCATATTATATTATTTTATCAGATATAAATTTATGCAAACCGTAGGTAGAATTATATGGAGGAAAGAGGCATCAGATATGTAACCTGTCCTCTTTATGTCAATAATTGTATGCCATACAATTATTAATTTATATATTGCGCATTTCTAAATTTAAAAAAAAACAACACTTAACGAACGTTTGCTACGCGTCATAAACAGAAAACAAAGACAAATGCCGAAAAAAAAAGACAAAAAAGCACATACTGTATGAAAAGGGCGCTATATAAATGTGGTAAAAAAAAATATCTCGCAAAAGATATATTGTAAAACTCCGTATATCTTATATTTATGGCAAGTTTCTAATTGCGTTTCCAATATGAAACAATGCCGACAACAAACCATTAAACATAATAAATGTTTTAAGCTTTAATTTTTAAATACAAACACGCCATATAAATCGCGTAATGAGTGATTACAAAGCGCTGTCACATATAACAAGTTACCCATTTGTTGAACAATACAAATTTCTTTAATACGACATTTTTCATTAGGATTTATTATGTTAGTCTCAAAGGAGTTCTTACAAATGCGAATTTTGTGTTATTTATGTTGTCAGACGGTAGTTACATTCTGTACTTTTGCCAAGTCTGTAATAACGTGTAGAAATATAATTCGTTATTCAATTTGAAAAAAGAAAATACGCATGGCTAAACTTATGAATACTATATCGTGAAACGTTCATCAATGAGTTAATAATATAGACGCTTTCAATGTATTTGCATATAATAATAAACATAAAGCATCTGGAACAAAGTGCATTGTCGTGTTACATCAAAATAAACACAGATACCACAGACACGTATACATTCAATACTCGTCATAAATGCAAAACAATAGCTAATATTGTCGGGTCGTACATATATAAGCACTCAGGAAACAAAAAGAATGTACTAGTATGTCAATTTGTTTTTTAATTGCGCAGATAGTATAACTTAACGTAGATAGTTTTGGAAAAAAGAGAGCATATGGCGCCTGCTTTAAAGCTGATTTAAGAATCATTTAACTTCTAATTAGATAGTGTTTAATCTAAAATGTTAAATACATTTCTTTCAAAGAACATGTGGTTATAAAATATAAAACCTTAATACACACCTTTTCTCTATTTTTGACCATTTTAATTTGTTAATTTTCACTGACAAATATTATTAATCATTTGTGTAAACGATTTTTTGTAGTATTGTTTACTGTTTAAAATATAATGTGGTATATGCTCACAATATTCTTGGTACAGTACAGACTATAAATAATGAATGTGCTAATATGCAATAAATTATTGGTCAAAATGTACAAAAGATGTAGTAGATGTTTTTTGTAAACATTTCTTGTTTGCATTTATCGTATATTTACGATAGATATATATAATAAATAAAAGTAAACTGTGAAACAGAAAAAAATGATGGATATTTAAGTACGCCAACATTTTCCAAGCGGTGAATATATAATATTGACCGTTACCTACACGTATAATTAAGTGTAATTAAACAAATGTGTCAAGGTTCCTTATTAACAGATCACTGGTGAAGTATACTTATGCAAATCCCTAATATTAGTATAGATTAATATAATTCATACATCCTGTTCACAAATTAATTGTTAGCAATTTAATGTTATGAAATCCTCAAACATATTGCACAATTAAAACTTAAAAATAGCATTACCGTTGCATACACGTATAATTAAGTGTAATTAAACAAATGTGTCCTGAATCAATACTGGTGAAGTATACTTATGCAAATCCCGAAGTTTAGTAAAGATCAATATAATTCATGTTTTATAATCAATTGTTAGGCATTGTAATGTAATGCAATCCTCAAATGCTTTCAATATTAAAACTGTAAATCATTTCTTATGAACATTTTACCAACCAAATACAACATTCCGCTTTGAAATCGGTCCGATAATAACGAGTTCGCCATTACTAATGTTATAGTTTCTAAATACGTGATAATTGGTTATGGATATGGATGAGAACGAATTTTTATTCTGCGTTCGTACCAAACGTTCAGGGAATGGCATTCCATTCGCACAAAACGATTTTAAACATGATAGTGATTAAATGGTTGTCAAACAAACGAAATAGATTTCGGCAAAATGAACGACATTTTCGATTTTAGAACTGATTCTATTTTATGACCTTAGAAAAAGGTTCACAGAGGACACAAACCTACATTCTTATTGAACGTTACTTCTAAGGCACCACGTAGTTCGACGGCATACTGATTACTTGATTATGCTGATTTCGCAATGGTGGACTACAAATTGAATCTCCCTGGAGAGCTGTCAACGTGAACAGACTGTCAGTTAGATAATACGGAAAGCGAGATAGCGTAATTATGGTTTGAATGATCAATGAGCTAATTGTATCCGTGTTATTTGCAAATAATTTTTTCAGTTGTTATTTTTGTGATAGTTTTTTATTTCGAGTTTGAAATGAAAAATACGTTTTACACGTGTATTTTAAATTATTGTATTTATTAACAGGCATTGCATAAAATCGCAGCTTAAAAAGTGCGTGTCGACCATATTTTAATACTCAAAATAAAAGGTCAGAAATAAGCCAGAAGATATAATTCACACATGTGCGGTATCTATGAATATAAGTTATGTTTCTTTATTTATATAAGTTATAAGTATATAATATATAACGCGTTATAATGATATAATATATATGACAATGATGAATATACATGTACATCGAGTCAACTATATTTCGCATATCGCCTTTACAAACATTTCGTCAGTTTGACAACAAATTTACTAGAGGGAAACCAGCTTTCATGATGTACTTGTACACACATCTCCTAGTGGAAAAATTGCATCCAACGTTATTGATAAAGGAAGTCGAGAACATATAACATATAATATATAATAAAAATAGTAGTTCATAGTTGTATTAATTCCGTTCACAATTAATTAATGGGTATAGAGAGTAAACAATCCAGCATCAAAACTTTAAAGCACATACAGTTAACACCGATAGGCGGTGTCTGAAGCACTACTGCGCTATTTTTAGAACGCGAAGAGACATCTGCCAGTGGCCTTATAAAGGCAACTTGATACAAACTCGTACTTAACGGATAAAAAGATTTAAAATATGTGATAGCATATACCTACTATATATTATAAGAATGATATACTAAGTATTAAGTAGATACCTACTCAATCTGTGTTTAAACTAGGGATGGGAACGAATACTGGAAATGATATTCGAATATTCGTTTGTCATTATTCGAATATATTCGAATATTCGATTTTTAAACCTTATATTAAAATGTCCGAACTTATGACCGTCCGGAGCAAACAACTATCCCTGATTGCTACAAATGCCACTATAAATCGCATCTTATGTGCAGCTTTAAAAAAACAAGGATAGAGTATATATTTTTTAAGATAATTGATTATTATGCTCTTTTTTAAAATAAATAAATTAAATGTTTAGTTTCATAAGATGTAAGATATTTCAGGGAAACACATTACCGTAATTCTAATTTATTTCAATACTTATAATTGATCTGGATTACTTTCCATCGATACTATTTATGCTTTTGGTTTCGCTATTTTTTCTGGAATAAAGAACGATTTAAGAACGATTCAATCGATTTAGATTTGATAAACTAAATTATGATAAGATAATCAATGATTTGATATATGGATAACGGAATTAAAACATACAGTCCCGCGAGATGTGTGAATGTTCCGGCGTCCCGATATGAGACAATTTGTCCAGATATTCGTAAAAACTTTCTATAAGTTCACAATAAAATTCGCTATTCAAGGTCTGTCTGGCTTAAAGTTACCATCGCTAATCCCTTTATTGCCCCCCATTGAGAACCCAGTTCTACTTCTCGAGTGCAACATTACCGGCGCGTAGACAGCTCTGTTAGACTGCATTTAAGATTTAAGGTGAACCAATCGCGAGGAAAAATCAGCATTTTCAACGCTTAAACTTGTTCTGTTTTCTGTACTCTTCAATATATATAAGGTACAGTAAGCTAAGTGAACAAAACAATAACTAGACTTATCAANAAATATTATTTTCTATGATCACTCGTGAAATAAAATCGATATTCCACCGATTCCAACAAATATCCTCTATGTATTAATTTTGTTCAGAATTAATTAATGGGTATAGAGAGTAAACAATCCAGCATCAAAACTTCAAAGCACATACATTTAACACCGATAGGCGGTGTATGAAGCACCTTGCTACTGCGCTGTTTTTAGAACGCGAAGAGACATCTGCCAGTGGCCTAATAAAGGCAACTTGATACGAACTCGTACTTAACGGATAAAAAGATTTAAAATATGTGATAGCAGATACCTACTATATATTATAAGAATGATAAACTAAGTATTAAGTAGATACCTACTCAATATGTGTTTAAACCCAGCATACAGCATAGCGGCATGGGAGTGATTTGCGGGAAAGACACGTAACCCAATTGGTGGATGAATTCTTTCATATATGCAAATGCAATCTTCGAAATTATTAATTCGGGTCTACTGACGGGAAATATTTCCAACATTATATTGACTGTTTTATAAAGGTCAAAGCCTGACTTAAACAACTACGCCGAAAAGCAAAGTCCCAGAGGCAAGGTGGTTTGATTTATGTTGCTGTATAGGCAGTTTTTGCAATATTCTGGTCAGAAGCTTAGCTGCAGTGGTAATTGTCTTCTGAGGACAGCATGTTTAACATTCAAAACAATTGTGAAAAGTCCGTGTAAAAGATCGACTTGTTGCAAGTGGTATTGATAACATATTCTATTATTATTATATGCATGTATACGTACCCTTTCTTTATTGTCGGTACCGATTACGTATTGCAATCTAGTGAATGTATCATTGAAACGATTACATACGATTTTAATGTAAGCTTTTTGTCTCCATTGTTTGCTGAATGATAAAAAGAAATATTATAAATATATATTAACAATTTTATTATGAGCACAAGCTAGTTAATTTCAAATAGTATAAACCAAAAATTTAGTTTAATTTCTCAACAAACTATGTCGGAAATTGTATTCTATTTTTGTCCATCAAGATTTTATTTCTGATGAAAAGAGAATATTATAATATGTAGCTAGTTTTAATTATCTCAAAATTAACACACTTATTTCCAGACTAATCAACGAAACCAGGAAACAAATGCATTATTTTGTATGTGTGTAAATTAAATTAGCATACAAACGCTACAACTAATAATTATACAAGACATTTACTTCCAAACCAGTACTGTAGTTTAAATGTTGGAGATACTGTTTCTTATGAGATGTGTGCAAAACTGGTTTATGTCCATTTGGCCTGTTATCACATGCAAATACTTCTGTTTATGCCTGTGCGTCAGTTTTTGTTCGTCATAAGGCATTCACATATGCCGTCTATTATACAGTTTACTGTTTAGAGCCATTTGAGCAAGCAGTCTAAGAATATAAGTGTATTTCGTGGAAGTACAATATAACAATTTATTGTAAGTATCGATTCAATAGATTACGTTAATAACAGTCGATACCTTAGAGAACAGAGCATAATATTACAACAGATCACAAATGAACAACCGATGTAACTATACATGACTATATGGGTCTTTGGTTAACATGTATCTCAGTGAAAATCAACATCTTTCGAGGAAATGAGTTGACCTATTATTTGCAGAAATGATTATATACACTTTGTATAAATACGATACCAGGTATAGATCATAATCATACCGAAAAGCTATTCATACCAAGGAACAACGAGGAACATGTCTTTGGATACCATATTTACATGAAATCTTGAAATACGACATCTTTTAAGGTAAGAAAAATAACACCAGAATATAACCATACATTTTTTTGCAAAGGCTTTATAACCCATCTCCCCGATTTTACAATTTATATTCAACAACAAACATGTGCAGTTTCTTTTGAAGAGTCAATAAAGTCAACATGTTTATTTCATGTGTATCCATAATAACTAGAAAAACAATGTGTTGCAAATCGTAATTGTTGGTTGGATTTTATATTTCATTTGAGTCGTATTTTGATAAAATAAGATTTAATTCAAAATAGAGTAAATATCTCAAATGCATTCTTTCTTAACAAGAAAATAATAAGACAAAGCGGAAACCTATGGAATGATTTCATTTCAATAAAAGCTAGTTTAAGTTGCCACTGCTGACATTACATACATATTATGAACATTCATATACATATACATACGGCAATTGTTAATCGCGTCTTTTGCTTAAAAATTGTATTGAGCACTATGCTGTTAGTAATTCGTATTCTATTTAATTTGTATTTAAAGATAGCTTTGGATAGCAATTCATAATACTTGAAACAGTCTCGCTATGTGAACCTTGCGATCATGCTTTCGATTCGAAAGTGTTATTCGATCAGCACTGTTTCATTTTATTTGTCTTCGTTTTTTTTTTAGATAATAAGAACATCATCAACGTGTTTGCTTTTGGTAGCTGATACAAATAAAAGCGCTTCTTTAATTTCCAAACTTATATCATTTTTAGAATATTTTTTTTTAATAATACATTAAAATGATGATTATTTTAAATGTTTATTCATAGAAAAATAGGAGCGCAAACATAAATCACAATTAATGTTGATTTTTTATGTGTAAGGTTAATTGATTTTACTCTTTAAACAAGAGCAAATTAAACATTACGCATGCTGCGACAGAAAAGTTATAGTAAATATGTAAGTTAACTTTGAATATATTAACCATAAATAAGATTCACAAATGTGTTCGGTTTTGGTTTCGGCAGAAGTTAATATTTGAATAACACGAACACTTAATCCATGTATTGAATACAAGTAAATAATATGAGAAAAAAACGTATGTTCATAGATTACAAAACAGATAAGGTTTATTTATTCATAGACGGTCTGTGTGTAATGTCTTCAACATCGAAGATACTTATGACAAATAAGTTATAATTTCCAAAGTTAAATAATTTATGTCGTGTATAGTATTGTTTACATGATATTTTACAAAAAGGTTAAATAAGTTTTTTCTGTTACAACAACAGTCGCTTGACTCCTTAATTGTTTAGATTTTAGTTTTAACTTATATTTTTGGCTAAATAATATGAACACTTATGTACCGACTATATTATCGTGTGTAGGTCAGATATGCCGAAAACATTTTTTGTTCATCTTGCATGAACATTAACGTTTACCACATACTATCATCTAACAGGTTGGTTTCTTGAGAGAATAGCTGTTTATCATATAGTTGTGCGGTCCATGCGTTATTGCTAACGAGTATGTCGTATTTTAGCTTAATATAATGTTTGCAAATGCAAATAAATATCATACTTTTGAAATAAAAATAAATAAAATATATGTTTCCAAAATAAAAAAAAATCGGTCTTTATATTTATGTACGGGAATAAATATGTATTAAAGTACCTACCTAAATTATAACGTGTACCGCGTAAATGTGAAATTACGTTAACGTCACATATACAACATATGCCTTACATGTATTAAGATAACGTTTTTGTAGTCAATGAACTACCGGAGCTGGTATTTGAGGATTTTCGAAACAGTGCAGATAGAGGAAAATATTCTACCTCCGAAACCCTGTCACGGATAACAAGGCACTTCGAAATAGTGCAGAGAGAGCAAACAGTTCTACTTTCGAAACCCTGTCACGGATAATAAGGCAAAACAGAATAAACATTGCTAATATGGTGCCATTAAATTGGTGGATGATAATTGCATCCGTTGGGATTGCCAACACAGTTAAGAGCCTTCCATTACGGACAGCCAGATAGCGTAATTGTGGCAAATGCCACAATTGTATTTGAACTAATTGTATCCGTGTTTGGTTTGCCAATCTTGTGCGATTGTTAAATTAGTTGTTGATAGGGTACACTCCTATCATAAATGTGAACCACAGGCAACGCGAAATTAAATGGCATTTGAGACAATTGCCGCTCAAATATTGTTCAATAAAAAAAACTCAAATATCTGTATATAGCCTGCGGTTAATATTGATAAATGAATGGTTGCTGTGCAATTAGTTATAGTCGATCGACATTAATAAAATATGCCAGAGGTAACGTATTGCGTTAGCATTACATTGTACAAAAGAAGTGTAAGTCTCATTGAAGTTGTCTACCTTAAAATCTAAACAAACTTTGTATCTTGTATGAAAAGTATTTTTCCTGGATCGCTGGGATCTTTTTCAAGGAATCATGCCCCCAGACCAACCCTCCCCCTAAATACTGCGTACACTCAAAATATCCGTCGTTCTAGGTATGTTATGAGTGAATTATGTCAGCATATACCGTTGGCTATTTGACGTCTCGTTTACACATGTGTATAAACGTACCCAAATGTAATTTGCGAATTGCATTTCTGATAACATTTTGATAATTCCGTGTCTTTTTAATAGAGAAGTTCACAAAAACTAGTTTTACATACAGATGCATATGCAAATGTGAGTTTTCCAAATTTATATACGGTCAATAATTAAAATTAATATATCAGTTATATATGTTTCACTTCGTATACCGTTTTGTAGATTTAAATAAAATACGTAATACGTTTTATACATGGTTGTATGTGCATTATATATCGTGCATTTAAGTAAATTTACTAGGCAAGTATGTCAGAGAAAAACTAAACAATGTGTTCTGCTACAAAGATAAATGTGTTATGCATAAGCTCCAAATAACGTGCGTGAAGGCGTTAATACGTATTTAAAATATCAAGAACAAAGATTCAGATATAACAAAGTTGCTGAGCATTGGCAAAACTATATGAGAATTCAAAAATTCTGTTTGAGGCTAACGTTACGAAATGTAAATAAACTTCAACTCTCAGACAGTTCAGACTCGTCCAAGCGCTCAAAAAAGCATACAGTGAAATCACGTTCGTACCGCGCTGCGGCACATACACACTTTCCTATTGGCATGACAGCCCAAATTCAAAATGGTCAATAGTACAAGCAAGTAATAACCACTATGACCATTTTTGTCGTCTGTGTCAGGGCAGGCGTGATTTTGTTGTTGAACATAAATTGTTAACCATGTTTCAGTATTTGCATACATACAAATACTTCTTTTGTTATCGATATCAGGACACAAAATTGTGTAAATTACCTGTGGTTGTGTGTAGTTCAAAACTTGTATTACTGGCACGACGTTCTCACCATCTTGTTCTGAACACAACTGACGAAGACATTTCTTGTAGCACTTGTAAACAAAAGTAAGAATGCTTGAACGGTTCAAAAGTAATTCCAAAGTTGTGAGTTGCTTACGCGTATTAAGTTTATATGTACTGGTAGTTCATATAACTGCATTCATATATTGTGATTTGGGCAATACAATGCAGTTACAACACTACTTCTTACAGTAAACATAGTAGGAAAGTGGTCGTATAATTTTAAGCATTGATGTATCGAAAACCATTTATGAATTAATAAATAAATTTTGAGATTTTACTTTGAAAATTGGGACTTAAACCAGATTAAACCCTTTTATGTATCTATAGCACTGAGCACAGATATTGTTATTTCCACGAACATGCACTTACATATTCTTTAATAAGAACGAACACATTCCGTACCTAAACCACAACACAAAGACGAATTAAACTATAAAGTTGAAGAAAGTTTTGAACCTGTGAACATCCCTAGATGGCTACTAGAAACACAAAACACGTTTGGCGTTCTGATTTAATAATTAGTTTGCCAAAGTAACGTATGACAGCGTAACTGTCTAAATGTTTCCTCTTTTACATTTTTGCTTCTATTTTTACCCGTGTAAATCCAAATCAACAACTCACAGGAATATTGTCTGGCATTTGTCAACTCAATTGAGCTAAATTCCATCATTTCTGTGTGTATAATCCAGCACTATGAAACTAACGAAACGTCTGACATTTAAATATCGACCCTTATTTATCAAATAAAAGTACAGCGTTCGTGAGATATAAAAATGTCCCAAGTCCCTAGGGGACGATAGAGAAATTACTGACTTATTGTGAAATCGATGAATCGTCTTTCATGGGGAATCATAGCCATCTCCATAATTTCAAATCAAGACACTATTTGAATTGTCTCAAATGTTAAACAAGTTTACAGTTATTATAATATCGCGCTTATTAGGTATAACTGATTTTTCCGAATATACTGATTTTTCAATATATAGTTTGCACAATGATCTGACGTAAATCGATTGGATACATGACATTACATGCTTCTCGAAACTAAAGCCATGACTTGTGAACTTAATTCTCAATAGACAAATAAGTAATAAAGGTGCAATGTGTATGTTATATGTTCGCCTGCAATCAGTTTGTCTTAAATAATAATACTCAATCATACTTGAATCGTCGATAAATCATAACCTGTAAGGGCCCATAATTGTACATAAGTATATTTAGAAAACTGAAGCCTATTCTTCCTATTGCATATAATTATGTAAACAGAATCTTAATATAATTAAAATGGAAACACCGGTGTCTGATTGGTAAACACATCCAGAATTGTACTCTTTTTAAAGTTTTACAACGCTTAAAGATTGTTAACATACTGTCACTCGTTTTTATTATTGCCGGTTAAAAACAAATGCTTAAGTACACATTTGGGACAAAGATCCGTAATGCACAGGAATATATTTTCTTTTAAAAAACGGGGTTTATTTCTCATATTTTAAACAACTTAATATTGAATACATTTAATTATCCTCTATATTGTTGAATTTGTTGGAGAATCGTCTTCACAACACTTGTTATTTTGTACTTGCTGCTGAACAATAGAAAAATATGCCATACATTTTTATATTTAGATATCATCATTGCTCATCATAACATATTCGAAGAAAATGGAATATCATCATTGTCTTAAACATGCCTGCCTACTAACATACGTATTATGCAAGCTGGTTTTCTCCGATATGCATAACGTTAACTCAAGCACGATACCACAGATATTATAGTCTGACAGAAAAATCGTATCAAATAACGACAGAGCATATCTGTAGATACTTTTTCCCAGGACAAACTCTGTTGATGCATCTTGATTCGGCCAAATTACAATGATATTAATTAATTTGAATATGTCAATCCTCATAGCAACTATTTAGCATTAAGAAGTTCTGTAATTCCTTTGGGCATCACATGTACTAGTAGTATTTCAATAGACAAACAGCCATCACGGCTTATTTGGTTGGACGGTTGACGTAACTTATAACGTATAACATAGTTGATTACTATGGTAAGTATATTTAGAAGAGTTGCAATTATTTTGATTCTGATATAAAACGTCTTAGAAACATTCACCAACACTTTCAAGAAATTGCAAACTTGTCTACCATTCAAGCTTGTCGCAAATAACAAGTAACCAATTTGTTGAACAGCTCCGAAATTGCCTAATCTGGACGCCGCATTACAAAATTTGAATGACAGGAGTGCTAACGAAAGTGAAAAGTGTTTCATTAAGAATGCGTCATACGGGCAAACAAATTGTGTAATTCCAACGTATCTTCTGAGGTTTAGGAATACATCCAAAAAATATCTTATTATGCAACAGGGCAATTTCCATAAAAAATGGAATACTGAGAAACGTTTATTCTTAAGTTGCCAACATGGAAACAGATTATTACTATATCGACAGTTTGTGGACTAATAGAGCTTCGGACAAAACTTGAACTATCCTTTATGTAAAACGTATATAACGGATGTCATAAATGCGTTCAAATTGCTTATTACTAATATGTAGAATAGCAGTTGAATTTCGGTGTTGCGCTTAACTTAATGTGTAAAGCATAGTGGACGTTGATGTTCAAATGTACCAAATAAAACAAGCCACTTATCCAAAGATATACATTCTAATTGATTTATATCTTAACATCACTTTTTTGGGGAAATTACCGGTCGGAACCTATAGTAATTATGCAAGTGAAATGTCAAATAACCGCAATAAACATGATAATTATTGAGATATTTGTAATCAAAGTGCACACAAGCGCCATGTATGAAATGCTTTCAGACCTAGTTCTTATGCCCTGTGCAGATAATTTATTAATATCATTTACGATTCTTTTGTTAACGAATTATTCTAGGTATTTGTCTATCCAAGTCATGTTGTTAGAAAATCACACGTTTAACATCTTTGTTATATTAAAGTAAATTGAATGAACATAACTTGCGAAATATAATTAGCTGCACAACCGTTTTACATATTGTGTTAAGTTCTTGCAAATTATATATAAACATACAAAGGTTAACGGCTTCCATCTTGATACGTGCGATCAATTACAAATAGTTGAAGAGTCTCTTCATATTGTATATTAGCATCAGTGCTATAAAAGAGAAATTATGTTTAAAAAATATTACAAATAAAGATAAAATTATATTCAATTATAAAATAAGAAAGTTCACATTGATCGCGGTTTCGAATCGTTCTTCTCATGTTCCTGCGTTCTAGTCTTCCAACAATTAAGAATCTGAGACTTCAGTACTGTCTAAATTGCATGGTTGCGTCAACTCATCGTCAGTTCAAAAGGAGTGTAAGGCTCAGTAAAAGGTTAACTTGAAAATGTGTAAGATAACAAATAATGGAAGACACATGACAAAGAGGGTCAATATTTGATGACGTTTAAGAATGACACAAATGGAAACACAATGTCGGCTAAAACAAGTTACACATATTCAATATAGTAGTTATCAGGCGAGAAAGAACACAAACTGGGTTATGTATTTATACTTTATATTGTCATTTTAAACTTTATATTGTCATTCTAATTACAAATAAGATATATTTCGATGTCGAAATAATGATACCAATAAAAAAGTAATGACAATTTAGCTTTCATTTTCTACAACTGATATTTAAACTCGTATTTCAAACCATGATAATACATGGTTGACCGACAATGGCTGTCCATGATCTACCAACTATGGTTGTCTATAGTTTACCAACACTAGGTGACCATTATTACAGACACATTAACTTGCATGGTGTGTAGTCAATGTTCATATATGCACCATTTCTAAAGGGGTTTAAGATTAATGTTGTTTTTCTTCATATTCTCATGGTCTTAACGGCTCAGTCCTTTCACACAGTTTTGTATTGCGCAAGCCTTTTACCTGGTCTTACGTTATGAGTTCACGTAACTGTCAAATTAGGATTGTCTAAAACAATCTCCTACTTGTAAATGTTCATCTTTTCGATGCAATTCGGCTTTAAAGAATATAATACCGATAGTATTTATTCTGTGCTTTTTCCTATAAATTGAAAAAAAATAAACATGATTTTATATACTCCTTGTGTTTCCCATGTGTACGAAAATCGATCAATTTGTTTATAAAAATGTTTTATGAATATAATTATATATTTAAAAAATTATATATTATATATAATATTTATAAAGTTTGATATGTTATGCAATATATATATATAGCACTTCTACGCAAACGGCCACAGCGTCGCAGACTTCCGGGTCATGGGACTCGAAAAATTAAATGGAACCGACGAGTACCGGAAGACCATCGAACAACTTTGGAAACGCAAACTGAGGACGTTCAAACCATATGGACTAAACACAAAAGACTAAAATTGGCGCGCAATGTAACGTGCGATAATATAACGTCACTTCCGCTAAAGATGATATGCTTATTCACAAATAAACGCCGCTGAAGAAGACCGAGAGGTCGAAAGCTACGGCAAAGTTAATAAAAGCGTTTTATTTTATATAAACGGCTAAAAGCGACTTTATTATATGCAACAACGTGATGGCATATCCCGAAACGGAATATATTGAATTTGCGCGACTGAAGAAAGTAACTGGAAAGATTTGTCGATATGAAAGCCATAAACAGTTCCTGCTTGATTGTATAAATTCAGAACTTATTCCTACGGGATTCGACATTAAATGGAAAATGGATCTTGAAACCAATAGTTATGAGGCCGCCAGCGTATCAGACATTTTACACAAAGCATCGCTTTCTCTGATGTCCGAAAGTGTCGCCGTCTGTGACCGTGTTCTGAAAGAAGCTCAACAACTGAAAATGGACTATGAAACTAAGCTTTCATCGCTTATCAGTAAACCGCAATTTGACAAGAAACTTTGTGAACTTACAGACTTTTCATTAAAAATGAAAATTGATCTCCTCAGAACTAAAAAACGAAAACTTAAATTACTTCGAACTCGGAAGATAAGTGCAGACGATCAGTGTCTTCTTTTGATTGAAAAAGATGGAAACTGCTTTTTCCGGTGTATTGCGGCAGGAATATTCGATGATCCCGAGAAACATGAACTTGTAAGAACTTCTGTAACTAATCACATGCTGGACAACGAATCCACTTACAAGAACTATATTGATGGTGATTACGGTGTACACATAAGCTGCATGAAACAAAGCGATGGCAACTCTCGCTCTTGGGCTACAGAGGCGGAAATATTAGCGGCTTCAACATTATACGGCGTAGACATATACGTGAAACAATACAGCAATGGATGCTCTAGTTGGCTGCGATTTCCTGTCGAAAGAGAATCGCCAAACCGGAAGTTCATTTGTATGCGGCTTGAAAACCAGCACTTTGACTTTATTCGGCAGCATGAAAGACCTACGTCCGTGATTACAAAAGAAACAACACTCTCCTCGGAGGAAATGCAGACCACACGGTGCATGGCAAAAACAAAAACGAAACATGACGAAAACAAAATGAGTGTTGTTACCAACCTGTCAAAGAAGACGTTAACTGATGCTCAGATATCCCTGCTGTCGAAAGGACTGAAGTTCATACCGACTAGAAAAACAATAGACAAAGGAAAATTACTTACAGACTTGTCAGCGTGGGAACGCCGTATGCGCTTAAAAGAATATTTCTATTCAGAAGACGCTGAACATAGAACCAGGGAAGATGAGCATCAATACAAAAAGAAGACCTCGACGTGGACTCCAAAGGCTGGCCGCGACAAATGGCTGGACACATATATACAAGCGGTCAAGGACGACATCATTTGCGGATTAAAACGAAAATTTAAATATAATCTAAGCAAATCGGAAGAACAGGCAATCAAAGAATTACTCCACGACGATGACATAGTAATTCGCCCTGCCGACAAGGGGTCGGGGATAGTGATAATGGACAGGGAAGACTATGTCAAGAAGCTGAAGTGTGAAATGTCGGACAGTGAGACATACGTCGCGGTGACGGATGATAAAACAAGGATTGTGGAAAACAAAGTGAAGAAAGTGGCCGATACCCTATACAAGAAGGGGTCGATCGACAGTGACCTTAAAAGGTATCTCACCAGCGGCGGTGGAACTTCCGGTAAGCTTCAGGGCAACCCGAAGCTTCATAAACCTGGGATGCCTCTCCGCACTATTGTAAACGGCCGCAATCACCCGACAGAGAAGATGGCGGAAATAGTGGAGAATGAATTGCGCGATCATGTGACGTCACTTCCGTCGTATGTGAGAGACACAACCGACTTCCTAAACAAAATAACACAGATACAGCAGCCGTTACCAGACGGTACCATCATATTTTGTTTGGATGTGAAGGCTCTTTACCCCAGCGTACCAAGAGAAGAGGCCCGTGCTGCAGTAATTGAAGCTCTCAATCGGCGAGTGCAACCGGAAGTACCAACCAACGACATGATCACAATGATGGACACTGTTCTAAATAACAACACCATTTCATTCAANTTTTTTTTCAAGAAGCGCAACAAGTAAATGACTTTTTTGAACAACATCAAATTGTAATTATGACTGAGATTTGATGATAAAGCTATTATCACAACTATTAAAGCACGGGTAAATCAGACAGGTGAATGTCATTTCTAATTCAAAACAGGACGCGCGTATTAAGCACATACGTCACATAATGCATTTTAGCAGACTTGAAAACATTAACAATCGTTTAGACTAATAACCCCCTGTTAACTTTAAATGCGAATAAAATAGAATAAACAAAATGTTAAATTTCTTATTAACATATTAAAATACAAAACTTAAGCTTAAGGTATTTTAACATGCTTTTATGTAAATAACTGCATCAAAAAATAGCGACTGTTAGTTTATTAGCCAGGTAAAGGTAAAAAGACCTGGCAACCGGGCCCTTAACTGTACATCAGTTTAAATGTAGACGTGAGTTTGAGGTGTAATAGTAATACGGAACTACCAAGTATTTCAGAATGTTTCATGTGGTATTTAAGGTCTGGGAAAACAATCTAACAACAGTTACAAAAATGTAAAGCATAAACACTGCATGAAAATGTTTCGTGACATGTTCATATAGATATATAACCAGTATATGATTACATTGTAGGTATACCCGAGACAGACGCTGTGATCAAGCCGTTCATGGCACGATACAATAACTGGGGCGATACAGATTGCCACGGAAAACGTGTGCGCCTAATCTGCATCATTGGCACGAGCGACCTGCCGGAACTGGTCCAGAGCAAGAAACGCTTCGTGAACAAATTACACCAGAACTTCCATCCCTATGGTTACGATTGTCTTGACGAACTTATCGCCTACCGCATCCGAGACATGTATCTCGGAAATCTCACGTTTGATGCCACATATTACGGTAATTTGGGCTTTGTCAAGAACAAAATCGGTTGAAACATGGAGAGCATATTATTTATGGGGTTTAGTTATATGCACAAAATTGTATTAATATGAGTGCGCCCATGAATTTAAGTTGTTGTATGTGTGTTATATTTGTATTGTTGATAAAGCTCCGAACTTACAAAAACGGAACTTGGATACTGTTTTTCGAATTAATTGATTTGTGTATTGGATCTAACACAGTTTTATCCATGTATTAGTTTCATTTTCAGAAATGTTACTACTCATTTAAATAAGATGTGTTATTTACATTTTTATCAGTATTTATGTGTTCGATGTAAACGAAAAGTTTATTTGTTATACTATAGGGCATTATTAAAATGCTTGTGGGGGTTGTGTGTGCTTCTATGGCTGATATTGAATATTCTCCCTGAAACAAATTAGTTTAATCAATGAAACAAAATATTCACACGATAGAATAGTTGAAATTGAGAAAACGACGCGATTTGGTGTCTTTATTTGAACATATTTAAAAAAAATCGTTTATTTATGAAATGGTTTATTAAATATGCAAACTGCAAACACGAAACGACCCTCAAGTTAGCTGAACTTATACGTGGTGCACTACATTAAAAACAAATAGAATGCTCAAACAATTGTGTAATATATTTTTAATTAATTCATCGTCTGTCTCCCCAAAACAATATACTAGTTCAGTGGTTATTTCATGTTTTCAACTGTCTTTAGTGCGATATATTATAATTAATAATGTGCTTTGTCTTATTATTTATCCATTACATACGTTAACCATACGTCTGTATCGTAAGGTGAAACTTTTTTAAATAAAGGCATTAGTACAATTAGGTGAAACACGTACAAACAAATGATAATNATAATTCGATATTGACAATAATAAACAAGCACATTCGTTGACATTGATTTCCTCCGCCAAATGCATTGCGTTTATTGATGGGTGCCTATCCAGTGTTTGTATGGTAGAATCCTAACAGAATAAAGAATATTTAATCAAAATTTGTAACATTTGACATTGGCCATAGAGACCTGAGTCTTAACTGTGATACACTGCCAGATAAAGGAAAACAATTGTAGAAATTTATTATATAATCCCTTAATGCAAAGTAAACTTATGGCTGAATAATGACTAATTCGTCAGATCTATGATCTTTGACCTCGATGTGTGACCTTGACTTTGCCTCCACGGTTATGGATCCAGCATTTGACTCGGCCTCAGATGATTGAAACACTTGATGCGTGGTAGAATCCTAACAAAATAAATCATATAATCAAAATTTTGCACCATTTTACCTCAGTGTGTGACATTGACCTTGATCTTATAGACCTGAGTTTTACCCGTGACACACAGCCATATAAAAGAGAACAATTGTATAAAGTTATTACATAGTCCCTTTATGCTTTGTGTAGTAATGGCTAAATTATGAATAAATCATCAACTTTGTAATCTTAAACCTCAAGTTGTGACCTTAACCTCGGATCTAGGTTATGGGTTTTGCATGTGACTCAGCACCAGATGATTTAGAACAACTTTGGTGAATTTTATGGCTGTGGCTCATATGTTTTTGTGGATACAGCTCAAGACAGGACAAATCTATTTAACAAGTATTTTTAAGTAAAAAATGGTCAGAACTCCGTTATTGACAAATAGCACGTTGTAATTTGGACGTGCATCATCCTTTTATCCATATATACACTCATATTTTTTAATGAAATCTACCCAGCAGTGCCAAGATGTGGCGCCAGACACAACAGTGTGCTTATTTTCAAGTCGAAAAGGGCCATTACTCCGTTATTGGCTGGTGTATGGCGACGCATTTGAGGAGTATCATCTTATTATCCAATATAAACTCATACCAAGGTTCAATGAAATCTGTAACATTATGGTGTCCAAAGGTCCAAAACAAGAGTTCCTTACACGTGCTGTTAAGATACACAAACAGCTACCAAGCTTGTGTAATGATGATGCCGACTCAAAGCATCACCTGCACATTACCACTCATCTAATTTACTAGTAGCGATTTTATTAACCATTAAACGTACTTTAGACCACAGCATTCACCACGGGACCAATCAGAAGCACAATAGAGTACAGCATATATCGCACACACCAGCAGTTAGGTGTTAGTATATATAACTCCCGACTTCCTCAAGCAAAGGGGGTCCGTGAATTGGTTACAAAAATCAAAAGTACTGTATATTAATAATATACATATAACATCATCATCATCATCATCACCATCATCACTATCATCATCATCATCAAGATCGTCGTCGTCTTCGTTGTTGTTGTCGTCGTCGTCGTCGTCATCATCATCATCATCATTATCATCATCATCATCATCCTCATCATCCTCATCATCCTCATCATCATCATACCAATTTCTTTTCGGCACCAACTTAGTCTTCAGCAGTAGAGGCCAAGTAGTTAATTTTCCAAAGAAAATTAACGATAGGACTAAGATGACTATTAAATATTACTTCTGATCATTTTGATTTTGAAAATAAACCAAGGTTCAGATAATCACGGGTCTATAACTGTCATATGCATGATCTGCAGGTTCTTTTACTCGCAATCACAGGTTTCGACACAAATATTAAAGTCTTAGAAAGCGTAAAGCAAGTCCTAAATATAGTTATTTTCAGCCAGTTGTTGTTTTACAGCTTCTTTATAACTAGCATCATGTAATGAAAGGGTTGAAGAACACTTTCCTGACACTTTCACCTTTTTTGGAACCACCCTAACGCACATATAATGACACATCATTCCGAATATACTCATTAAAGACGGTGTTTAGAATATAATTTGACGACGTCAATATACACTAACGTATGGCTTTGAAACGTTTGAAGCTTTTGTTTGCGTATGTTTCTTATGTAGTGTACTAAAGCATATAATTCAAAAGAAAATGTGCGATTTTCGGTGTTTGGTCGAATATTTATTTCACTCATGGTTACAAAAATGTATATGAGTCCTTTCATTGGTGTCCTCAAAAGACAAGAATCATAGCCCGCCGAAATGACAGGCAATACTTTAAGTAACTGGCCAAAACCCTCTATCCAGAACTCAAGTATACTCAGTTAAAGCAAATATTGCCGAGACCGTTATAAAATAATCTATGACTATTAACATTCATTTTAATATTTACATCGTGTTATTAAATTATTTATTTTAGGATAACGTTTTCTTCCAATTTAAAAATGTTTTAAATAAGAAATTCGGGTAACAAAAACGAAATTTGTGTAATATATGCTATAACATCATGCCCTCGTGTAACTACAGTTCAGCTCGTGCAAACATGTTCTTTATTTCGGAAACTACGTACGTGATTGTTGATATCCGTAATGTTTATAAACAAGAAAAAATTGAAAAACCATCGTCGTTGAAATTAATATTCAAACGGTATGCCATCAATACAGAACGGACCAAGATGATTTGATTTCTTTGGTCTTTGACAAAGAGATTACTGATAAATTTTATGTACGTTCGGAGACACAAATTCTTTTCTTTTTCAAAACAATTAATAATGTAAGCATTGAAGATGCAAAACTAGATAAATACTCGCATTTGATAATGCCTTATTGGTTTTCGTCGGATAATTTGATTTATTTGGTCTTTGACAAAGAGACAAGTTATCTACATCTATTATGAAAGCCTTGCATTCTTTTAACTTTCAACACATTAAGTTATTAGATCTCTAATGAACTTCGTGTAATATCGCCAAAATATTTCCGTTACCCCGAACGGTCTCCGACTATAGGAGTAAAACTACGATAATTTGGTCAAACTAACAACAGCATATTTGTTATAATATATATAACAAATTCTATTATACCTATTTTTGACTTTGTTCGAAATAGTATAGTGTTGTAAGTAACATGATTTTTTAAATAAAAAATTCTGAACAGGTCCATTTATCTCCCAATTCAAAAGTCCCCCTGCCTTATACATTTTACTAAAACGTCGCTTTTATCCGAAACACTCAGCGTTTATTTCACAATTGCGTCGATGATTCGGAATACATAATAAAGACAACAATTTATACCTATAAGTTATCCTTTGGGACATCGTTTTTAGTTTTTAAGAAGAATATTTTATTTAGTTTATTCATATTGTTAACAAAAACAACCACATCTTTCCATGATGTAACTGCTGTTTAATAATTATGTCTATGATAACACCGACGGGTTTGTATTTGTATTTGTATTGTTGTTAGTGATTCTGTCTAGGCCAGCACTGCCTACTGTTGTATGTTCTATTTGTGTAAGTACATGTAATTTTATCGAGACCTATAGAACCTGCGTGTGTATACGTTGATTTTTGCTAGTAATTATGTCGAGGCATACACCGCCTGCAATTGTATGTTTGATTGTTTTAAGATTTCTAGGCCTAAGCCGCCTGCGTTAAAATGTTTGATTGTGTTCGTTATTATGTCTAGGGCTATGCGTTTGTGTGTTCAATAGTTATCAGACGCATATTTATGACAGGCATAATGCACAATGAAATATATATTAATCACACTTTATACACACTTTATGTAAGGGGTTGCACTATCAAAAATAGTGCACTATGCACTATGAGATGTGGATCCAAGTGCGCACTCTTTGCATCTTAAAGTGACAACAGCTCAGTGCGATAGAAAAACGCATGATAAATTAATGTGTTTTATTAGGAAACGTGTTATTTGTTCAAATTGTTTCTTCAGACCATACTGGGCAAATGTTTCAAGTTAAGCTACATAGTACATAGTTAATAACGAATAATGGGAATTTTCCGATTGAGGAGTTTTTGAACACTCATTTAATCATTAAATGTATAAATTACACAAAACTACAATGTTTGGAACATTATTTAATAATTATGAAATCAAGTTATTTAAGTAACAACACTTCACTAGCGGAACAACAATTACAAAGAAATGATGTTTTCTTTTAAATCAGTTCACTCATTGACAATCCACTAACAGCATATTTCATACAGAGCAAAATAAACTGCATAGTCGAATAATGGGACTTCGCCGATTTTCGATTTTTTATTTTAAATCATTTAATCATTAAAAGTATTAAGTACACAACACTAAAATGTTTGGAAAAATCTTAAATAATTAAAATATCAAGTAATGCAAGCAATTACACTTAACTAGCGGTACAACAATTTTACAAGTTAATGTTTTCTTTGAAATCTGTTCACTCATTAACAATACCCAAACACAATATTTGATACAAGAGCAAAATTTAGTACTTAAAACAAAGTTAATAAAAAAAAACTGACTTCGCCGATTTTCGACTTTTTGAAAACTTATTTGATCATTTGATCATGACGAGAGAGATACAACACATGAAAACCTTATTATTGTAATACTCTAATTTGTACCTGCCTTCTTACGATTGTTTCTATTCTTTTTAATATCAATCACTTATTTTAGGCAATGGACATATTTAAGGAACTAGACTACTAGAATTATTTTCAAACATTAATATGGGCCGCGCTCTGTGAAAAGGGGGTTTAATGCATTGCGTAAAGTGTCACCCAAGATAAGCCTGTGCAGTCCGCACAGGTTCAGGGACGACACTTACCGCTTTTATGATATTTTTCTTTTAAAGAAAGACTCTTCTTAGCAAAAATCCAATTTAGGCGGAAATTGTCGTCCCTGATTAGCCTGCGCGGACAGGCTAATCTGGGACGACGCTTAACGCACATGCATTGAACCCCCTTTTCACAGAGCGCGACTCATATTTAAAGTAAAATACACAATATCAGGCACTCATAAAACATCCTGTTATAATTTAGTAACATCATCAACACATGATTTATATAGCACTAAAACAAAGACTTAAATATAACGGATATATGAGTAAAAATAACAAAAAGGACGTACAATCTGAGGTTTTATCATTGAAGTGATTTTTTATATAACACAAAAGTACAATAATTATAGTTTTTTCACGTTTGGTGTGTTCGTCACGTATTAACCATGATTGTAGAGCATCTTTTTATGGAACAAAAGAACAATTAGTTATAACAAGTTTGGTAAGCTTTACGAGTTTCATCAACTACATAACATATAGTAACGGTTATACCCAAGTCAAATAAATACACAGAATCTTGTTCTTAAATATTTTGCAAGTAAAATTGCACGTTCCCAATAATCTGCAATTCGAGATTAAGATCTTGTCGAACCTTATAGATTAAAACCTTGTATGCGATCTTGAAGGTATCAGAATCCATTTGGTTATAAAACTCGCTTAAGACCGTTTGCTGGGAAAAGCCAGTGCTTAGTTTTATTTGAAACAAAAATGGATCGATTTGATTGGACTTCTAAGGCGCAAGTGGGTAGGGTTGTTAATTTTTGTTGGGCAGCAGTCTGAGAATGTTTTCAACGCTATAGTAGGCTTTTAGAAGCTGGAGCTTTCATACTAATGGTAACATAATTTAATTGTTTTAATAGTTTTTAATATTGACACCACAATAAATTGAGATATTCGGTTACTAAAGCATTTCTGTCACCTTTATTCAACCTCGAGATTATGCACATTTAAATTCTTATTATGTGATAATGCAAGCTAGCATGAGAAATAAATTAAACACTAAACACAAGCAATTGGAAAAGATTAATCAGCGAAAAAAAAAATATTATTATTTATGTATTATTTATTTTCATTTATATTCTGTTCAGTGGAGTTTGCTACCATGAGAATATATAATGCTGTGAGGATTTTAAAATATTGTCTATTGGTTTAAAATACATTTGATGTTGATACCCTCTGGGAAATCTTGAATGTTCTCTTCATAAATATTAATCATCGTAATATTTGAATAAAATAAGTAATAACCATAAGCACAATCAACTAAAACCCATTGCTTATATAATTCCATTAAGATCCTTCTAGATAAACCAGTAAAGAATATATAATATAATAATATTCGATAACGTGCACGGTTGAAGTATAATTCATTTTGAAGTATCTTTGAACTTCAATTCAGTTATGTCACAGACACTAGGATTTCTCTTTGAACTTCAATTCAGTAATGTCACAGACACTAAGATTTCGTTATAAACCCCACATGAATAAGTTGAAGTCAATCGATTATCATTTGGAATTGCATGTGTGGAAATTTTTAATAAACCATAATTCATTAACGCAATGTTTAAATTGTTTCGTGACAATACCCAATCCAATATGGCAGGAAAGAGGATAACTATAGAATATGTCATAACTGAATTAATAATATTAAACCTTTAAATACTCCTTTCAGGGAGTATGAAACCAAATGATGACAAGTTTATCATAGACTTCTACAATTTTAATGAATATAAACTAAAACCTAAACTACTTCGTATATATTATGTTATCAACATTTCCAATATATTAATAGGACTATTCCGTCCAGTTTCCAAATATGAATAGTTGTTTTACCATTTTCCATAGATTGATTGGGGCATTTCAACCAGTTCCAATAGATAATTATGAGTATATAAACCAGTTGTCATATATAAATAGGGGTATTTCAACTGGTTCCTTTATATTCATAGGATGTGTTCACTAGTTCCAATATATTTATAGAGGTACTACAACAAAGTCTCAGATATAATTAGGAAACATTCAACCAGTTCCCATAGATAAGGAGTAGCATTGCAACTAGACCTAGTTCCAATAAATAATTCATAGTATTTCAACTATAGGGGGCATTTTTAAACATTTAACATATATTAAGAGGGGTGCTGCAACCTGGCTGCATAGAGTAACAGTGATTTTTCGACTAGTTCACATCGATTAAAAAAACTATATTTCCATAAAGATTAATAGAGGTATTTCAATCAGTTCTCATGGATTAATAGGGGTACTTTAACATGTTATATTAGATAAAAAGGGTATCTAAACCAGTTTACAGAGATCAATACGGATATTTCAACTAGTTCCCTTGAGTAATAGGGGAATTTCACCAGTTCAAATAGATTCATAGCGGTATTTCAACCAGTTCCCATTGATAAAAGTATTTCAACCAGTTCCCATTGATAAAAGTAGTTCAACCAGTTCCCATTGATAAAAGTAGTTCAACCAGTTCCCATTTATAAGTTTGGATTTTCAACCAGTTCTACTAGATTAATATGAGTATCCAGTACGCAGAGATTAATAATATGTGTTTCAACTAATTCCATAGATTAATATGACTCCTTTATTCATTTCACATAGATGCATAGACTTATTTCAATCATTTCACAAATAGTATGTGTAATAAGTATATTTCAACAAGTTGGCATAGTTAAATTGGAGTGTTTCAACAAATACCAAATAATTACTAAAGTATATAAATAAGTCAATAACTTCTAATATAGACAGGATAAGGATAACACACCGTTTTATGAATCGGAAAAGAATGTGTCTTAACTATTCTGAAAACGAACGTTTTTTGTATTAATATTTAACATGTATGTTTTTCTGTATTGAAAAACAATAACTTGAAAATAATTACAGAAAACAATTAAGAGGATCGTCATTTACATAGATACATCAGTGTGCACTGAAAGCGACAGTGTCGACGCGTTGCCAGACCGTAGTAACTTTCCTGGTACTTACGAAAATATGTGACTAATTTTTATATCAATTGACATCCATCGTTTTAACTAAACATGCACTTGTAAATACAGTAAAAGTCACATAATGATTTACAAGTGAACAATACAATAATATCTGAAATTCACCAAAGAAAAAAAGCATATTGACATCGGCTGCGTCTCGCCTGGAATGTTCTCTTTACTTCAATTTAAGAATTCCTTTAAGATACTTACTGAAAATCAATTCGATGTTTTAGAAGAGTGTTGACGCATCTGCTTAATTTGCGCTAGCATTTCTTTTAATGTCGGGTTTATATCATCTCTTTATGTACATTCGCAGACAGCAGTGCCCACTGCTCAAATGTCACAACGATCACAAACAATTACTAATGTAAGCTTCGACGATGCAAAATCAGATAAATAGCGCGCAACAAACATTACTCTCCTTTAATATTGCCTGATGGTATTTCGTCGGATAATTTGATTTCTTCGGTCTTTGACAACGAGATTAGAGATCAAAATGTTAAATGGAAGCTTTTCATTCTTTCAACGTTCAATAAATTAATACATTTCCCTTATGAATCATCGGTTTCGTTTATTTTATTTTTTAATTATAGACGAAATGCGATTTTGATCAAATTGTTATGACTGATGTGTAAGTTTTGATTTTTACCGTAAACCACTTCACAGCCATGCTTAAACATGCCTAAATGCGTGTCGTTGTATTGTATTTCTTAAATGTTAGAACATATTACTTAAGTAATGACCGGGCTAGGGGTAATCCATTATGAACCATAGATCGTGTTGTGTTTACATGTTTTCATTACATGGCCTCGAAGGTTTGTTTTGCGGACTTGTTGTTGTGTTTAAGAGTATCGATTTGTTTTTCTTTTGCATTGAGCTGTTCTTTTAGCGGCGCCAACTCTTTTGATAGGTCGAACATGTTACTTTCGATAATTTTTATTTGCTTAACGACTGATCCAAAGAACGATGCTGACATTATTTAAACCATCATAAAAGAATCACTTGAAGACATAAAATAGAACAAAAATCACTTAAAAGTGTTAATGATACATAATAATACTGATATCTACTTCAAGTTGTCGAGGACCATATAATTGTTTTTCGGCAACAACTAAGTCTTCAGCAATTGATGTCAAGTTACAGTTAATGTTCCAAAGAACATAAACGATAGGACTAAGATGACTTCTGAATATCACTTCTGATCACTTTGATTTTGATTTTGACTATTAGCAAAGTTTCAGAAAATCACGGGTCTATAACTGTCATATGCATGATCTGCAGGTTCTTTTACTCGCGATCACAGGTTTCAACACAAATATTAAAGTCTTAGAAAACGCTAAGCAAGTCCTAAATATAGTTATTTTCAGCCAGTAGTTGTTTTACAGCTTCTCTATAACAAGCATCATGTAATGAAAGGGTTGAAGAACACTTTCCTGACACTTTCACCTTTTTTGGAACCACCCTAACGCACATATAATGACACATCATTCCGAATATACTCATTTAAGACGGTGTTAGGAATATAATTTGACCACCTCAATACACACTAAAGTATGGCTTTGAAGCGTTTGAAGCTTGTTTGCGAATGTTTCTTATGTATTGTACTAAAGCATAGAATTAAAAAGAAAATGTGCTGTTTTCGGTGTTTGGTCGAATATTTATTTCACTCGTGGCTACAAAAATGTATATAAGTCCTTTCATCGGTGTCCTCAAAAGACAAGAATCATAACCCGCAGAAATGACCGACAATACTTTAATTAACTGGCCAAAACCCTCTATCCCGAACTCAAGTATACTCAGTTTAAGCAAATATTGCCAAGACCGTTATGAAATAATCTATGACTATTAACATTCATTTTAATATTTACATCGTTTTATTAAGTTATTTATTTTACGATAACGTTTTCATCCAATTTAAAAATGTTTAAAAGAAGAAATTCAGGTAACAAAAACGAAATTAGTATAATATATGCTATAACATCATGTCCTCGTGTAACTACAGTTCAGCTCGTGCAAACATGTTTTTTTATTTCGGAAACTACGTACGTGATTGTTGATATCCGTAATGTTTATAAAAAAGAAACATCTGTAAAACCATCGTCGTTGAAATTAATATTCAAACGGTATGCCATCAATAAAGAACAAACGGACCAAGATGATTTGATTTCCTTGGTCTTTGACAAAGAGATTACTGATACAAATTATGTACGTTCGGAGACACAAATTCTTTTCATTTTCAAAACAATTAATAATGTAAGCCTTGAAGATGCAAAACTAGATTAATACTCGCATTTGATAATGCCTTATTGGTTTTCGTCGGATAATTTGATTTATTTGGTCTTTGACAAAGAGACAAGTTATAAAAAAATATATAATGAAAGCCTTGATTCTTTTAACTTTCAACACATTAAGTTATTAGACCTCTAATGTACTTCGTGTAATATCGCCATAATATTTCCGTTACCCCGAACGGTCTCCGACTATATGAGTAAAACTACGATAATTTGGTCAAACTAACAATAGCATTTTTGTTCTAATATATATATAACAAATTCTATTATACCTATTTTAGACTATTCGAAATAGTATGGTGTTGTAAATAACATGATTTTTTAAATAAAAAAAGTCTGAACAGGTCCATTTATCTCCCAATTAAAAATTCCCCCTACCTTATACATTATACTATAACGTCGCTTTCATCCGAAACACTCAGCGTTTATTTCACAATTGCGTCGATGATTCGGAATACATAATAAAGACAACAATTTATACCTATAAGTTATCTTTTGGGACATCGTCGACAGTTTTTAGTTTTTAAGAAGAAAATTTCATTTAGTTTATTCATATTGTTAACAAAAACAACCACATCTTTCCATGATGTTACTGCTGTTTAATTATTATGTCTATGACTACACCGACGGAGTGGTATGTTTTGATTGTTGTTCATGATCCTGTCTAGGCCTGCACCGCCTACTGTTGTATGTTCGATTTGTGTAAATAATTCTATCGAGACCTACAGAACCTGCGTGTGTATACGTTGATTGTTACTGGTAATTCTGTCAAGGCATACACCGCCTGCATTTGTATGTTTGATTGCTGTTAGTAATTCTCTCTAGGCCTACACCGCATGCGTTCGAATTTTTTAGTGTTTTTAATTTTCTAGGCCTAAGCCGCCTGCGTTGAAATGTTTGGTTGTGTTAGTAATTGTGTCTAGGGCTACGCGTTTGTGTGTTCAATAGTTATCAGACGCATATTTATGACAGACATAATGCACAATGAAATATATATTAACCCATTTATGCCTAGCGTCTAGAAAAATGGCCTTGGCAAACAGCGAAGACCCAGATGAGACGCCGCATTATGCGGCGTCTCATCAGGGTCTGCGCTGTTTGCTTAAAGGAATTTCTGTAAAAAATATTCTAAATATAGAAATAAATATACTAGACATCCCTAATTTTGAAAATAAATTGATTTTATTTAGAAGGATGGGAGAGTCCACTAGGCAAAAATGGGTTAATCACACTTTATGCACACTTTATGTAAGGGGTTGCACTATGGGTACATGAAATGTGGACCCAAATGCGCACTCTTTGCATCTTAAAGTGACAACAGCTCAGTGCGATAAGGAAAACGCATGATAAATTAATGTGTTTTATTAGGAAACATGTTATTTGTTCAAATTTTCTATGTTCCTTCAGACCGTACTGGTCAAATGTTTCAAGTTTAGCTACATAGTACATATTTTATAACGAATAATTGGAATTTGCCGATTGAGGAGTTGTTGAACACTTAATATCGAATAATGGGAATTTGCCGATTGAGGAGTTTTCGAACACTCATTTAATCATTAAATGTATTAATGACACAAAACTACAATGTTTGGAACATTATTTAATAATTATGAAATCAAGTTATATAAGCAACAACACTTCACTAGCGGTACAACAATAACAAAGAAATGATGTTTTCTTTTAAATCTGTTCACTCATTGACATTCCACTAACAACATATTACATACAAGGCAAAATACAGTGCATAGTCGAATAATGGGACTTCGCCGATTTTCGATTTTTTTGAAAAATCATTTAATCATAAAACGTATTTAGTACACAACACTAAAATGTTTGGAACAATCTTAAATAATTAAAAGATCAAGTAATGTAAGCAATTACACTTAACTAGCCATCAATTTTGCAAGTTAATGTTTTCTTTGAAATGTGTTCACTCATTAACAAAACTCAAACACAATATTTAATACAAGAGCAAAATTAAGTACTTAAAACAAAGTTAATATAAAAAACTGTCTTCGCCGATTTTCGACTTTTTGAAAACTCATTTGATCATGACTGATCATTGTGTATTTACTACACAAAACTACAACGTTTGAAACAATCTTATATAAGAATTAAATTAAGTAATGTAAGCAACAACAATACACTAGCGGTGCAACAATTAAAAAACAGTTTATGTTTTCTTTTAAATGTGTTCACTCGTTAACAATACACAAACAACATATTTGATACAAAAGCAAAATATTATACATACTGTAGTGCATAGTTATATCAAATAAAAAGACTTGGCCAATTTTCGAGCGTTTGAAAACTTATTTTATGATTAAATGCATTTGCTACACAAAACTACAGTGTTTGGAACAATCTTAAATAGTTATAAAATCAAGTAATGTACGCAACAACACTTCCCTAGCGGTAAAACAATTACAAAAGTTTTGATTTTCTTTTGAATATGTTCACACATTAAACAATACTCAAACAACATATTTAACACAAGAACAAAATATATAAAACATAGAACACAGTTAATATCGAAAAATAGGAATTTTCGAGTTTTTGAAAACTCATTTAATGAGTAAATGCAGTTACTACACAAAACTACAACGTTTGGAACAGTCTTAAATAATTATGTGATCAAGTAATGTAAGAAACAACACTTCAATAGCGGTAAACAATTACAAAATAGAGTATGATTTCTTTTAGATATGTTCACTCATTAACAATACACAAACAACATATTTAATGCAAGAGCAAAATACAGTACATGGNATATTTAATATAAAAAAAAAAAAAACGGGACTACGCCGATTTAGGAGTTTATGAAAACTCATTTAATTATTAAATGTATTTACTACACAAAAAGACAATGTCTGAAAAAATCTTAAATACTAATTATAAAATTAAGTAATGTAAGCAACAACACTGCACTCACGGTACAACCGTAAACAAAGTTGAAGTTTTCTTTTAAATTTGTTGATTGATTAATAATACGCAAACATCATATTTAAAACAAGAGTATAGTAAATAGTTGATATATTTTGAAATATTCTTACTTACTATTCTGTTTCGGTGACTTATAGGCCCATCGGGTCGGGTGCAAAACATATTTGTATATATATATATATATATTAATATGATGTTTTGTTATATTGCACATGCCACTATAATAAACAATTTACTTACTTACTTAGTTGATATCGAATAATGGGACATGTCCGAGTTTCCAGCTTTTGAAAACTTATTTAATCACGAAATGTATGAAATGTATTTACTACAAAATACTAGAACGATAAGAACAATCTTATACAATTATAAAATTAAGAGAAAGGTTCAAATCTACAATATACTATCGCCATGATCCAAACACAAGTGCTTTGAAAGCGAAATCTACGATATTTAATGAAACATAAATACTCCGGGAGAATAGATTTACGGAAACAACACATAGGCCGTAAATCATCGGTTTGTTTCAGGTCACCAGACTCACTCTAGAAAATCTACCCGAACCTCTTAGCTGTTATTTATTATATGAATACTGTTATGTTGATTGATGACTGAATTGATTTTTCTATTGTCAAAACATGTATATTATTGATTCATTAAATAACGTTTTTTTCTTTTTATAATAATTGTTAAAAGTTTTTTACTCTAATTTTTTTTTCCGTTTTAGAATCGTTAATTTGACCAGTCACTGTATATAAAAATAATTTATAACACCTTATTCTATCTTCCCTACTGTTAGCGACGCAACCTTTCACAAACATATGGTTACGCCTTTTACAATGCAGGAAAACATTTATCAGCGATAAAAATATTTTTATTTTTTTCGTATTGTCAAGCTCGAGAATAAACTTTTCAAGTCCTCTCGGAATTTCTTACCACTCAAAATATACACGTAAAAGTTAAGAGCGTGGTTAAGGTCCAGAAGGTAGATGCATGTGTATATGATAGTATAATACTGAAACTCATTTAACCGAATGTTCTTATTATAGTAATAATAAATCAGACTCAAAATCCTGAAAGGAATATTTGTTATAAGAAATGTAACATTGGCCATGAGAAGATTTGTCGTCACTGAATGGAACCTGGCGGATTGAGTGGGTTTCTGTGCAAACGATGTGCGAAGCTTAATCCACATTACTAAACTCGCTGCCATGATGACAGTTAATGGTATACCTACAAAAAATACCGTTTCAGAAATATCATAGAATAAACTCCATTCAGCACTTTTTTCACGCAGATACCATTTACCTTGCCATTCCTGAAGTTCGACTGCGATGATATTTCGCAGGTATTGTACCACAGCGACAGCGATAGATATCACAATCTCCGCAAGTATCACCCTTGGCATTTCACTTTAAACGGCATCGTAACACATAACAATCTCTCTGTGGTTATAACAACCAGTGTCCACATCGACAGTCCCTTAAACGTGCCAGCAAAGAAATTCCAGTATATAAGAAGTGAAGAAGTAAACCAATCTTTAACTGAAGAATTAAATTGCCGAATGATGTTCCACAGCGGACCAATGCATGTCGCTAGCAAATCTGTGCCTGCAAGTATTCCGAACAAAACATTGGTTGTAGTTACTTTGTCCCTCGCAGCGACTATTATTATTAGCACATTGCCGAAAATCGACGACGCTACTAACGGAATTTCGAGGAGAGTAAACACTATGCTCATTGTTTGTATCTGGTTTGCGTAGCTACTATACTCCGTGGCGTTTCCTGAAATATTCATTTCATCAAAATGCGTGAATCAAATGAATGAACCTACACCTGAACAAACAATATCACTCGTGATATGTCCACATATTTATAGCATAATGAGCCATGATTAACTGATTAAAATGCATTGATGATAATTAAATGATGAAAGCACTGCATCCGCTGTAAATCACTAGGGAAATCAGATGGCAATAGTTTAGACTTTTGCAATTGAGATGTATCATTAATTCAGGTATTAATTTCCTCTCTCCGCCTGTCGTCGCCTAGTTTAAAGTTCTGTCGCATCTAAATAAACAAGCAATTTTATGTATATACAAACAAGAATGCGGTCACTAAAAAACGAGCCATTTTTTTTATTCTATAAAAACAATATATATAAAGCCATTACCGGCATATACGGTAGTTTTATTCACGATGCATATTATATTTTAAAGAATTACTTACATACAGAGTGTCTCTATAATCCTACATAAATTATACCGGAAGAAATGTAAACATGTGATCGTTGTATCTAATAATAATATGGTGGTGGTGGTGGTGGCGGTGGCGGCGGCGGCGGCGGTGGTGGTCGTGGTCGGAAACCATTTTACTGTGTTGAGTCACCGTGACCTTGATCTTTGACCTAATGACCTGAAAATCAATAGGGGTTACCTGCCGGTCATGACCAATGTCCCTATGAAGTTTCGTGATCCCAGGCCTAAGTGTTCTTGAGTTATCATCCGGAAACCATTTTACTGCTTCAGGTCACTGTGACCTTGACCTTTGACCTAGTGACCTGGAAATCAATAGGGGTCATCTGCCGGTCATGACCAATGTACCTATGAAGTTTCATGATCCCAGGCGTAAGCGTTTTTGAGTTATCATCCGGAACCATTTTCCTATTTCCAGTCAACTATTTTACTGCTTCAGGTCACTGTGACCCTGACATTTGACCTAGTGACCTGAAAATCAATAGGGGTCATCTGCCAGTCATGACCAATGTCCCTATGAAGTTTCGTGATCCCAGGCCTTAGCGTTCTTGAGTTATCATCCGGAAACCATTTTCCTATTTCCAGTCACTGTGACCTTTACATTTGACCTAGTGACCTCAAAATCAATAGGGGTCATCTGCCAGTCATGACCAATGTCCCTATGAAGTTTCGTGATCCCAGGCCTAAGCGTTCTTGAGTTATCATCCGGAAACCATTTTACTGCTTCAGGTCACTGTGACCTTGACCTGGGACCTAGTGACCTGAAGCAGTAAAATGGTTAACGGATGATAACTCAAGAAGGCTTAGGCCTGGAATCA
>VMBQ01000790.1:627513-693360 GCA_007657795.1 Dreissena rostriformis
AACGAGTCATAGCCATTTTCAAACTCAGCCGAGCTATTGTTAGAACAAATGTTCTGATCAAGTTTCATAAAGATTGGATTATAAATGTGACTTCTAGAGTGTTAACAAGGTTTTACTATAGCCATATAAGGAAAACTGCCCCGCCCCCTGGCGGCAATGTTTTTCAACAGACCAGAACCATTTTCGAACTCATCCAGATATCATTAGAACAAATGTTCTGACTTAGTTTAATGACAATTTGACAATGAATGTGACTTCTAGAGTGTTAACAAGGTTTTACTATACAGTAAAGCCATATAAAGAAAACTGCCCCGCGCCCTGGCTGCCATGTTTTTCATTCAACTGGAACCATTTTCACGAAGATTAGACTAAATGTGACTTCTAGAGTGTTAACAAGGTTTTACAATAGCCATATAAGGAAAACTGCCACGCCCCTGGCAGCCATGTTTTTCAACCAACCGGAACCATTTTCGAACTCTTCCAAGATACTATTGGGACACATGTTCTGACCAAGTTTCATGAAGATTGGACTAAAAATGTGACTTCTAGAGTGTTAACAAGGTTTTACTATAGCCATATAAGGAAAACTGCCACGCCTTATGGAAGCCATGTTTTTTAACCAACTGGAACCATTTTCGTACTCATCCAAGATATTATTGGGACACATGTTCTGACTAAATTTCATGAAGATTGGACAATAAATGTGGCTTCTAGAGTTTTAACAAGGTAAATGTTGACGGCGCACGACGGACAAAAGGCGATCACAAAAGCTCACCATGAGCACATTGTGCTCAGGTGAGCTAAAAAGGTAAATTTAGAAGATCTGGTTAATACCTTTTGATGAATTGGGACTATGTTTAATTGACAAAAGATAATCAAATCTATGTGAATTAGAAATGGCAGCCATTAACCAGTTGGTAATGTTTTAACAGCCTTGACTAAGAATGTTTCTGATAACATACTTACCCTACGTCCACTGCTGCCGGTGTCTGACACACTCCCAGACAGGTCCCGGGCAGGGGACACACTCTGCCTGCCGGACTCTGTTGTCACACTCATGTACATCTTCTTAGCCTGCACAGACAGGTCAAAGGGAATTACATACAGTTGTTATAACTTCTAAGATGCAGAAACATATAAATCATATGACATCTTGATGCACTTCTTTCAGCGCCTTATTTGGAGCCTTTGAAATCCTTTGTATTTGTAATGCCTTAAAAAAGTTAACACAATTTTGGGGTCATACAGATTCATATTAGTTTGATGCAAAAACATGAAAATATTTATAAAAATTATGATGTCCTTAAGGAAAGTCCAGTGTCAGAGCCTTTCATATGCAGATGACTACTTTTTGTGAACACGAGTTTTAAAAGTGATAAAAAACTACAGTTGCTAAGTAACGCGCCTCCTCCAGTATCTGTCTGCGTACAGCATGGATATGGTCATCAGTGACCGAGGTCTCTCCATTGTTCAGGCGGATATTCTTTATGCCCAACTTGAAGAATTTCTGAAACAGTACATATGTGTGATAGAGACATCTGACTGACATAAAGATTGTTTTGTTTTTTGAATAGCATAACAGTATGTTTTATGGAGACATCTAAAAAAAATATATATATATTTACCAATACGAATAATACTAGAACTTCAATACTTTTTGTATTTGTATGTACCTATTTCTTTAACATATGCGATTTATAATAATGCAAACATCCACTATTACCTTTCTTTAAAGCAAATTTTTCTAGCATTTTTTTTTAAACAATACATGAAAATGTATCTACACATGACCCATGGGCCTGCGTCCACTTGCTTACATCCATGTAGGTCTGTATAACAGCATCAATCTCCTTGTTAATGGACTTCTGCAGGTTTTCTCGGATGATATCCAGGGACTTGGCAGGGTTGGTGATACAGCCACGCCTGAAATGTAGTAAGTAAGAATAGAGCAAGTTCACACTGCATATGCCTTTACCCAAGGCCTTTAGGCACAGGGGTAAACCTGTACATAAATTTCCAAATATTATCGTTTTGTGCCTGTTTTAGCTCTGAAGTAAATTCAGAATAATATAGGACACATAAAACTTAAACAAACTAATTAAAAATTACAGGTCTTTGCCAATGAGCCTTAACAAAATCATGGGAAAAGACCTGCACGAGTACCTTGCAACTAGGATGAACAGTAATTTGTGTTCCAAGGTCTACATGTACCAAACTACACAAAGAACTTCACATGTATGGAAATATCAAAATTGCTTCCACTACTTGATTGCAAGATTTACTTGTCAGCAAACAACCGTCACTTATGATACAAACATATTTTTTCAAGCCCTTCTACATGTATTATTTCATTTGAATAACCAATAAAACATACATGTACTCATTTATTGCAATGTATAAATTTTATAATTAACTGAATTTTAATTTCAAATATAACATTATTTTCAAAGCCTGAAATTGCAATGAAGTGAAGTACCGGTATTGTACGAAGCAAAATTAACCCATGTCAGACATGTTGGGCTTGGAATTCCACAACTTCACTTACAAACTCCTACTTCCTTACAAATATATTGCAATGGTGTAATGGATATGGTGTCCCCCTGGCAACTGGAAGGTCCCAGATCTGATCCCCTCTCAGGACATTTTCCAAAGCAACATTTTTTTTAAATATATTGAAACGAACTCAATTCTATATAAGCCAAAAGATTTTGATGCAAATTGGGGTAAAATAAAAAGGTTTAAAATACTCTTACTTAGCTTTATCTATGGCAACAGAAGTGGCTCTGTATGTTGGTCTGTTGTGAGGGTTGTTGGGAAAGTTGGCCAGAGTCTGAATCCTCATGTTGAAGGCAAAGGGCTGTATCAGAGCACAAATTATGTAATAAAAGTTATGATAAAACAATTTCTTTGTAACCTTATAATTGAATAATGTGTGCATTTTAATGAGGATTAAATCTAAAACCTAACCTAATTCAATACATGTAAGTATGACAATTATATTGAAAATATTTCAATTTACTTCTTTACATCATCAGCATTCAGGTTTAATTATTAAAATTGAAAGCAAGGACAGACTGTTAAGAACAATAAGAAAATGAATACAGCCATACAATTAAATACAAGACAATTGGTAATAATAAATTCATATATGGAATACCTGTATTCATATATCAACTTACAATTGGAACTAGTTCTTCATCATTTTCATCAACTTCTCTCTTCATTTCTCTCTTCATTTTGCCAACAGGCGACAACTGTGGCATATCATCACTTCTGTGACGCTTTTTTTCACTTGGCAAATCTTCATCGATAACCAGGTTTGATTGGCTGGTTTGAAATGCTGGCCTCTCATTGGACAATGAGGCTGGGGGTGTTGCCGGGAAGGTGAAGGGATTCCTGGGAATTTTCTGCACAATTTTCTCTTGTGTTGGTATAGTTGAACGATTGGAAATAGTAATATTGGGAGGTCCAGCCTGTGTTACTGAGCCTGATGTTAAAGCCTTCGATAACAAAAGAGTTTCTACTATTTGATCTGATTTACTCATAGAGCTTACAGATGGTCTGCTAAGACTTACAAATGAAGATACCACAGGGGCATTTTGACTTGAAATGTGAATGGACCGACTTTGTGACGGCAAAACAACAGGCATGAATCCGGTAACCTGTACATTTGACATCACTGATGCAGCTGCAGAACTGTGGGTAGCAGAGGTTACCCCACCCACAGGGCGTGATGTGGGACTAACATGCTGCCTAACTAGGGCATGGCTTGTATGCGGGCTCGAGCCTGTCAGTGACTGAGTGATGAGAGGGTGGCTGTTGGCTGGGTTCTGGATAAGACTGGCATGGTCATGTGACCATGGCCTCTGGACTGGATCGGCTGGCGTGATGGGTGACAAACCACCTTGAAACATCTGGCTTCGGATTTGCTCTTGGGCTTGGTTCATGGTCTTATTCAAATCAGCAAGTCGGAATTCTTGATTTTGGACTTTTATCTGAAAAACGTTTTCATAGTTTATTAAAACCTTCAAGTAACAGATGGATTAACACATAGAATAATCAAGTGAGTAAAAAAGATTATCACTCATGATAATTAAGTCAGAAAAATGCAAACAAATTATCAAGTTATTGTAATTGTACATCCAACCTGAAGACAATTCAAACTAGCAAATGAATTATTTTTTTAACCAGTGTAACAATTTATGTACAAATGTGCGTGAATCATATACAAACCTTACAAGTGATTTCAAATGAACAAACCAGCAAAAAAAGTGTTCTCTCACATGTAAAATCCAATCTATAAACGGAACAAAACTTCTGTATATCCACTTTTTTCACACCCTTTACAGTTTTCTTTATTGTGAATAAGCTTAATTATGCTGTATTTTCAGTCACTTAAAATAAATAAATGAGTAAATAAATAATGCGAAAAATAAAATATACATCATTGTTATATATGTACATGTAACAAATATGTTTCTATGAAGTTAAGTAGTTTCAAATCATGGATATTTTGTGAATGTGCAATTATTATGCACTTGCTGGTTTTACTTGTGAGATGGGTATAATTATAAATATATTGCAATACAGTTAACAAATAACTACTCAGTTTACCAAATAACACCCACAAAAAAAAAACTAAAAGGTCTTCAATATTGATGCGCCATCATAATGCCTCCTTGAATAATAACTTAAACCATAAAACCCACTGTTAAACCATTCACAGTTCCCTTCTTGAGAAGTACTAAGCTTGAAATCATCCATTATCTTGTGTTGAAAACAAGAAATACTCCCATCTATGACTATCCTATCTAGCACTGACCTGCTGTTCATGGGGCTTCACTAGATTGACAGCATGTGACCTCTGCTGTTCTTGCGTCCACCTGGCTTGGATGTCTTCACCCAGCGGCATATGGGCAGGAGAGGGAGTCCTACGAATCACTGCCACAGGAGGAGGGGTCACCACACTTTGATGGGCGGGCCGTGGTTGACCTTGACCCCGGGGCCCAGGGCTGGTCTGACGTACTTGGCCCGGGGGCTGTTGGCTGGTGTAAATTGGCTGGGACTGGGCTTGTACACACTCCTGCCCTTTGTACTGCTGGAATATTTTCTCATGTGTTATGCCACCTTTCTGTAGTTTCTGGGCTAGAAAGGGCAGATGGGACAGCAACTGACCTTGACCAGGTCGGCTTTGACCTGAAAACATGCATTATACGCTCTTATATTCAGGGATTATAAAATAATAATTCAAAAACAGCAAAAAAAAATTGATTTATATATATTGTATCACAAACATTATAAAAACACTACATGTAATTAAACAGATAAAACAAAAATCATGGCCATGCTTCACATACAGCTTTCAAATATTTAAGTTGCATATTAAATTAAAATTCATGTGCAATCCTAAGCAAGGTCTGGATGGAGGCTACCTTGACACAAAATGTCAACGCAATAACACCACATCAAACACCAGCTTATTTAGTGGAAAACTGTTTTTCTATTTTACGTAAACGTGATCATGACCTTAATCCAACTGGTCCCAAATGCAATCCAAAGCTAGTTATGCATTCAAGCTACCAACATACAAAATTTCAAAACAATATCACAATAAGAACTCAAACCATTGAACAAAAACCATTTTTTGCTATTAATTGCAACATTTTTAATAGTGACATTGACCTTAACCTGACTGGCCCCAAGCAAACTCCAATGCTAGATCTGCATTTGAGCATCCTTAACCCTTTGAGCGCTGGAACCGGATTTTGAAGGCCTTTGCAAACAGTTTGGATCCAGATGAGACGCCACAGAACGTGGCGTCTCATCAGGATCCAAACTGTTTGCTATTGTGATAGTATTCCTTGAAAAAAATCGAAGAAAATGCTAATTTTAGAAATTCAGCAGACGACATTTTAGCAGACGACAAATTTCCCAGCATGCAAAGGGTTAACATAAAATGTCAGTATAATACCCCATCCAAACTCAAGTTATATACTGGAAAACATCTTTATGTTTTAATAAATAGTGAACTTTACCTAGACCTAACTGGCCACAAATGTGACCCAAGCGTGGTCTGAATGTAAGCTACCTACACAATTTCAGTGCAATAATTCCATCCAAACTTAAGTTATATAGGGTAAGCCATTTGCCTACATTTACTTTTAGTAACAGTGACCTTAACCTTTACCTGACATGCGCCAAATACAATCCTAAGCTTGGTATTCATGTCAACTTGTTTTATCCTAAAATTCAGTGAGATTGGCAGGGCTTTTTTTCCCCTTTTTGGGAAGATAGCCCATGGCTTTGGATTTGGGAATTTTATCGGCATTTTCAAGAAATTGGGAAAATAAATTCAGTAGCCTTCTTTGGTAGCACTTTAGTACAACCATATATATTGATATAACTCTGTATAATAATTCAAATTAAAATCATATAAATCATTATTATGTACTTTGTTACATGTAATTGAAATAAAATTGTGATAAAATAATCATTAGACACTTTTAATTGGGAATTTTTTTCCAAATTTTGGGAAAAAAGTATACCTTTTGCCATTGGGAACATAGCCGTTATTCGGCTATAAAATCGGGCCAAAAAAAGCCCTGATTGGTAAATGCAAACTTACCTTACTGACCAGAAACCACCTTTTTTAGTAACAGTTACCTTGACTTTCAATGCAACATCTCCATCCAAATGAAATTTATTGAGCGGAAATGTGTTTTTTTACTTTCAGTAACAGTTACATGTACCATGACTTAAACCAGACACCGCCTATATACAATCCGAAGCTAGATCTTATGCACGTTAGCTATATCCAAAATTACATCCAGATAATTCAATGCAAACTCAAGTTCTTGACCAGAAACCACCTGTGTGACGGGACCTACCTGCCATACCCCAATATAATAACAAGGATTTTCAACTTTGTATGTATACAATTTAGCTCTTGGCTAACGCAAAAAAATATTAAGCAACAATAAAAAAATACCTTGTGCAGTTAACTGTGAAACAATCTGAGTGGGGGGTTTTGTTGAAGTAGACTCCACATAGATAGACCGCGACGGAGACAGGCTTTTCTTTGGGGGCAAGGTGGTAGGGGTCCTAGACGGAGAAAGACTATTTTTCGGGGAGACAACAGATCCCGAGCCTGGAAGTGATGTGATGACCCTTATCGGGGACATTCCACGAAGAGAGCCACTGATGTCTGGGCGTACAGAGCCCCTAATTTCAGGGCAGACTGGACCCATATTGGGGTGTGGAGAGCGGAGAATGGTGGACAAGATGTTCATAGTTGGGGTCCCTCCAGTGGAAACAGCAATTGAAGGGCGAACATTTCCAGCTCTGGCTGGGGAAATTGATCTTCTCTCTGCAACATAAACATTTGTCTATACTTATTTATTGTGATAATACTAATTTTTCTCTTTGCATTTGTTTTTTTATAATTAAATTAATTGTGTTTGTTCACTAGTTGTATTGATAAATTATACTTGTTAGTACCAATCACTAAATACATTTTGTAATCTTCAATGGATAAACACATTTCTGAACTATATAGTAAGTTTAAAACCTCACAATCAAATGACTTATCAAATTATGTTACTAGTCCATCTTGTAACTGTTATTGTTGATCCAATTAATATGCCATGGTACTCTTGAGGAACACGTCATTTTTTTAAATATTGCAAACAGATATTGGGATACAAAATTTGGAATCCATAAACACCACTACTACAAATTAATCACAAATAACTGTACACAGTTACAAACGAGTTTCTCTTGGTTCTGAATAATGATTTCTCAATTAAAAAAAACTCATTAGTCACAGACTCTCAGTCATGTAGCTCTTAAAAAACATCATGAAGTATCAAGCTAAGTGAAACTGTCTCAATATATACCAAACATTGTAAAAACAACAGGTCAAAAAAAGTTTCACAAAGATATTCACTTTTAAGTTTTCACAAAACAAGATGTACTAAAGTCTCATTACCTTGTTGTTTTCGATCCATAATGTCTCAAACTTGTACAATTTATATTCAGTCTAATCAATCTGAAAAAAGCACAAAAAACTGTCATTAATTTAAACAACAAAATATACACAAAATTTCCCATTCCATCACAAAATATGAAATTTAAGACTTTGAGATAACCAAAATCAAGCAATTTCTCTTATTAGCATAATTATGCTCTTTAATCCATTTTCGTAGACACTTCGACCCCTTGACACTTCGACCCCTATTTTCAACATTTTTGTTGAAGACACATAGACCCCCGTTTATTTTAATAAAGACACTTAGACCCCTTAATCAAAAAAGTGAATTACCAATTAATTTTGTACTTTTGGGCTGTGATTATTCTATTTAAAGTTCAGNGAAACCCTTTACCCTTGAAGAAATATTAAACTCCTTTTTAAAATGACTCAGAAAATGTTTATGTTGTATTTTGATATATATAAACAAAAGTGCATTAGCTGTTAGGTTGGGCTTTTTCATGATCTTCATTTTTTCCTTTAATCAATAACGATTAAAATGTCATTTAATACTCATATAAATATATTGGCATGGTGATTAATATATAAGAAGTTTTTTAAAGGTGTCTTTTAGAAGGAATACATACACTTTACAATACAATCAACTTCTGTATCTGACACCCAAACTTAATTTACATACAGTAAATAACATGTATATTTTGCAAATATGAAATCCTTGAACAATATGTTGTTGAATAAATATTCAATTATGTTTGCTAACCTCTTTGAAAAAGTATTTATATATGATCAAGTATAACACGCATGACTGTGTCACATAATGCATATCCTTTATTTATCACAAAAATCAATTCCAATATGAATAATTATGTTAAATATAAAAAAATAAATAAACAGGGGTCAAAGTGTCTCAAAATAAAAAAACAGGGTCCAAGTGTCTCACAAAATAGGGGTCTAAGTGTCTAAAAGGGGTTGAAGTGTCATCTTTAATAAAAAAACAAACAAAGGGGTCGAAGTGTCAAGGGGTCGAAGTGTCAGACAACCCTACTAAAGCACTTTACACCATAAATCATGCAAATGATCATCCTAATGATTGTATATTAATTGTAAATAATTTAAAACAGCTTATCATAGTAAAATTCACCTGTGCTGCCTTTGCAATAGGGTTACTTAAACTTTAAGTTAATGCTGTCTCATTAGAATGCCAAACTGATGAGAAGATCCGGACCTATGAGAACAATGGATTCTTTCCTTAAAAAAACACAACTTTACCAGAAATTAAAAAATAAGAAAGTACATTATTCTCTGATAGTGAAACAATAGCACAGTACGTTTATGTACTGCTCTATTGTGACTATGAAATACGTATCGATTCTACTATTACTAGTGTATTCCGAATATTTATCTCCGGTACATGTGACACTTCTCAGGGACTCAGAAAGCAACATATGTGTGACACTAGCTAATGGACTTTTACAACTATGGACCTCGTTTACTTAGAGAAACATCACTTAATTGGGGAGCTATTACTTACATAGAAACACCATTCTAAACACATACAAATAACAACAGTATTTTTCTTTGCAAAACAACAAACAACTGATAATAATACAATGTGTTCTGAAAATCGCAAAAGGCTAAAGTACACTATATAAATCTGAGTGCGATCGATGTACGTAACTTAAACAATTAAATGAAGCAAACAATGTATCTCCAGAAATTATATAACGATCGAGATTCTTGTTCTTTTCCATTACTTTTATAAGAGAACACCATATACAAATAGTATAAACATAAAATGATAAAACTGGGATCACCGCATCGGAACAGTCTGTACAACTGAAAGCATTGGGGGTTTAAACCCGCAATGTCAACCCCCCTATGTCAAATCAGAGATCTATATTATACTAATTAACATTAATACATATACGTGTCAAGTCAAGTCAAGTTATATTTATTTATAAAGTCGGGTATATAAAACATTTTAACACAAGCTCTGAAAAGCTTTTAAACCGACTTATTAACTTAACATTTACACGATAACAACATAGCACATACAATTACATTACTTAAAACAAATTATTAAAATGTTAAGCATGACAAAATGAACAATACATGGCAACACAAAATTGGATAACACAATTGATTATTTATCTAACCGATCGAATAATTAACTAATTAGATAATTAAACAACCATACAATTATCCAGGCAATTGAAACTACTCAAGCACGGATATCTGTATATACAGATTATGAACAGCATAATTATTATTATAGCAGGATAACAATTATATAAACTAAACTGACTAAAGTTATCCAGCATGGATATTTAAATCGGTGTAGCACACTAAGGTTATATATCACTAATTTCAATGTGTATTTTATAGTATGAAAATAAAGCAATTAGACGCATATAGTATTTTATCATCCTCTGGAGAGGGAGGAAGCTAAATTATAACAATATTACATACATGCATATCACATTATAGCATTAGCTTGAAAGAACTTGGTAAGAAATAAATTAAAATAAATAAAACAGAATATAGAACTTAAACAAACACATGGCATTGCAGCATAGGATTGGCTACCTAGCAGAAACATTGTCTACACACATATTAACAAACATGCATAACAGCCCGACAGGAGCTGCATCTCTTCACTTGGGCTCCTGAAGTCAATCGGAGTACCTCCCCGGGCAAAACTAGACCCCTCAGGGATTTCAGTAAAAAGAGAGGTAAGTTGATTGTTAAACATAAAACTGAAACTAAGATAATTAACACTTTCATTTAAAAACTCTTATTCTAAATATACTTTGATAAGTGCGAAGTGTTCATAATCTGAAATCCCACGCATTTACAAATCAGAGTTTAGTAGTTATTTAACGTAAGGACTGCACATATCAAATGTTTCCTATTAAGCCATGTGTTATATATTCTTGTGATATAATTTTTCTGTTAATTGTTTTATTTTGCTTATTCTATATACACTGTATATGTGTTTGTGTGACAAGTGCATTTAGAACATGTGTATTCGTTTGTGTTGCCCATTTTAACATGTTTTTGGATCATTAATTGTCACACTGTCACATGCTGGCTGCATCATAAAGACATCGTGTACACTAGATAGAAGTCTAGCCGAATATGCTGGTACTGGTATTTTCTAAAACACATGAGTTCTTAATTTATAAATTGTATCTTGTTATTTTCTGATATATTTTGTACGCTAAATAGAAGTTAATCAACGTATGCCTCACTACCCTTTACTTTACAACTCTTTACTTCAATTCTCTTTACTTCACTTCCCTTTACGTCACTACTCTTTTCTTTACAACTCTTTACTTCACTACTCGTTACTTCACTTCTCTTTACTTTGCTTCCCTTGACTAACCGTTAATTTAACATGCTTCTAGTACTGTGTGATGTTTCATAGAGAAACACAGAAGGAAGACTCGAAATTCTATCAATTCAAACTCTTTTTGTTAAGTCATGTTAGAATCGACATAAGTTTCGCCGATTATAGTTGTTTATTGACTGATAAACAGCAGTTAATGTGTAATTAATTTCTTAAATAACGCACGATGCCTATAAATCACGCATAACATGCTCGACTTGAAAAGTCGCGTTATTATACATGTATGCGCCTTGCAATTATCATTTTACGATAGTCTTATGATAGTCCGTCTGATTTATTATCAATTTGAGACAATAAATAGAAAGGATTGAATGTTTCAGACACTTTAAATATAATCGAAAAATAAAATGTGATCAATATTTACGATTTAAGTCGATATCTTGAAGACGGTGACTAACATTTAACCAGTGCTCAAAATACTTTACGATACCTTAAATAAGCCTACATGTAAATAGCATTAACGATCGTAGGACTATCGATTTAACGGATAGGTGTTGTAAAGATATCGAATTCCTTAAATTGACATACTTTATGTTAAGTCTGCCGACTCGAGTTAAGTGTTTAAACGTGTTTATGTTAATGCTGGGAGATTTTGGGGACTCACTCCGTTTCCTTTCAATAATACATTTGTAGTTAACAAGATTGTGTAACATCGATACGAAAGTAGCACACGGATCTAATAAATATACGTTAACTTCACTTTTATGGGATTACTTCTATAGTAAATTTCCAGCAATTCCAATAGACGGACAGTTGTTACATTTCGTGCAAGAAAATGGATCGTAACTTCATATTATTGGACTTTAAATCTAGTAACTTCGAGGACAGTGGCCCATGAAAGCACGAGTAAGTTAACATTTTATTACATTATCATTAGTCGGAACATGTAGTTCCTAAAGCGGAATTAACAATACTAGCAACATAAGTCTGGTTGTTCTGCATAAACTATTGCTTGTAATACCATACAACTGCTACTGCTGCTGCTATTGCTACTGCTTACTGTTGCTGCTACTACTACTGCTACTATTACTACTACTACTTCTTCTTCTACTACTTCAACTACTATCACCACTACATCCACCACCACCACCACCGCCCCGACCAACACCACCACCAACACCACCACCATCACCAACACGAGCCATATAAAATCGTTAACTTTAATTTTCACTTTTGACTTTCAATGACCGTTATAATGACATTAATTTTTGAATTTCAGTTCGATTTTTGGCATACAAAGCATAATCAAAGTAAATAACCAATTCAACTGACAGTACGCAGTACGTGGGATCGATGGCAGGCGAATACCGGAAACTCGTACTGGCGCAACAGTCTGACCTCCCAGCTCCTCCGGCGCACTACAGTCGTGGAACCACGTCGCCTCGAGAGACATCTAGGAATTGGATATCGGGGACGCACATCTGGATCAAAGCAAGCCTCCCGGAAGAGAGTCCCTGCCTCCTGACAGGCGTCTGCTTATTAGGAGACAACGTGGTCGTCTGCGATAATGAGAACAAGACGCTGAAACGTTTCCACATCGATGGGAGATTCTTAGAGGAGGTCTTTTTAACGGATCCATGTGGTATTTGTAAACTACCAAATTCTAATGACGTTGCAATAACTGAACCAGAAATAAAGCAAATAACTATATGTTCCCTTGACGCAGCTATTGTTGTGACTTTTTCCCTTTCCACAGAAAAGAAATACCAAAGCATCGCCGCTCTAGATGATAAATATGTGGTAGCGTGTTGTGATGTAGCGTCCCCGTGTATAGATTTCATTGACTCCAATGGGACCATTCTTCATTCATTGAAAAGTAAAAACGACACATTGAAATTATTCAAAAATCCAGCCTCAGTGACGTGTTTGTCGTCTGACAACATTCTGATCAGCGATCCCGGTAGTTGCGCAGTAATTTGCGCAACACCTCTTGGTGACGAACGCTTTAAGCTTGAGACACAGGGCCGACCCAGCGGCATATGTGTAGACGAAAGTGGGTCCATATACATGGCGCATTATGATTCCAACATTGTGTACAGAGTCACTAATAAAGGCAAAATAGAAACCGTTGCTGTAGATCAAAGGTATCACTTACGAAGCCCATTGGCAGCTTGTGTGGCAAATGGGATTTTAGCAATCACCGAGGAAACACCGAGCGACAGAATCCTATTAGTCAAGGTATAAATATCAAGAATTGAAGTATTTTTTGTTCAAATGTTTAATGGCCATGTAGTGAATTCGTTGAAGGTAGACTTAATATATTCAGGTCAGTTTTATGTAGAAACTCCGCAGTACGTCTGTCCATAATTCATATATGCATTTAAAGGGGCCGTCCAACAGATTTTGGCATGTATTGAGGCTTGTCATTAAATGCTTTAAATGCTTTATATTGATAAATTTAAACATTTGAACTAAAAATCGCCAGTAAAAAAAACAAAAAAAAACAAGAATACAATTAAAAAAAAGGAAAAAAAGAAACCCTTAACAGGGCTCGAACCACTGACCCCTGGATTCCTGGAGTCCTGGAGAAAAAAAGGTATCCGTTTAGACCACTCGACCATCCACGCTCATATTTGTAGAGGATGTATTTTTAAGCTATATAAGCAATCCTCGTAGTTTTTTCAAAATATCGTTTCGCGTCGTGCGACGCTTTATCTGTTGGACGGCCCCTTTAACAACAAGGATAAATACACGTGTATGTAATTACACGACCTATCTAAGATGACGCCATACTGTGTTATATGCAATACATGTTTAGTCTAATGAACGAATGTTTGACGCGAATTTTAACCTTTTATATTTTGCTTCATTTACTGAGACAATATAACTTGTTTAAACAGTATCTCAACAACTGGGACCATGATGTGTAATGGACGGATTTATTACTTGGTCAGTAACTGGATTTCAAGTCACGTTACATTATGTAATAAACAATTCGATACAACAAACGCTAGTAGAGATCGTATTTTAAATTAAGAATTTGTAAATACATGTCCCTCTTTCTACAGTCATTATATTACATAAGAACATAAAACAATAGCTCTTAAGTCAATTAGACATTAAACAGACTACAAGGGAACTCTATGCATGTAACTAATTTTACCCTGCTTAAACTAACTGTAAATTGCGTTTTAACTTCTGAATTAATTCTCGTATACCATGATATTAAGTGCTTATATTATATTTATACGCGTTTACACAATAGTACACGTGTTTGGTCGAGGTTTTTCTTCCTGATTTTCTGAGAAGCTGTTGATGACATTAGATCATACGGTGTCTGTCAAAATACCAGGGCACACTTTGTCGTCTGTTATTAAAGATATAATTAATTACATTTGGAACGCTTTGCCAGCATATGTCTGAACACATAACTATTATTTTCTTCAGTTAACAGAAGTTCTGGAAAAGCAGAGCACATGCGTGAGCCTCTCCGGACTGCAATTTCAATGACACGCGACATTCGAACAAATACACCACGTGGCCCCACGTGATGTTACGTTGTCATGGCTTCAGTTGATTACACAGAAGGCTGCAGAAGCTGTATTTCTTGTGATGTTTAAATTGTGCCTTATTAGAATTAGTACCACAATCCTCATTGACCGAGAAGATTGTTCAGCTTAAACGGAAATTAGACTAGCAATCATTTACTGGAAATAGTTTTTCTCACCTTATGCTTTAAGGGGTGTTGCGGCAGTTTATTTAACCGAGAATATATTTATGGCAACACCGATGCTATTATCACAACCCAATAGTTTCGTTATCAGAATCATCACACATTTATGACCGAGTAGGTTCATAATAGGTACTCAGTGGTTCGATCCCAGGTGCGGTAAACTTTTTTTTTATTTTTTTTTTCTTTCTTTTATTTCACTCTTGTTTTTTTCCTGGAGCTCTTTCGTCCTGTTGTTTACATTAATAAATTTAAAGCATTTAATCACAAACTCCAAAACATGCCGAAATCTGTCAACAAGTCCCTGTTATGGAGGATTAAGGTCGAGTTTGATACTGTATGGTCTTATGTTTGTGATTAAATATTGTATTAGTGCTGTGTTTTAGTAAGCCGTTGTGATCCCAATTAAGATTGTAAACAATCTATAATGTTTATGCATAACAGTCTGTGTACCGGTACTTGGGTTTCGCCTAATTGCTGTATTTTAGGAAATTTGACATAGACGGTAGGGATAGTTGAACAAAAAAATCTCTGTTAAAAGTGCGGTGACCCCCCTTTTTTATTTTTGTTTTATGATAACAATACGTAGATGAACATATTTGAGCAGTTTCGCAAAAAGTTATTAGATAGAACTTTTTTAACTTCCATTTTTGTGTTAAAATAGTAAAAAAATACGTTTTTTTGGGTGACATAAAAATTATAAAAATTAAAATTTCTTAAAATTTAACTTGTGTTCTCCATTTTTTGGTAGTTTGTGGTTTAATTAAATGGTATATGATATATATTATCTTATATAATATCAATATGTTGCCAATTTCATAGGTTATTAATCATTTTTATGCAATTAGAGATTTTTCAGATTTAATGAAAAAGTACATGTTATAAAATGGTGAATAAAATCAAAACAAGGCCGGTGACCCTATGTTTTTATTTCATTTTTCATATAGTATTTGTATGTAGTACTTGAATATAAATTTTGAGCAAAAGTTATTAGATGGAAAAAAATCAGCAAAACTGCCGCAACACCCCTTAAAAGCTTTTATGTAATAGGCTGGCACACGGTTACTGATTGAGTCACGGAATAGCAATCAAACGCATTTTTGTAATTATACAATGGTTAGCGTGAGTCAATGCCGCATGAAGTACATGCTTTAAAATTATATTAAGGGAAAATTGTGTTAATAGACATACACGTTAGTGGTATTTGAATATTCAGACGAACATTTCCTTTTTACTAGATTTTGCTTTGTAATTCTAGATGGTATACGATATAAAGGACGAGTTTATTTATGTATTTATTCCGTGCGAACTATCCGATGAACGCATGTATATGCGCAATAAATAATATCTTGTCATTTTTTAATACTTGCTGTTATTCGAGAGGGGCAATGATGAAGAATAATTTTGTATTTATACCAGACCAAATATTTTGTCTTCGTATTCCGATTTTAGACTGAACATTCGACGTGTCTTTTTTATAAGTTTTCAGATTCTTCACTAATCGGTTATTAGTACGTATTATTGTATTATTCAAATTATACAAATACGAAAATAAATATTTGTATATTATATAAACTAAACACAAAATATTTTATAAATATCATTCTTGTAGTTTTGGAATGTTGACGAGTAAAGAATTTTTTTTGTTGTTTTTTTTTCGAAAAAAAAGTTTTTTTTCATGTCAAATAAACAACTATGCAACGAAGTTCATTTTGTTATTGTAAATACATTGAATTTATTTAAATTGCACATGTTTCTTTAAAATTATATTTTCAATAGAATAGTAAAACGGGACATATTTATCCATTAAAGATCTTAAAACTGATGAATTTGGTAGCACAATTTGAACAATCATTTAAAAATAACGCAGTTTAATTTAAAAGTGATAAAACCATTATTGTTTTGTCTGGATGCCTTACACTTTTTAATGCTTTTCTCTTTGAACGTGTATTAAAGTCATTTATTTTTTCAATGTATATCGTACATTTTGAAACCATTTTGATATTAATCCATATATAATAGTTTAAAAAAGATAGGAACGAAGTGAAATGATGTTCAGTTTTATTATTTGTTTGTCCTTAAAATCAATCAAACACGGATTATAAATTGAATACATTTTGACATTCGCGTAAGGTCTCAAATGTTTTCATTACCATTATGGTTGCAAGGACGTCGTAAATTGAGGCAATAATTGCCGACAAAAACGTTTTGTGTTGCAACTCACACATGATAAATTACATTTTATTACAATAATTGAGATATTTGTTCGTCAGATCTTTTCGACACTTTATTTCCTATGTAACCTTGATTGAAACATGTATCGTAGTCAGCTTACTTTGCCAACCGACTTACACCTTCTGACCTTTTTATTGATGCCTCTGCCACCAAATACGAGATAAAATAAATAGGTCTAAACTAAATAAATACGCTCCTGTAATCTGACACATTTCAGAAGCCATTCTGTGCGAGAGAATCGGCCAATGCGGACTACTGGTATGTAAACCATTATTAACTCAATATTGAGGCAAATTAATTAATTGGCATCTAAGCTCCCTATATTATCTATTAGCTTTTCAGAAATACCAATATCATTTGCGCAGTTTTTCTTATTTAAGGAAATGCGAACTCAAACAAACGTTAATATATATACCGACAATGTGGCATACTGTGGGTGACACACAATTCTTTGTTTTAACATCGGTTAAAGTAAATTGAGACATTTATGAATATCACCGAAATACCCTCTTCAACTGGACATCATTATGGCCAATTTTATTCAGTTTATGTCTATATCAGATTGTTATATTTATAGATATAATTAACAACTATTTTGTTTAGCTTACATAAGTGACACGCTCTTATAGAAGCAAAAGCAATATCCAATTCATCTGATGTGAAGTTGGTTACTGCTAACTACACAAAACGATAAGGCTTATATAATTACTGTTATTTAAAATTAAATGAGTATTAAATCTGTCCGCTTTCAACCCATCACCTTGCAACTTCTTCTCTGCAATATTCAAGACGAATGGTATGAAACAAATTCATTCATTATTAAACATGGTCAGACTTCAATTCGAGAAAGTCTGAAATGTGAAATATATTTAACAGATTGGAACAAAAACCCGATGCTACCAACGATGCCCTACCCGGCACAAGTAGTTTTGTCTTTTCCAAAACAAGATCGTAATTAGACTTTTCTTTTTTTTAATTCTCATGAATTGCATATATATTCTAAAAAAAGGGATTGACTATGAACTGCATCACATTGTTATTTACAATATGTTTGTTGTAAATTGAACTTACCTATTGATCAGTTTTTACGTGTTTTTTTTCCTCACTTTTCGTCGTTCTGGTGATTATGTATATTTCAGCAAGTTATCTTTGAAACCGCTTTTATACATCTAAACAGTTTGTTTATTTTTCATTTTTGTTTAGTTGACCCCGCATCAGCAGCTTATTCACATTGACAGAAAAGATACATTGTATACGCCTGGAGATTTTTCGCCATTTTAACCGCTGATTTATTCTTAACATATCTGAATCGTTTCATGTCAGACACGTGTGTACACTATTTTATGTATGGTATATCACTGTTGCATGTATTATGCTTATATGTATATGTTTTTGACTAAATATTCTTTAAATCAAGGAAAAAGAACAGAGTTTACAGTTTCCCAAAAATAAAGTATAACCTGTTTGCATAATAAGAATAAAAACCAGAGATTGCGCGGCAAAGGCCGACGCGTATCCCCACGCCGCATAGATGTTATATTAAAAGGCAATTTTGGTTGGGCAAGGCCTATGTTGATGGGGCCCCGGGGTGGGTAATGTGGGTATGGATGGTCGAGATAGACCGTGTTGTCATGAGAGATGTTCAGTATTAATTTGAAGTCTATTGGTGAATAAATGAAGAAGTAATGTTAAAACAAAATTTTGGGTGGGCGTGGTCTATGTGGGCGGGGCGCCCCAGGGTTGGTTATGGGGCCATGCATAGTTGAGATTGACCGTATTGTCATAAGAGAAGTTCAGTATGCATGAGAAGTGAATCGGTGTAGAAATGAAGAAGTTGTAGTAAAATGCAATTTTGGGTAGGAAAACAAATTTGGGTAGGAAAACAAATTTGGGTAGGAAAAAAAAATTGGGTTCGAAAAACAAATTTGGGTAGGAAAACAAATTTGGGTACGAAAAAAAATTTGGGTACAAAAAAAATGGGTACGAAAAAAAAAGTTAGGTACGAAAAACAAAATTGGGTACGAAAAAAATTTGGGTACGAAAAAATATTTGGGTACGAAAAAATAAGGGTACGAAAAAATTTGTGTACGAAAAAAAATTCGGGGACGAAAAAAATAATTGGGGTACGAAAACACATTGGGTACGAAAAATTTTGGGTACGAAAAAAAAATAGGGGGTACGGGGAAGTAGTATACCCGTGGACCAAATTCATAATAGTGCAATGTCGCACATATGCTCATAGCTACCATGTGTGTACGTTTCAAGGTTCTAGTGCTAATAGTGTAGGAGGAGATAGTGGCCAGGTTTTACTATAGCCATATGCAGAGCCGGATTAAGCACTAGGCTAACAAGGCTGCAGCCTTGGGCCGCCGATTTTTGAGGGGCCCCCAACGGCAGGCAAGTTTCCAAATGTATGATCTTTCTTTATTACGCCATTTAACGAGCTTATCAGGATTGAAGTAGAAATTTTCTTTGTGGTTTTACCAGTTTCCCGATGTATTTACAATTGTAACCGTTTAGAACTTTAGTTCGCTTTTATTTACTATGCTATAAAAAAAATTCTTTCTGTGTTGTATATCCATTCAGGACCAAACGTTTCTCTGTTAATTATACGACTTGCACGTATTGTCATGACAAAATCTGGACCGTTTAGTTCACTTTGATTTACTATGCTATCTGGATGCACCAGTGGGGGCCTCTTAAGATATGTAGGACAACATTGCATCTTTGTGTTATCGGGCCTCTGATGTTTATCCGATAGTAGCGGAGCCAATCACTGGCTTCCTTTTGCTGTTAACACCGTGTCACGGTTTTCAAGCTCAATTTACCCTATGTTTATAACCTGCACAATTTTGTTCACGCACCATTCCTCGATAAGACTACGGACAGATAACCACACTAACCTCTAGGATATTTCACTGACTTATCGGATTACTGACACGATCCACAAGGATATCTATTTGTTTTATTCTACAAATCGCATCACAGATACGAATTACAGATTAAATACACATAATTTTTCTTATATTTATATCGTTTTTTCACTGCACTCCAAATTTTTCCAATACTTTTTTTCTTATTCCCTCCCCCACCCACAAATGCCAATAACACGTGCGCAACTTAGACATTCAGTTCGGTTCTGAACTGTTCCTTCTTTGGATACTAACAACCCCGTATTCCCTCCCCCTCCATCTCCCACACAATTGTCCCCTTCTGAACTCCCCTATTTTCATTCTTCCTCCCCGAAACGAAGTCTTCCACGTCCACCTGATTATCGTTTCGCCATGTGCCTTCTAGGATTTGTTTAGTTTAGGAGCGAATAAGACTAATTTTTTTCAGCATCAACACACCGTTCGGAGAAGCTAAAGGACGCCTTACATACCAACGGGCTCGTGGTAAAAGCGCTGAAAGATACTCGCTGGAGTGCAAGGGCAGATGCAAAAAATATTCGTTATTTTCCAACTATCCAGAAATACTGAAGGCTCTCATTGCCATACAAACTAAAACTACACAGAATCCGGAAACATTTTAGAGCGGTTCAATGCCACACGCTTGTGTCTGCAGAAAGTTGACATTGACTTACTGAATCAGGGACCTATTTGTTTGTATAGGTCCCTGACTGAATGTTGTGACACTTTACAACTCTCTTATCAGCTTTTTACTGGATACCCGGGACACGTTTGACGACATTGAAGAGAAGGTCAAAGCGTTCGTTGCAATCAACGAATATCAGGATGCGAATAAGCGTAAGAAACAGCGGAAACTATTTCGTGACGAGAGTACGACACCAGATGCGAATTTGGAGCTAAGTACACGCGGCAATTTTCGAATTCACACATTCTACAGCATTGTTGATTGTCTCACTGTTGAACTTCGCAAGCGGTTCAGCGCATATTCCGGTCTTCACAAACTGTTTGGTTTCATGACAGAGTTTGAGTTACTTACCAATGATGATCTACGGAAATGTGCAACGCATCTAGTGGAGTCTTATCCAGATGACATTGAGGCGTCTTTTATTGACGAGTTCGTTCAGTTTTAAGCCATCTTAGGAGCGGACCAAGACAGAACCATCAACCACATGAGTGAACTGCTGAAGTTAGATAGAGGTCAACTACAGACAACCTTTCTAAACGTTGCCATCGCTGTACGAATATACGTAACAATTCTAATTAATAACTGTCAAGGTGAGAGGTCATTTTCAACATTAGCATGCGTAAAAAACTACCTGATGAACACCATGAGTCAGGAAAGGTAAACAGCATTGGGGCGTCTGTTTGTTGAATGTCAAGTCCTCCGAGAATTAGACTTCACACTGCCGATCGATGACTTTGGGCAGCTGAAGTGTCGTAGAAGAGACGTATAGGCTTGAATGTGTTACATGTAACATGTGTGTTAAGTTCAGTTAATAAAATAGTTGAGAAAACTTGCATTTTATATAATGTAACTGTCAACAGTGTACAAATGCAAGTTTGCTGATCTTTGTAGTTGTAGTATCAAGTAGGATTTTCAATATACATAATGGGGCCAAAGGGAAGGGGGCCCCCGTATCATGTGCAGCCTTGGGCCCCAAATCAGCTTAATCCGGCCCTGGCCATATAAGTGAATGAGTGAAAATCTCTGACCCGGCCCCAACCCAACCCCCATTGGCCACTATATCCTCCTACACTATAAGCACTAAAACCTTTGAAATTTACACACATGGTAGCTATGAATATATGTGCGACGGTGCACTATATTGATTTTTGATCTGACCCCTGGGTCAAAAGTTATTATCATGTTCGTCGCATGTTGTTAGTAACATGATTTGTTTTACCCATTTTACCCATTTATTTACTCATAACTTTCGACCCAGGGGTCAGATCAAAATTCCGTCACCGTCACCGTCGCACATATGCTCATAGCTACCATGTGTGTAAATTTCAAGATTTTAGTGCTAATAGTGTAGGAGTAGATAGTGGCCGATCAAAAAAAAGCGGAGTTCAATACATATATCCCCACGCCTTTAAAAGCGTGGGGATAATAACGTTAAATAAGTGTGTGTTTTTGTCAAACACATGATTCTTTTTTAGTGAAAAGTTTGTGTTTTATGTTGTTTTGTATGAGCCTGCACTCGATGTGCAATTGGTCATTTGCCTTATATAATGAGCGGATGGCAATAATAATCTCTCCCCTGATAATTTTCCTTGTGTGCCATTATTCCTATTGAAATCGTTGTCACATACTGTAGTATCGATTTTCAATTGAATTGAGTATTATCGTAACTTTTACATTATCGCCCTGTATACATGTCCACATTTCCGTCTTTTGATGCCCCATTTCTGTTTTGTGATTGACATTAGCCTAAGCATTATTAATCTTTATAAATAGATTTTAGTTGTTTGATCTGTGATATATGGCCTCCTAAGCTCACGTGAACACAATACAGGAATCGTCCGCCAAAGCTGACATAAGTTACGTTAAACCCTAATTTAGACGACTTTGTTATCCGTAACATAAATAAACAACGTGCAATAAATGTAAAACAAAACAATACAATATGCAATATGGTTGGAACAGATAGTGTCAACGGAGCTATACAGATTTCGGTAACATATATCGGAAATATGGAAGAACACAAACATGATCAAGTTTATTGACCTCTTACAGACTGACAATGAAAAAAAGTGTACGAAATCTATCTATTTTTGTTTTTAAAGCTTTTAAATTAAGAGCTGACTTATATTATCAATAGTTTCTATCCAAGTACTTTCATTTATCTATCTAATTTATATATAAAAAAACAATATACGATAAAGTGTATACGAATTTGTTGTATTAAGATTTTGATCTACGTTCTGTTAAAAATTCTGTACGCCATTGACCATTTGTGAATATATTGTGTTGTAATATGTGTTTACTCATGGGCTTAAAGCCTAATGTATGTTGAATTAACTCTAAACTCTATATCGGAAATATGAAGCAAGACATATCGACAGTTAACGATTGTAAATAGTGACCCATGGTACAATATTTTGATACACATAAACTCAAACAAAGAGAAAATTATTTCGCTTAGTTTGTATGTAAATACATTTAAATGTTGGAATAATTATGACTGAACTCTGTTCATTTTCTTAAAACAAAATATACGATTACCACATTTATTTGTGTTTGTGAAATAACCATGAGAGCTCACCTTGAAGTCTACAGTTATTATTTGATCGAGTGTGCATTTGCAAAAGGGTATAGAAGCTGTACCAACTGTATATAAACATACTTGAAAAAAGTTGCTTGGCAACATAACTACAACATTGTAACATTTTAAATACTTTTTATATACGTTTAACAAATAGTGAGAAGCTAGATATAAAATTACAGCTATGCTATAAAGTATGAGTTTTCTCTACATTTGTCCTTATTAGATTATGAAAAAAATATTTCCATCAAACAAGCTAAACAAATATTGATTAATTTTTATTCGGAATATTGAGAACACGAACAAAAAAAAATACATGATATTCATTTTCAATAATATACAGTGTTGTAAAATTCTTCGGCTACCAAATACCTATGTTCCCTTAAAGCTGAGACAACTTAGTAAATCAGGATCTTTTCTTTGAAGCCAGACACCAAACCCGACACAAGGTCATCAATATTCCTGTCAAAATATATATATGACAAATCAAAAGACAAACTAATTGATTGATATCTATGCTTGCTGTATTGCTAATCGTATCTGATATACATATCAATATCATCGATTTGTGTGGATGTTCGAATGCACAGACGCATGCAATATTCATAGAAGCTCATCATACAATATGATTTAATTTTAGACATGTAGCACAAATGTGTGAGTGTTAATTAAACACGTATAAGTTAGTGCAATAAAGTCAAATATAATTTAATTGTATATATATACGCAAATTATTGAAACATGTCAAATATGGCATTTTAGTTATTTAAAAACATGTATGGATAATATGGTAATTAGTGTAATAGTTGTTTACATAAATCTTCCTTTTTGTAGAAGTAGGATGTGTAAAACGGTTACTTGTTTGTTACAATTGAGAAAACCCACGATGAACACCCTCATATGTTCAAACCTTGTCACGATTTACTTCCATATGATGATAATATGCATAAACAGTATTTTTATTTTAGCATCCTTAGGCTAAGTCGTTTGCTCTTTGATGGACTCACTTCTTTTTGTATGCGTGCATATATTCGTCCCGCTGATGCCACATTATGTACGTTATATGAAATGTATCATATAAATATATATTTCTTATTTTTTCATTAAGTTGAACGAAATATATAAAGACAAAGTCGCATTTAAGTAGAATCTTGAAATTGCTATGTCGCTTTCTTTTTAATGGCGCAAATTGACGATGATTTGCAACTTTATAGACTCACTTCCAATTGTTTCCTAGAATATTTTCGTCCCTCTAACGTTACATCCTGTATTGAAGAGTTATGCGACACATAACCTATAAATCTAGTTTTTGATGGACTTTTCTTCCTCCCCAAATGTTAATTAAGTAATATATAACAACAAAATCGCATGTGACTAGGATCTGGACATTGTTAAGTCGATTTCTGTTAAAGGGACATTTTACCGATGTTTGATCTAGTTATAGATTGATACGGATTGATACATGTGAAATTGTGTAGAAAAGTTGTATTTACTGCATAATATATATATATATATATATATNGTGTGTGTGTGTGTGTGTGTGTGTGTGTGTGTGTGTGTGTGTGTGTGTGTGTGTGTGTGTGTGTGTGTGTGTGTGTGTGTGTGTGTGTGTGTGTGTGTGTGTGTGTGTGTGTGTGTGTGTGTGTGTGTGTGTGTGTGTGTGTGTGTGTGTGTGTGTGTGTGTGTGTGTGTGTGTGTGTGTATACTGCTACAATGGAATTCGAACTCCTCAATTTAAAAGTATTTCGCTTCACTAGATTTATCGATAATATGCATGTGTATAGCGGTACTATAAACATTTCATTGATAATAATTGTATTGGTACTACTAATTTTCCTGCGCCCACAAACATTTCCCCGGTGCAATTTGTGTATATAAAAGATACATATTTTACTGAGCTTTTATGAAATCGAGACCAATGTAGAAAGCAGCCATTAAACATAACACTATATGAATGGTTCTCATATTGTTGAAAACGTCATAGCGTATTGGCCGTCGATGTGCCCCTTTCATTAAGACTCGAACTATCTTCTTATCTGATGTGTTATAGCATTAGATAAGAATTTGAAACAACTAACAATAGCACACATTATGGTTCTGTTATAGAATCTTGTTTAAATTTAATCATTATATTTTACTGGCTGTAATAATTTTATTTATTCTAACACAAACAAGTTCTGTTATTTTGCCTTTTACAAACTTATTGCTGCTTCTTCCCGAATTGTACGACGGTGATCTAAATGTTAAACTATATGTTTGCATGTCTCAAATGCTTTTAATAAAAAAGATGCAGCTGATAATGGTTTTGGGTTCATTGTATCGTGCCTCAAACAATTACGATTCTGTTGCTCTGGTCTGTCTATAAAATAAACATGAGACATGACAGACTAATAACCAGAGCTGATCGTTCTATTCCTCATGCACGAAGACACAATTCACTGTTCGAGGGTCCAATTACTTTTTCCAAATCAGATTTGGAACACAGGCTTAAAATCTGTCCCATCATTTCTAGTTCTCTTGCACGATATATTATTGGTAGAGAAACAATTTCATTTCATTGCTAAGGCGAACGGACCAAACGTTTTCCGGCATCTATAATTATTCAATGTTGCAATATTTAGTGTGTTTTCTTACGTTTAATTTTCAAAATATAAGTACGAAATGATGAGAGTAAAGCCATACTCAATTTAATTAACTGTTTACAAGATACCTAAGCTAGCATGCTATATTTATCACAGCGTTAGACGAGACAATACTCCTGGGGATTATTGTTGAACCCATTTAAGCCTAGTGGACTCTCCCATCCTTCTAAATTGGATCAATTTTTTTTCCAAAATTAGGGATGTCTAGTATTTTTATTTTTAGAATATTTCTTACCGAAAAAATTCTCTAAGCAAACAGCGCAGACCCTGATGAGACGCCGCATCATGCGGCGTTTCATCTGGGTCTACGCTGTTTGCCAAGGCCTTTTTTCTAGACGCTAGGTTTAAATGGGTTAAATTAATTATAGGAACATAGTGGATTAGTGAATGTGCTCCTGGTTGTTTTGATATTACACATTAATTGTAAACCTTTAAATCACCATTAACCACTTATATGTGAAGATTCTGACATGATATAGTTTTAGGATTTCAGGTCGCTTCAAGTTCAACATATGAATCAGTAACCTGGATTACATATGTACATAATACGAAATATATCCGTTTTCATTTGAAATGATTTGTTCATCGAAATATATTTAGACACGATAGCCAGTTTGCCTTTTTAATATTGAGTGTGCAGATTTCGTCACTCATCACTGGGACATCATATCAAATTGATCTGGTTTTAGGATCCACATGCAATGAACACGCTCATAGACAGAAAATCTCGCTCCAATAAGTTTGATTATTCTAGCAAATATTGAATTAAAATATTGAACTAATTTAAAATTAAAATTTAAAAATTACACTCGATCATAATCCTTAGGAGAAAACAAAATTGAATCGTGTTAAGTCAGTACAAAGTTTAACCAGTGGTTAATTTTATTTTGATTTTTCGAAAGATCATATTTCCTAAATCGGCGTGCTGGTGGTTCACTTGCAACTTGCAATAGCATATCTATTATTGTATTTGTCATTTTTGTACGTTTCATACCTGCTAAATCAATTAAATGATATTGAGTAAACAATATAGAACGTAGTATGCAATATGTAAATTAACTAAAATATGTATTTTTCAAAACAGCATGGCGGACAGAGAGAACGATATTCGATTCAATTATAATAGATTTCCGAACTCTTTCAATTAGTCAAAATTGTTGTGGTAACATAACTACATGTTTTTGCTATTCAGATATTTTAGGTATTTCATCGTGCCTCAAACAGCCACAGGACTGTTACATCCAACCATTGAGTACTTAACTTCTAACGTAATTAAAATGAAACGTATTTTCTTTTATTGCAGTTTTTAATTATGATACTATTAGGCTAATATTTTATTGCACTCAAATGTTTTTTTAAAACATCTGAATCCAGTGTTAAGTTTGGGAGCCCAAACAAAACCAACGCTATTCTTTGCATTGACCGTCATAGTTTTATTCATTTTCGCTTGTGTTGGTCATGTGTTTTCGTCTTGTTTGTAATTGAATTGGTCACTTGCCTTATTACAGGACCCCGCAGAGATAATTACAACGATCTCTTGCTTATGTAACCGGAGATTCACTTTTTATAATGTGAATGAATGAGTCTGCGATGTACAACAGAAAAATGAAAGTAAGGTAGAAAGAAGTAATAAAATGTTGTGTGAGATATGTTTTGCTTGAAACGATTCTAATTCAGGTTTCTATAATTGCTTATACATATTCAGATGATAAAAAAAAACTATTACTTTTAATAGTGTAACTATTTAACAAGAACACAATGGCGGTTTGGGTTTTCTGAAGAATAATATCAAAATGTAATTCTGACGGTGTTTTTTCTTTTTGACAAAATAAAATGTATGTCAATTTCCTTCGATGTTTTCTAATTAAAACACATTAACCCATTTATGCCTAGCGTCTAGAAAAAGGCCTTGTCAAACAGTGTAGACCCAGATGAGACGCCGCATGGTGCGGCGTCTCATCAGGGTCTTCGCTGTTTGCTTAAAGAAATGTTTCTGTAAGAAATATTCTAAAAATAAAAATCTATATACTAGACATCTTTAATTTTGGAAATAAATTGATCCAATTTAGAAGGATGGGAGAGTCCACTCGGCATAAATGGGTTAACCGACCACGAGCCAGACTTTCAGTTCCCATTCTGCATTTTACAGGATGTTTGTTTGGCGTTTTGGCAGACAGAACGTGAGACATATAATGCAATCAGTATAGATAACCAAACAAGTCCAGGCAAACGTGTCGATAAAATGATTGTCGAGCACGAGAGTTTCCGGCATCTAATGAATTGTGACGATTTCTTATTGCCTCTTAAACACATTTTGGAAAATATAAGCGAGTGTGTTACAACTACCTAATCAACACGTAGTGTTGAACGCATACAACGTGTTATCGTTGTCAGCATGTTTCAACATAAAGTCGTGTTAATAATTAAAATGGTGTATAACATGTTTAAGCTGGAAACATATTATCACTAAAAAAATATAACGGGTAATTTTGTTTAACGGATCATCTCAACAACTTCAATGTTGTAGTTTTTTTTTTATAAATTATTACTATTTTATTTATTTATTTATTTATTTATTTATTTATTATATTAAACCACATGTCTATTTGATAACCAATATTTCCCTAATAACACTACATCAAATGGAACATCATTGACTGAATGGATGCTATTTTCCTACTTTCCCGGAAAAGAAACATAATTTCGTTGCTAACTTGATTTTCTAATCTGCAAAACAAGTTCCGACCATTCAAATCCCTCTGGATTCCTCTTGCCTTGAATGACATGCGATGGTTGTTTTCGATATTAACTAAAGCTGAGTTATCACACAGACTCTTTTGCCAATATTAGATGAACTATCGTATTCATCGGATCGGACGCAGCGCCTAGAGTCTGTTCACGTCACATCAATAGTTTCCATATTAATCGAAATGTTTTTTTGAGGATTATAATTATGAATAGTGTCGTCTTCTTATAGAGATATATCTCTTCTTTGAATTCAATTGATCCCACGTGAAGATCTTCGTTCGAAGGCAATTAAAATGCAACTGAAGAGAGCGTATTGTTTGGCCCGTAACTCTGCGTGACCTTCGGTACACGTCCCAGTTGATTTGTTCTTTTCTTTAACCATTAATATGCAAATGACCCTCTTGGAAATATCTCACAATTAGCGTAAGTTCTTTTTTGCAAAGCCTTCGTTCTCTGAACAGCAATGCAGTGACAACTTTTCCCATACTATTGATCATAGGATTGACTGGTTCCCAAGATTTAAGCATTTCACAATATTTGATTTTTCTAGCTTCCTTAGATGTGTTTTCCTTTAGTCTAACGACGGAACCAGTACGAGATCAATACACTTGTTAGGAATAACACTCTCGCGATGGCTGCATGTTTCGTGAAACAGAGTCAGAAGGTAATGTAATGGACAGTTCTTAATGAAGGCGTTAAAAGCAAGGACCGGATATACTAAACGTGCGCGTCAGTTTAAATGGACATTTTATGCAGTCCGTCTAGCTCTTGACGTAAATTGCCTGAAATGGAATGAATGCTTAGATGAAATGGTAAGTGCTATCCAACTTTAATTCAGCATTCTTTCTTGAATGCAGGCTTGTATTGTTTTTATACTAATTGAACAAAATAATTCAGAAACATTGAAGGTTCGGAATATCATGATCAAAGGTGTATAAATCGCATACATTGTTTATCATTCGAACCAAACGTTACATTTTACAGGAAAAAAATGTACGGTTTTACATTTGCGTGTTATATATCTAAAAGAACATTTTTAAAATAATCAATTCTAAGACTAAATCTTATTATTATAAACACTGAAATGAATTAAATTACAAAGTAAACTATGCATATTATTTTGTAAATATTTATTCATTCTTTTCAATAAAGAGTTGGATCAATTTTACATTTTACATTACAAATTTTTACATTTTTTATGAATATATAAAAATTTAACAAATTATGTAACGTTAATGACATGTAATTAACGATTCGGTGTCTTTTGTAATTCCGTTTCTTAATGAAATGATTTATGATGCATAATAAAGAGTTCTAGAAAAATGGTTACCCAAACGATTTCAATTTGTCCTATCGTTTTACTTTCAGATAACCATCTGATAATTTCGGTGTCGTCAGAATTATTGAATTCTGCAAACACGTGCAATTTTGTGACGTCTTTTTTTTTCACGTCATTTGATGTTTTTGTTTCGTGTTCAGATAGTTATATTTTATTAAATAACGTAACGAATGCAGAAAGATGACGAAATGAATGAATAAATAAGATACAATTAAGGGTTGAACACTGATAAGTTTGTTTGCTCAGAACAAAAATCCGAGGCTCGTGGTTCATGTTTTCAAAGGCTCGCTAGATAAACGTGTCTGTTTTCAAAACTTACCTAGTATTTTTTGCTAATTTTATATGAATGTATTATGTTTTCAAAACATGAACAGTTTATTACATTTTAAATAACTTAATTAAAAAATTGATTGGCATATGTGGCGTGTTCTGATAAAACTGGGCAAAATGCTTGTGCGTAAAGTGTCATCCCAGATTAGCCTGTGCAGTCCGCACAGGCTAATCCGGGACGACACTTTACGCCTAAACTAGATTTTCGCTAAGAAGAGACATCATGTTAACGAAAAATTCCATAAAAGCGGAAATTGTCGTCCCTGATTAGCCTGTGCGGACTGCACAGGCTAATCTGGGATGACAATTTACGCACAAGCATTTTGCCCAGTTGTCTCAGAACACGACACATATGTTCCGAAATGAAAATAGTTATATACTACATACTAAATTATAAAACAAACCATTATTTAAATAACGTTGTGATGAGTGGCGTTAACATTCTCTGAGATCAATCAAGACATAAACAGATGCAATTCGTGCATTCTCTTGCCAGTCTGTTAACAATTCAATTCAATTCAATAGTTTATTGGCAATCCGGCATTCTGCCTTTGGCCAAGAACATATATACAAAAGAGATGTGGCCAAGACAGGGAATCATACAATATAACATAAAACACATTTAAGTATAAACAAATATGTAAAAAAAAACGGTGTGCATAATAACAAATAACATGTAAGGCTATGCAAACCATTAATGTGTGAAAACATGCAATTATACATAAGCTAAACGGTTTACTTTCTCAGATATAAGTTTAAAAGCTTCTGTCAAAAAATTTGCAATAGTTTTGAGTTTTAGAACATTTGTGCAAGACATCATTGATATGTATTTACTAATGGAAGGCCAGGATGTTCTGATATTATATTTTATACGCAATTCGTTATATAATGGACAAAAAAGTAAAAAGTGATATACCGATTCACATACATTTTGATTACAAAGTTTACAATTCCGCTCTTCTCGGGATATCCTATTATATCTGCCAACTCTAGTTTAAGACAATGTGAACTTAATCGAAATTTGCTCATTAGGATTCTGGAATTTTCGTTGGATATACAATCAAGGTATTTTTCATATTCGAAGTTTTTTTTTAAATTTTAAGTAGAATTCCATGTTTGGCTGTAAAGATAATGTATCACTCCATTCTTGTACAAATGGATCTTTCAGTCTTTGAGTTACCATGTATTCAATATCGTCTGTTAATTCAGGAGTATTAAGCATATAGCCAAAGCCAAGGTCGTATAAACTTAATTTTAAAGCCTTGCACCAAAGATTATTTTTCGTACAATTTAAATTGGTTAAACTATTCATCTGTTTAGTAAACACTTGATATAATACTGAATTTTGATTACTTAAAATTTTCAGCCAATAACGCAAAGCCCTTAGTTTGGCTATAACAGCTAAAGGGAATCTACCCAATTCACTTAGTACAGCATTGTTAGAAGTAGAATAATTTACACAGAGAATATTTTTGCAAAATTTGTTATGCAATTTATCAATATCAGAGATGTCATAAATGCCGCAAACTTCAGAACCATACAGGATGATTGGCGCTACTAGTGAATCAAACAGCGATAGTTTGGTTTTGACATCTAATTCGACACGGCTAAAAATAGATAAAAGATGACGATAATCTCTAAGAGCTTGTTCATTTAATATTTTAACAGAATGAGACATATTTCCAGTGTAATGAAATTTTATACCCAGGTACACAAAATTATCGACTATCTCAATGAACTCGTTATTAATTAACCATGAATAGCTGCACTTGCTTTTTCGTTTTCAAATGTGCAAACTTTCTGTTTATTTACATTTATTGTAAGACCCCACTTATGAGAGTAAAGGTAAATACCATTAAGTTGGTTCTGAAGGCTTACTGGGCTAGTAGTAAATAATACAATATCATCAGCAAAAAACATCATAAAACAGATAGCAAATGCAAATCATAATTTGTAAAATTTTGAACATTAATGCAATCTTTAATATCATTGATAAACAGTATAAAAAGGAGAGGTGACAGAGGGTCTCCTTGTTTTACACCAAGAGAAACGTCAAAGAAGTCGGAATATGACATATACTTACTGTTTTTATACATGATTTAACATTTGGATATATACATTTTATCATTGTAATCATTTTGCAGATAAGACCTGATTCAATCAATTGTATCCATAATGCTTCGTGGATAACTGTATCGAATGCCTTTTCGTAATCAATGAAAGCACAATATAATTTATGTTTCTGCAAAAGAACATTTTGAATAATGCTTTGTAATATAAATATACAATCAGTTGTGCTTCGTTTGTCTCTGAAACCGAATTGAAGTGGACTAAATATGTTTTCTTCTTCACACCAACAATTGATTCTGTTTCTAAGACATAATGAAAATATATTTGAAATAACTTTTACAAGGGTGATTCCTCTACAATTTGAAGGATCCTTCTTGTCACCTTTTTTAATATAGGTATGACTGCACCTTTGCACCAAGATTCTGGATACAAACCACGATCGAAAATGTAATTAAATATTTTAGTTAGATATGGTAAAATAAAATCAGTAGACTGAATAAAGAAATCGGTTACATTGCTGAACAAGTCACAGCTTTTGTTACGCTTCATGTAATATATCGTTTTTCTTATTTCGTCAACAGTGAACGCGCAATCGAGCGTTTCAATGGAATGCGACGAATTAACATATAATAAGTTCATTAAAGTCATCAGCATTAAATGTACTGCTATGTGCAGTATTCGATGTTTGTCTAAAATGATTTAAAAATTGATTCATGTTAATAACATTATTGTCGGGAGTACTTTTCTTTTTATATTTATTTATATATCGCCAAAAATCTTTTGGATTAGTTTTGCTCAACTTTTCTACTGTGTGTTTTTCTTTATTGTAATATGCGCGTTTTGTCTCCCTTTTAATGCGGCAATAATTGTTTCTGGCATGTAAAAAACTAATCCTGTTCGCGTCACAGGGATTACGTTTAAAGATTCGTCTACATTTATTTAACTTCTTTTTGTTTAGTCTACGTGCCTTGTTGAACCACATTGATTTCTTATCACGTTTATTTTTACTTTTATTATTGCCTGTGTGAATAGTTTTACCGTTAATCTGAAACGAGATGACAAAAATAGTATTCGATAAAGCATCGATACTGTTATTCAGATTGTCACGATCCGATAACAATGTATTTGTTATTTCATCAAACATGCACTCTTCTAAAGTAGTATTTAACAAATCTATATTATTTTGTTTCCAAACTATTTATTTTTTAAGCTGAGTCCCTTTTGTGATAAAATACATTTATTACAAAGCAACGTAAATTCAATCGGGCAATGCTCAGAAAATTCGCTCAAATCTAGAATGCTCATAGTGCTTATACGCGTATACATATTATAATTGAAGATATTGTAATCAACATGTAGTGCTTGACCCTAAAATGTTTCGACAAAAATTGTAACATTTGTTAAGTCTTGGTTCTAGGCGCCCATTCGCAATACAAACACTATTTTCTTTACAAAGCGTAAGCAGTTTATTACCGAACGCATTCGTCTGATGATCCGCCGACAATCGTAACGGTAGAATATCAATTGGTAAATCTTGCACAGGCATATTAACATAGAGGTCGAGGTTTATATTATGTAAAAGGTCCGACTTTTGACCTATTCGCGAGTTAAAATAACCCGTCAAAACAACATCTCCATGTAGGGTATACAGTTTAAGATCGTTCGATATTTGGTCAAAGAAATCAAAATCTTGTAGGATGGAATTTACATTTTTATACAAGCCCCACAAACTTTTTTAAACTAAGAGGCTTCTTAAAACATTAAAAGTGCTATTGGTTTCGTCCGTTTCTACTAGGGTAGCCTTACATGATTTCAAACCCAGTTACATCTTCAATAACTATGTTTTTTACATACTTACATTTCTCAGAATTGTTATCTTCTGTTTTAATTTGATGTGAACAATAAAGCATTTTAGTCCATGTGTAATGTGTGTCGTGTTCTGAGAAAACTGGACAAAATGCATGTGCGTAAAGTGTCATCCCAGATTAGCCTGTGCAGTCCGCACAGGCTAATCAGGGACGACACTTTCCGCCTAAACTGGATTTTCGCTCAGCAGAGACATCATTTCAACGAATAATTTCATAAAAGCGGAAATTGTCGTCCCTGATTAGCCTGTGCGGACTGCACAGGATAATCTGGAATGACAATTCACGCACAAGCATTATGCCCAGTTTTCTCAGAACACGACACAAATGTGTAATGTTACGATAAGTAATACCAATTTACGTTCATATAACACAGTCTCATACATAGTTTGTATGAGACTGATGTTACCAATGAATAATGAAATGTTTGATCTGTCTCAGTGGTATACCTTTCTAATCTTAACTATGTCTGAACATATTTTACCTTATCATGTTTAGGAAACAATACACAATTATTAATAAATACACCTTAGAATTGAAACCATTTAAGCGCATGGAACACATAATCATACTTATGCTATTATATGAAATCACTATTAAGAGTAGAATGATGGGATATTGGAATAGACTTATTACAGGAAAACAAAGTAAAATAGCTTTTAGGATTTACCAATATATGCTTAATCTGCTAGATTTCGAGTCAAAATGTTTAAAAAAAATAAATCTATGCTCGTTGACACTGGGAGAAATGATATTTGGCTACATCAAAATGATATAGGGGACACAACTATTAAATATAAAATAAAGGATATCCTTTTAGGTCAAAATTTCCAAAGTTGGCATACATCTCTAGCTAACTCTAGTAAGGGTATAAATTACTCACTTATAAAAGACAATTTGAATCTTGAAAGTTATTTGCTGAAATTAAGTGAAAAAGAATTAATAAGTATGATACGATTTAGAACTGGCAATCATTACTTTCCAATAGAAACCGTTAGATGGGAAAATATTGATATTTCAGAGAGAAAATGCACACTCTGTAATCTTAATGATGTAGGAGATGAGTTCCATTTTTTGCTGAAATGCCCATTCTATGAGTCAGATAGGGAAAACTTTATTAAGAAATATTACTTCTGCAGACCAAATATGTTAAAATATAAAGAATTACTATTAAGTTCTTCAACTATTGTATTAAAAAACACTTCCAAATTCATGCAAATACTAATGAATACAGTTTCTAGATAATTTAACTATTTTCAAGTTCTTAAAAATTACTACACTAATTTATAAACATTGTTATATGTCTCTTCCATGCATATTATATAAGTTGAGTTGTGTACGCATAGTCTAGTTAATTTTACTTCTCAATGCAAGAAAGTGTCACACTGTGTTGTATAACATGATCATCTTTTCAAGTGCCTATGCACTACAACAATCCTATAGTTACAAGTGCTGTAATATACTACTATGATACTATAATTGATTTAATTTTTGCTCTTAAACTTATGCGCATGCATAGCATGTATTTTTAACAGTGCATCCTAGTTATAGTGTAACACACATATTAAGAACTACATGTACTTATTTTCTTTGCTACGTCACCCGTCAATTACTTCTCGACGCGCATGTCAATAACCTATAGTCTGTTTCAATATTTGAGGTAACTATACATTTAAAATGTACCACGCCCAGGTAAAAGTCCAATAACTAGGTAAAAAATCAACTGGACACCCACCCCCTTTCCAATTCCATAAATAATTATTACCTAAGAAAATGTATGTTACTTATTTTTCTAAGTAGATCTTACCTAACCATGTCATGTGAAAATTATGTTGATATGACTATATTGTTCTGTATACTCATATGTTGCAATTGTAACTTGAGTTAAATAAATATATGTTCTGTTCTATACAGAATTATATAAGCTACTTAATTATACTTAAGATACGAGAGACGGTTGCAGAGAAGATTTGACGTCACTCTTTTTCAAAAGTTAATTTAATCATTTATCTTAGCGTTTTTGTTCTCATATTTTCTTAAGAATTTAGAATGCTGGTAATGACTTTGCATTGGCATCACTTAAATTACGACAACGGCGCATCAATAAATGTATCTGACAATTTGGAGCACGTGCAGTACTTTTTATTAACATGATATTCCTACTCATGTCCAATAAAATACACCATATTACTAGCTATGCTCACCGACTGAGATCTATGCATTTCATGGTTTTGGTAGGTATAACATAAGCTGAAAAATCGCAAATGTCCATGTAGCATTTGCTAAAATATAGTACGCAATCGATAAGTTGATTGTGAAAGTGAAAACTCTGCGAGTGCAACATTGATTCCTTCCTGCACATATATCACGACGTCTGTTATGAGGCACTTTGGACGGGATTTTGTCATATTATGTAGTGTTGAACTTTCAGCGTGCTTCATATATTCGATCTATTTCGGAATAGTATTCGTTTATAACTTAATTGTTCATCCAAAATATGAAGAAGAAAAATCCATGCATCGCCATGAATTATCATAGTGCATGCAATATTTTCTAATCTTTTGGAATAACATTTTAGCTCATATTAATAATTTGTCGGACCGATGAAGTTAAAATTTAACTTTATTTTACATTTGAACATTTAATTATGAATACAAATAATTAAGTACAGTCGTAAGTGCACGCATACAATCGTATGATTCATAATAATCTGCAATCACAACGACATTATAACAATACACAAATGTTCATTTAAAATGCGTGCGATATGTCAGAATAAATAAAATACTCATGGTTGTTTTTTTCTATTTTAATAGATAACTTAAATGATTTCAAATCAATAATTATCTCGTTGGAAAAATCATTTTAAAAGAACAGCACACTTACACTATTCGATTTTGAACAACACTTTTCATTTTAAATAGGAACTCGTAAACCTTGATAGATTTTTAAAATAAAATAAAGACGCTTTAAAACATCTCCTTATTACATTGTTTTTTCTCGACAGTAAGATTAAACGTGATTATGAGAATCAATGGTGTACAGTTACCATAGAAAAAGATTGAAAATGACATCGCGATTGTTTAGGGATTCATTAGAACACGATACTGCGTATTGCATACTGCCTTTAATTAATGGTTTATATGTGAGATCATGGGTTGTATCGTTTCTATTGGGTAAATGTGCACACCGTTTTCTTATTTATTAAACGTATAAGCAATGTAAAACATACACGTTTGCAATTTAAGACCTGTACTGCTTCAACGTGTTAGGATATAAAATAAAATATTATCGTCGCTCTGTGAATATGTATATATATTTGTATAACTTTATTTCCTCCAAAAACACGAAAAGCTAAACAAATAATCGGACAAAAATGTACAGTTGTTTACAAAAGCATAAGCATAATATGTATACTTTCCACTTTAATGCTATTTTTCGTTTAAAAGTATCTTCTTCACGAACTACACAGGCTAATCTCGGTCGCACATTCATTAAAGCCCGTTTTCCCAAAGCGAGGCTCATATATATATAATAGAATCGGATTATTATGCAATCAATATTTTTTGGTATTAATGTTATAATTAAGATTTCGCTACGAGTATAACATACGTTTGCTCTGAAAACTTTACAAAAATTATTTTATATATTATGTGTAGATTTCTTTGTTTTACGCACATTTATATTAATTAATCAGTAAAATTGCAATTGCTTCTAGATTTATAGTTATTTATTTAATAATTAAATTTCGATTTCTTATATTTTGTTGGTATGTCTTAGTATTATTTATTGTTATTGTTATTATAATCGGTAATTGTTTAACTCGGTTGCATGATTATATACTCTCATGTCTTACAAAATGCCTTTGAAGTACGCGAGATGAGACACAAACGTAATAGGCTACTAAACTAGCGTTATACCTTTTTCGCTTTGCCTATAATATTGTCATTCGCGTTCACCAACACTGCTCAATTAACGATTCTTGGAATTAGGGATTGTATTAGTAACTAGTGGCCATTAGGTGTGAATTTTAATCACGCGACCAAATGTATAAATTATGTGCGAACTCACGGATATACCTACTATTGCCGCCAACTAATCAACAAAAATCGTTAACAGTATAGAAATGTGTTGCGTACATGGCATGTGGCCTTTGGTATCCTTGGAAACATTATTCATTTATGTTTTATTCTGTTTGAATATATGAATATGTGCAGTTTGACATTGCTTGCTACACTTTCAGGTGGAAATAAGTGTTTATTTTCGTGATTTGAAATTTTGCAATCTGATTTTTATTTCAGAAACCGTGAAGCAGAATTCATGAACAAGGACTTTAAACGACAGGATAAAGTTCATTATAAAGATTGGACTCGATAAACACGCAGTATTAATTAAATAGCTATGCAATAACGTGTTATGCCAACATGACAAAAGTGTGTAATTAAAAACAATACATGGTATATGTTTTCCTGACAAATAATAACTGTACATGGCACATAAGACTACTTGGCATTTTGCTCTAGTAGTGTTTTTTTTCTGAAAGGTGGCTAATAAGTCAAGCAATCAACTGTTCTAACGTATGGATTTGAATTTTATTAAACTTTGAACAATTGCAATATCGCGTCCTTTCAAAGTACTTGCTAAGCGATCGCATCGGGCCATGGTGTAGTATCCGATACACATATTGTATTGAGGCAAAGAGAAATCGAACTGATAGTTATAAGAGACACAATGAACAACGGACTGTGGATGTGAGCGGTGTAACTTTACTTTAATAGATCATTAAGCTGTTACACAATGCTGCTTTGATGTTTTAATAGTTACATATTTGCATTTGACAAATATGAATAGGACGTATATTGTGAATAAATGTTTGCATTATGATAAGAACGTTAAATGTTTGAAAACACATTAATTTACAAACAAGCAGAACTGGTGACGGAATCATACAATATGCAAGTTCAATTTTATTACTGAAACATTCATCTACAGTTATGAATAACTATATGAAAATGACGACGAGTCACTTGACTATCGACTCGGACTACCAGCGCGTGCAGCTTGCCGTCCTTGGGGCTCCGGGGGTGGGCAAGACGTCTATAGTCCGCCAGTTCATCTCGAACATCTTCGAGGAGGAGTACCGGCCCACGGACACCAAGCAAGTGTACTACCCCTCCGTGATCATCAACGACCATTTGTATGAACTAAAAATCATTGACTGTCCATATATTCCATACTTTCCGGTGAACTCCCTCTATGAATGGACGGACTATAGGGGATACGGCCTGCGCAACGCTTCCGCATACATACTTGTGTATGATATTACAACAGAAGAGAGCTTCCATTACATAAAAAATCTTCGGGATCAAATTCTTGAAAGTCGAAATATGCATGATATTCCATTGTTCGTAGTGGGCAACAAGTACGATCTTTCTGACGACCGAGGAATCTCTCGTCGCGAGGTAGCAAGCCTTGTTAAGAAGCATTGGAAATGTGGCTACATCGAGTGTTCCGCCAAATATAATTGGCACGTCATACTTCTGTTCAAAGAACTAATGAAAAACATTGATTACATAGATTATGGGCATAAACCTACCTCGTTACGCGTCCAAGATGCTCTGCGAAACAACCGGTGCGTAATTTTGTGATAGAAACTAATTAACTTGCTTGAGAGATTGCATACGTAGTTTCTCCTACTACACTCTTTATGCTTGTATTGTTGCTGTCACGATGTCTTGCCCATCAATATCTATGTATGTAATATATGATTTCGGATGCGCAAGCTGTACTAGAATAAATTTCATACAATACATAAGTAGCGACAAATACTACTGTATTCATTATAAATGCTTTTGACTTCTCTAAAAAAATAGCTTAATAGATTATTTCGAAATAATAATAAAACTACATCGTGTTACACGCGAGTTAATTCTGTGACAGCTCATTCACGATCGAAGAGTCTTATAATTAGAAGTTAAATGTTGTTATATATACAAAAAGCTGTATTGAAGATATATATAATAGAATAAAATATTGTGTTTGTTAGGTGAAACCCATGATTTGTGTGTAGTGGATATTTATTAGATCTTATACTCGTATATTCAAGATTGTTTTAAAGAAGAATGTCATTGAGACGTTAAGGACCATTTAACTGGTATGCATTTTATGACAATATGCAATAAACCTGTGCAATACAAATTGAACAAAAATACAGTTCAAACAATTCAAGTACTGTTACTGCAGATATCTGTACTGTATATTTTATTATTGTGATGCGTTGTAAATACTGTTGCTACACTATTTGTTTTACTTAACCATGTCGTTTAATGTGTAATTCTGTAGTTTATAAAACGCTGTATACAATTATTAAATTCTTTTGAGAAAAATCGAATAAACTATCAACGAAGATGTGTTTGCATCACGCTAAAAAGCATATCATGTTGAACCGATGACTCAACACAGGTGTATTTCAACTGCATACGTCAATTTAAAAGAAATCACCATGCAACGAAGACAACTAAACGTATTTTAAAATATACCATACACATTTTGCAACAAAATTTTCATAATTTGACTTAATATATATTACTGTTATTCCAAACTATGACTGTAGTTTGTAAACTCGCACTCAGTTATGCCACACATGCTATAAAAGGTCAACAAAGTATAATATACTTGGGTTATTCATATTATGCATTTGCTTCTCCCGAAGTTAAACAATAATGTCGTTTAATATGTTTAAGTCCTGAGGTTTAATGAACCATTATTGGATAATTATCAAATAATCCGATATTTTACCGGAATACTAGCTTTATTTAGTCTTATACAATTGGTAAATATCAGTAAAAAAAAAATGAATGCTATGTTACATTCATTTGATCACATATAAAAAGCGCCGCTATTTCAAACAAAGGTTTCAATCTCATTTAATATCCGATGATTTCACTGTTTTATTTCCTGTTAATGATGTAACTACAGACCTCCTTGAATCGTTTCTAGGATTATCCGAGGAGAGATCACTAAAAGGTTCACATTTTAAACTTAAAGGTCTAAGGCTGCGGATGTATCAAGTTGAACAGTATTCGTCTGTCAGTTTTGTGTGTGTTTTTTGTACTTTAAAATACAGGCAAACCGGTTAAATCAGTGTAGCTGTTAAAGGGAAATGGTGTCCGACTTGGTAATTTGAATAAAGCAAATACTGATTCTACCTTATACCAGGAAACACGCTGATGTGTGCGAAGAAACTATAGATTTTTGCCATTTTATCAGAATAAATAAATATGAAGCATATCATATTAATATCATTATTTTGTCAATAAAATTGTTGTTAAAGCAAGATTGCATTGCACGAGCGATAAAATCAATGGTCTATTGGTCATATTATTTTAAAACGTGTTGATGGCACAAGTCAAGTTAGCTCTATATTTATTTCAAAACGTCTATTATTACCAGGCTACACTAGTATTAACGTATTTATTAGCATAGTCGCCAATTGTCAGTAGTTTATATGATTGACACTTCTCATGAAATTTACATTTAGTTTATTGAAGTTGTTTTAACGCAAACTAGTATTTGATTGTGGAAGTCAGAGTTCTTGTTCAACTTCTGATCAACAGAAAGCTTTCCTAGATTACTATCAGACGTTATCCTCTATCGATCGAATAACCTATTTATGAAGCAAACAATGACATTCAAAACGTGTATTCATCCTCCTTACAGAGTCTCGCAAACGCTGATGTATGTTTCTGGACTTAGTATCACGAGCATGCCGGGGTATCCGCAGTAAAGGTGGACATAAGTAGTCGCGTGTCGAACGTGATATCAGGAATATCATCGGAAACCTACATGCATAGATATATGAGTACAATGGACAATATAACGAAAGCATTAAGCAACGACACGGTTAAATAACAACCCACTAAACTAAATGCATTTGTTTAGTTAAGATCCATTGATCTTCCTCTAAGCGTGCCCAATAACAGCACATTTGTAGACACATTCACTACAATATATAAGTTCGCGAAATCAATTACGTATACAAATATCAGTCCAACTCATGGTTGCTCCCGAATAATAGATCAATTAGTTTAGTTTATGCATATCGCTTTCCTGACACCAAAACATACAGTATTTGGAGATTACATACGAGAAGCCGAATTCACTTACAGGAAAATTCTGTTTTGATATCGTTCTAGTAGCATTCTTCATTTTTGTAAAAAAAAAAACACGCTCGGGCGGCTTCGACAATTATCGTCACTTAAACATGGCTTACAAAAACTAGTTCGTGTTTTGTTTTTTATTTTAAAAAGATATGTCAAAACTCGATTAAAATGTCTGAGTATAATATTCTGTATCTTTTCACTGTCAGCAGTACAATGCACGAACGTCAAAATTGCTTACTTATAAGAGCAAAAACGTGCGTTCAGGAATAAAATAAAAAAATTCAAGAATGTTTCACAAAACAAATGAGCCTCGCTTTGTGAAAAGGGGGTTTAAAGCATGTGCGTACAATGTCGTCCCAGATTAGCCTGTGCAGTTCTCACATGCTTATCGAGACGGCACTTTCCGCTTAAACTGGATTTTTACTAAGTAGAAACTTTCTTAAAACGAAAAATATAAAAGTGGAAAATGTCGTTTCTGATTAGCCTGTACAGACTGCACAGGCTAATATGAAACAACATTTTACTCACATTCATTTAAACCTCTTTTTCGCAGAGCGAGGCTCAAATGTTTTTGAAATACGACGTTTACTTATTTGCTTGTGAAACAGAACCGCACATTTATCTTTTCTGAAAAAGCAAGATTTTTTTACCACGGACATGTATCCAGAAAATCATGCATTTGAAACCAACGATCAGATTTATAACAATATTCTATTTAAATTCATGTAAAGAAACTTTAATAGTGATGTATGTTTATTAAACAGATACACGCACACACAAACAAGGAACATCACAGTGAAGCTTATCTTGTCACAGAATTAACATGTTAAAAATATGACGAGCAAAATCAACTGTTATATTAATTACGGTTTACGTAATTTACTACCGGTTTACCGGTGTTTACATAATTAAATGTCGATCTTAAAACTAATTAAAGAAGCAAATAATAATAATATATCATACCAGTTTAAGAATAAAAAGGCGTGTTGTTTGGTCAGTTAATACCGTTGTTTTGTATATTGCTTTATGTTCATGTCAATAATTATGCAAATGTTTTTAAATGTTATTTACTCGCTTCATTTTTGTAAGTTACTATGGAACACCTGTTTATTCAACACTCTTTGTGTAAACAGTTTATGTATAATGAGATCTGAACTGCGTTCCATTAAAATAAAATGCGTATTATTTTGAACACAACAAAAACAGCAGTGTAATTTGGAAAACTATTTCTTCTGTGACAGTTGTTCATGAACTTTCAAGCGTGTCCATGTCAAAGCAATCTTATGGTGCAAACTAAGTGTGAAAGTAACACTCCATTCGACAACTCATTAGCCACACTGCACTCCATTCGTCATCTTATTAGCCACACTGCACTCCATTCGTCATCTCATTAGCCACACTGCACTCAATTCGTCATCTCATTAGCCACACTGCACTCCATTCGTCATGTCATTAGCCACACTGCACTCCATTCGTCATCTCATTAGACACACTGCATTCCATTCATCATCTCATTAGCTACACTGCACTCCATTCGTCATCTCATTAGCCACACTGCACTCCATTCGTCATCGCATTAGCCACACTGCACTCCATTCGTCATCTCATTAGCCACACTGCACTCCATTCGTCATCTCATTAACCACACTGCATTCCATTCGTCATCTCATTAGCCACACTGCATTCCATTCGTCATCTCATTAGCCACACTGCACTCCATTCGTCATCTCATTGGCCACACTGCATTCCAGCGTTTGGCTCGGAACCAAGCCTTCACTTTTATATACGCTCAGTTAACAAGACATTTGTTCAACCAATGTACCGTACTTAATTGGTTTATTCAACGTTTCTCTGAACAATATAACAATCGAGAAATCGCTCACATTTGTGATTGAAATTAGGAATAATTTTGCATAATCAATATCCAGTTACACTTAAAACTTTTTGAATACATTTGGATTGCTTAACTCCAAAAATAACCATAGATATAGTTTGCTTAACCCCAAAACTAACCATAGATATAGTTTGCTTAACCTCAATATGATGTTGGTGCAATTTTGAAGCATTGTGATTTATTATTGTGCATTTTTAGCTCATACGTCAATTTGCGAAGAACATCTGATTTAAAGAACCAACGGTACAAGTATATGGTGCGCAGTATAATATAATTTTAATACGATACTTTGACCGATATATCTGACAAAAACAATCGTGATTCGGTAAATTGGTCATTGGGGGAGATCGAGACAACCGAAACCTATCCATAGTGATCAACGCGTGAACAGCAACGTGGTTCTCAAAAGTATAGTAAGACCTTTGCATTAAACAAACATCATGTTTTAAGCACATAATGAATGCCATAAAAGCAAATATTTATTATCACGTTTTATTTTTGTGGTTTAAAACAACTTCTAAATCAATGTATTCCATGCTCTAGTAACACCTAAAGTACTTAAATTTTACTTGTAAAGACCATTATTTATTTGAAACCATGTTATAATGTTGCACAATGGTGTTTACCGATAACTTTTTTTTTATTTCCCACTTCTCCATAACAAGAATACTCTTATGTACAGTACAACGAATTTCTTTAACCCAGATCCTGTTTTTTTTCTAAATATTCGTAAAACATGATACACACTAAGTGATTTAAGGTTGAAATATCCGTGTATTAAACGGAATTATTCCTTTTTAAACACAAATATTTTTAGTTACGATTTCACAAAATACAACATAACTGTATACACGCACATTCAGTCAAATGTCATGCTTTTCGGGTGAAGGTTTGTGAATTGCAATTGTGTTCAAGGCTGTACAGTATATTTAATCCATGTTTCAACTATAACTCCTCACTATTTTGTATTGGCTCTGTCGCGCATTGGTTTATCAAACCAAACTGTAAATAAATATTCACGGAGCATATAATAAAACATATCCAACAGCGGCATAGGATCACACGTTAATTACAATGGAATACAATACTTCCCTTAATTTCTTAGCATTTGATTTCAATGAATAAGTGTGTTTTTTTTTAAATTAACAATTTAGATTTTGTAATAAAATATATCATATTCATAACGTTAATAATAAATTCGAATAAAGTAGAATGCATTTGCTAATTCTATGGTTTTTATTTATGCAAAATACTGTGTTGCGAAAATATATTATGAACATGTGTTGGGGGCAGTCATTAACATGGAGTCTTAATTCAAAAACGGGGACTACACTATCACAACTCAAAACTAAAACAAATATTATTCTTTATCGACTTCAAACTGCAGAAGTCAAAACACATTGATGTATTATCTCGTGTATTATTTTCGAAAATATGAATGGTAAACTATGCACACCAACAAGCAGGTTCGTAGGGTTTAAATAGGTCCTTCAACTCACACACGCGAATATACTATGTTTAATCTGATCTATTGTCCGTAAGGAACTTTGATATTAATCAACATATCATATAACACGAGGATACATCGTTACCTATAATTTAAGAAGCGAGAATAATATATTTTTTTCATTGGTAACTCGTGTAGAAATTGTGAATCGACACGATGCGATTGGCAGTACATGATGTACGTGTTAGTGGGTTTGACTTTATTGTTTGATATATAATATCTATTAAATGCACATTTCCGTTGTGATTAACGTTATCTTTCATAGGAATCTATACACAGGCAATGAGTGAGCAATTGTTTATCATTGTACAAAATGTTCTAGAATAAAAGAGATACATATTCATTTATGAACAAATAAATTATGGTCATTCCCTTCAAATGAGTTTAATAATCGCAGACGATCATGTAATATATTTAGCAATGGCAATGTGACATTAAATTATTGTTAAATTATAATAATAATAATAATTATTATTATAATACAACTTAAAAGGTTCATGACTTTGGAATAGCCAATATTGGTGAGGTAATTAATGAGTACAAATAAAAAAAATAGAACCATTTTGGCGTAAATTTCGATTTAAAACTACACATTCATACCGTACAGTATATGGAAAGCTACGACCAACACCTGGGTATATGTAAAGCAGTTTTCGATTGCAGGTACAGAGAAAGACAGTCTCAAGCAGACCGACATAGGTGGAGCTGTGATAACTTGTTTTAGTATATGGTTTTATTTGGAAATTAGAATTTCATCGGCATGTGAAAAATCGGTTCCATTAACATTTGTACTGCAGTGAACACAAATAACTATCAGTCTTCCAGTCTTTCACTTCTCTTGGCACATGTAAATGCGCGTACTATATTCACAAACACGCGCAAACCAAAACGTTCATTTATAACATTATTTAAACCATCATTAAACTGCAACGACGCAAACTCTATGACACACTTAATAATAACTTTATTTCGCGAAGATAACACATTAAGAAATAACATTTCTTTTTTACAATGTGGTCTTCAAAAACACAGTATATGTAAATATAACTCAACAATGTCTAGCATACTGCAGTCAGCCTTAAAATAATTACAAAAGCAACATAACTTTAATAATAATAATAATAATAATAATAATAATAATAATAATAATAATAATAATAATAATAATAATAATAATAATAATAATAATAATAATAATAACAATACACATTAGAAACATGCATGCACATAATAATCATATACATCATCATCATCAACATGAAACGTTATCATAATCAAAATAGTCATATTCGCAATCTCATACATTTTAAACAGTGTCATTGTCATTGATAATAAACATCAACATAATGTTAGAAATACTTTAACAATAGATAATGTAAGTATATATACATAAATGCTATTCATTGTACATCAGAGAAGATACATCATTTTTTAACGTGATAAATAACAGTGTTTTATTTACTGGTTGATACTTGTATGGTACGTCTACACATATTACATTTGTAAGAGTTTGTAGAGTCGATGCGGCTCATTCCGTATAATAGCCTCATTTGCGGACTAGGGTCATTGTTTCAACAAACGATCTTTCACCATCTATGTTTAGAATGGACTAGGGTAGAACACAGGTGACGTCACTGCACTGCTGCAGTATTTAACATACGGGTCTTTGCGGCCTAGTTTGAGACCGTGTACAGTGAAGATCGCCTCGTGCAAAGACCACGCCCAGTTTATTGAAAATTGGAATTAAAGGAGAAGAAAACGGTTTATTCGTTATTATTTTTGCAGCTCGTTTCTGTATCGAAATTACCTCCTTTAAATTTGATCTTGTGGCTGAGCACCATATTGTACAACAATAGTCCATATGTGGCAAGATGTATGAATTGAAAAACAATTTCATTGTTTCATAATTTAGATAGGATTTAATTCGTTTTAATAAGGCTAGCTTTGATTTGAGCTTTCGACAGACGTTATTTATATGCAGTTGCCAAGTGAGATGTTTGTCAACAGTTATTCTAAGTAAATTATAATGTTCAACTTGTTCAATAACAATGTTGTTGATTTTAAGTAATAAGGTGTTTGAAGATTTATTAGCACTGGATAATACCATGCATTTACTTTTGTTTGGATGTATTAACATATTGTTAAAAGAGCACCAATTCAATATTATATTTAAGTCATTATGCAAAGAACTTTGAATGTCTTTAATGTCAACGTCAGCTACATGTAAGGTAGAGTCATTTGCATAAAGATCTAACGCTCAATTAAATCTAAGGAGAAAGATCGTTTATATCATATATATTTGATAACAGCACTGTCGCCTGTTTGAACTAATATATTGTTTCCATTTGGCCGACCTTTCCAAGTTTGTTTCGCATACTCGGACAACATTCGTAGTGACTGACATTTACCAAATGAGGCGAATATACACGAAATTTAATTCCATTCTGATACCTTAATAATAGTAAGAGGATTCAAAACGATGCTTGTAATGTATGTTGTGTATGCCTTTACCATTTTGCACTAATTTTTACCAATTTGCACTAATTTTACCGCTTATTATGTATTAAAAGGCATAGAACAATACCATTCTGCGAAATAAGGGAAACGCCATGGAATGGTATTTCATAATGTAATTGTATACTCTACATGAAACCTTTCTATGTCTTCGCCGTAGTTTACTCGAATATGTACCACAATCGGCAACATATAAATGTGTATCTAGTCAATTTAACAATTCTTGAAAAAAGGAAGTTATACCGCATAATATATTAAATTATATGTATTCAACTGTGTATGAGGCAATGTGAATTTTTTGTTAAAGAAATCTTGGCCATCAGACGTTACTTCTCATTGCCGGCTAGACTTGGTAAGGAAGCAAATACTGAAAATCAAGCACTTAAAAATTCATGTTCCTTAAACAAATTCAATGTAGAATAACTTGCAGTACGTTTCTATTATTATTTAACTCGCATTAAAATAAAGTTATTCAGTTGTATTTATCTCAATGGTGCAGTGTACATTTGCGACACGAAAGAAAATTTAAACGTGCCCGTGTAATAAACAAACTTTTTAGTATCAGCGTGGTTCAGTGTTCAGAACTGCTGTGGGGTACATTAAGTATATACTAGTTGAAGATGCATAGTGCGCCTCGCCATGGAGTATGTTGATTTACACTATATACACATTTAAATGTTTATTGAAAAAAAAAGTATAAACTGAGCAAAACATTGTTAAGTTAACTTAAGTTTGACATGTGACAAAATACATTAAATTCAATCTGAAGGATAAACTCATCTTTGTATCCTTTATAAACTGTGATAGCTTTTCAAATCCATGGTTCTTTGATGTTTCGACCACTTACCTTTGCTTACAAATATTTGTCGAATAAAAATAAAGTTTATATTGTATTAATTCAAATAGATTTTGTCGTCTCTAATAACGTTACTAAGTAAAAACTAAAACGGTTATAGAATCATGACATAATCACATATATTTTTTTTTCAATTTATAAATCTTTGTCACTTAATTGCATCACCGGATAACCTTAATCGTATCGAAACTATATATCGATTGTTGTATTATTTGCGGGTTTTTTTCTATACATTGTACAGTTAATGATTCATTGTAGTTTTAGCAGCATTAACAGTATGCTATTAGGTTGTTTCCGTTTTGAAGGACAGATGATTTCAACAAGCACGTCAATTTCTGGATATTACGTGGTGTAATGAATGGGAAAACAAATTATCAGATTTCTAGGCATTATCATTAGCAGAAAATGTTGATGTTAACTGTCCTTTATGTGTTTGTAAAACGAACAAACTCAGTTAATTGGCTAACTATTGATATCAGGAACATAGCAAAGATTGTAGCCTTCAATCCTTTCTATACAAATGTAAAACGATTTTTATGTAACATATTTAACCATTATAATTGTAAAGTCAACAAACATTGTGCTGATGAATTAGCTTGTTAAAATAGATGCATTTGTAACTTTATTTAATAAACACTGGCCTTTCTGTATATTTGTTCATATTAAACATTGTGTTACTGCAAACATTGTTTAAATCCGTGATAAAACTGAAACTGAAGCAATAGATAGAACACGTGGTAGCAATAAATGGAGATTGAAAGAAAAGAAACAATTTATTTGTTTTACCAGTTCTGGTTTATGCATGTTTGAACAGATCAATAACAAAAGCTACAATCCCTTGGGCTATGGTCCTCTTCTTTAAATTAAGGATACTTTATCACAAAGGACGTATACATGTACATATGTGTTATGCCTGGTGACGTGTCCAAACCAAATTTTTTAATAAGAATTTCATATATCCATCAGGACATGTATTGCAGAATGGAATAAACACCATTATTACAATAGATCAGACATCTATTAGTTTTCGCTGACGACGCGGTCTTATTTTGTGAAACACAGGAGGGACTTCAAGAATCATACAACAATTTAGAAACCTACTGCAACAAGTGGAATTTAACTGTCAATATTGAAAAAAACTAAGGTCATGGTATTACGAAAAAGTGGGACAATTAGTAAAACGTTAAAATGGACATATAAAGGCCAAGAAATAGAAATTGTGAACAAGTTTAATTACCTTGGAATCGAAATATCTAGCGGTTGATCATTTGTTCCAGCAACAAATACATTAAATGGGAAAGCATTAAAAGCAATGCATTCTTTGTTTACCCTAACAAAAGACATAAACGTTCTTACCAATATCATGTTTTATTGAAACTATCTACTGTAAAACAGGGAAATTGCAACCTTAAAAGCGTTGCACTATTACAGAGATTAGAAATGGAACAAACAAACAACATACAAAATGGGCCAATGAAAGTACGGGACATTCTAACCAAACCGATTTTACCGATGTATGGCTTTTTTCTGAATCTATGAACACTGATTAATTTATCCCGTTACTCTAAAACAGATTTCGAGACCAGTACATCACTAATGGAAATGTCAATGTCACATCATCTAGCTCAATGATTTTATATAAGGAACTAAAGCCTGTATTTGAAAGATCATCTTGTCTTGATATTGTTGATAATAAAAAGCATAGGAACATTAAAGCTAAATTACGTTTGTCGTCTCACAAATTATCTATAGAAATGGGAAGACACCAAAACATTGTCAGAGATCAACACGCACATGTGTATTATGCAACCTAAATGATATCGGGGATGAATATCACTATGTCCTAAAATGCTCCTGGTATGCCGATGTTAGGAAATCATTAATTCCAAAATATTAAAGATAACGTCCGAATATGTTTAAGTTTATCGGACAACTTAATAGCTCTAAAAAACAGTGTTAAGAAAAAACTAGCCGTGTATAGTTTAAAATGCTTTAAAATACGGGAAACTATGTCGTATATGTAATCTAAAATAATTGTATATTTTCACTGAAGAAATTATGTACACATTAATATTATAATTGTTGCAATCATTAAACTGCGTTTGACATCATGTGGTCACTTTGTATTTACCATTTACCTCATTCATGTGACATTCTCAGGAAAACATGTTTATCCTTTGTTTATACATTGATCTTTCTTCGAAATGATGTATGTTTTGTATCTACTGCAAACGCATGAAGTTATTGTATATTTATGTTTATGACGATGAGCTGTATATGCTTAAGTCAATTTAAACTATTCTGTTCTGTTCTTGTCTGTTCTTATTATGCTCCCCAGTCCCCATGAATATATATATGGGGAGCATATAGTTGCCAGTTTGTCCTTTCTTACTTCCTTCCGTCACATTTTTTACTAGTTTCTCATAGCGCCTTCAATATTTTACCAATCTCTTACATATTTGGCATGTAGTTACCTTGCATGGACCTCTACCTTTTGATGAGGTTTGATGTCACTGGGGTCAAGGTCAATATCACCAAGGCTAATAATAGATTTTCTCAAAGTCACACTTTTTTGCCACACAATTAAACCATATATCGACAAAGCATCATTGGGGAGCATCCATCAGTTTTACTGATATTCTTGTTCATTAATGTAGAGAAATTGCGCACATGAAAGCATATGGCAGACTTTTTGCAACATACTGTTTTCAATGCATTGTTAAAAAGATGAATAATAAAGAATTCTACTTTAAATGATCGATAATATTTGGTATTAAAATCGTATCCATGCACATCAAATACATGTAATGCAAAGTGAATATTCGATATTGACAAACGTATTTCATTATCCGGTTAAATATGACTGTTAGTCGGATTGCGGGTCATTAGATGAATTGACAAGCTTAGCGCTGTTGACATAACTAATTATTGATCATTAAACTAATTACAGAACGAAATAATGATACATAACACCATGACGTCTTATTTTAAAGAAGCGGAAACATAACTTTAAACAGAGACAAACACAACACGAGATGTAACATTGGTAATATCTTAGCATATAAATTACTTTTATATCAATGAAATTATAATTTATTTGGAAAACAATAGTAATACCTTCAAAAAGAACTTTGACTTTATTATTATAAGAGCATCATATTTTGTGTCCTTAACAGTTGTTTGTTTCTCATGATCTCATGTTATTATTAATCCCGTGGGTTCGTTACACGGAGATAATCCTATTTAAATACTTCATTTATGCATATATATTTATTATATATATATAATTGTCCTATCCAAGTTTCTGCAATGCGATCGTATTTGATAGCAACTCTCTACAGTGGCTCTGTCTTTGTCGAACACAACTTCATTTATCTTCGTGGGTCAGGTAATGAAAACAGGCCTGACAGAAACACGTGTTCAAAACTAAAACACATCATATATCGTAATTGAAAAAAAGTTGCTTTCAATAAAGAATATATTTGAAACGATGATATTGTGTTCATAAACTCGATAACTGATGATAGTGTCAAATCTCAAGAAAGAAGACAGAATTTACATTTATACTTATTATTGTGTGCGAAGAAACTTAATGTGATTACGATTGAACAAATATAAGGATTAAGGAGTAAAAGACGGTTCTAAGCAATAATTCTTAACACTTGCATGTCTTTAATTGTGTTTGTAATGCAGAAACTGGAACTGCATAATGGCGACACGGAACTACACATACAAATTTATTTTACGTCATCAAATTACGCAAACCGAAAACAAGAAGATTATCCTGCAGAACAGGAATTGTATTCGAAACAAAGTTTGTTTTTAAGAAGGTCCGTTTAGGTCCAAATATATGTACGTAAATCAACCCAAATGTACAATGCGTAATGGAAGTTACTGAAAACAATTGGTCCTTTAAAGTATTTAATAGTCGTCAGCTCATAGACCCATCCCAGATGCTGAGTAGATGATTCAATATCAAGGTAATTAAGAATCGATATATCTGCCCGAGATGCTTGACAGTGCGCGTGAGAAGCTATAGATTTTATTGTTACAATATATGATCTGTTAAACGAACATTACGCTTTTGCTTAAAGGGACTTGTTCACAGATTTTGGCATATTTTGAAGTTTGTCATTAAATGCTTTAAATTGATAAATATAAACATCAGAAGTAAAAAGCTAAAATATAAAAACAAGAATAAAAGTAAAAAAAGAAAAAAAAGAACAAAAATAGTTAACCACATGAGGGCTCGAACCACTGACCCATGGAGTAAAAGGCAAGCGCCGAAACCACTCAGCCATCCATCTTCACGTGCATATGTGTAATTCAGAGTTTATGTTCGGGTCGTCGTTGAGACTTTACGACTACATTATGTGCGGACCTGACCATCCGTCTTCACATGGGTTGCTATTTATTTTATACTTTGTATAATTATCCACGTGTTGTTACAAAATATAACAATAACACAAGAAATCGATATTTTCGATCGTTTCGCGTCTGAGACGCTTTATAATTTTATCAATGTCTAACGATGAGTTTCCGTAAACGAAAGTGTATTTTCAGTATAAGTCTGCGGCATTAGTGTTATTTTGCACACTGATGTACATTGTTCATTTATTTCTTGAATCTGCGACAAAAAGTTAAAAAATTCTCATTTTGATAAACTGTGAACAAGTCCCTTTAAGATACACTTGAATTTAGTCCAAAGCAATGAAATATGCAAACAAGCAAACAGTCGGAAATTTATTTCAACATTATGTCTGTTTTGGAAGACATATACGTATATATTGATATTTCAGAAAAATAGTTCCGTTCATTAATTATCAATGACAACGGTAATGACTTCAGAACAAGTAATATCTGAAAACATGACATATAACATTAGTTAATATTAATGTTTACTTTTGATCGCGATTGTTAGAATATTTGTAATTGATTTAATGTCTCCCTACATCTATTAAACATGCGATTCATGCAGAAAAAAAGTTAACTAATGCTTTTAATGTATAATAAAATAGGCCGACGCGTATCCCCACACCGAATGTTTGACCTAGGTGTGCCCCAGGGTTGGTAATGGGGCCATGCATAGTCGAGATTGACCGTATTGTCATAGAGAAGTTCAGTATCAATTAGAAGTGAGTAGGTGTAGAAATGAAGAAATTATAGTAAAATGCAATTTTGGGTGGGTGTGGTCTATGGGGGCGGGGCGCCCCAGGGTTGGTAATGGGGCCATGCATAGTTGAGATTGACCCTAATGTCATAAGAGAAGTTCAGTATCAATTTGAAGTGAATCCGTGTAGAAATGAAGAAATTATAGTAAATGGAAATTTTTGGTGGGTGTGGCCTATGTGGGCGGGGCGCCCCAGGGTTGGGAATGGGGCCATGCATGGTTGAGATTGACCGTATTGTCATAAGAGAGGTCCAGTATCAATTTGAAGTGAATCGGTGTAGAAATGAAGAAATTATAGTAAAGGCAATTTTGGGTGGGTGTGGTCTATGTGGGCGGGGCGCCCCAGGGTAGGTTATGGGGCCATGCATAGTTGNTTATTTGTATTATGTTATAATGTAAAACCATTAAAGGAACGATACAAAATATTTGCACCACATATTTGTGTAATATTAGAATGTTTATGCATTCACAAATATTCGGATAAAACAGATTGAACAATGCATTGTTATGTTATAAAGTCATCGCACAAGAACATATTTGTGTATGAAGGCATCTGTATTCTTCAATAGAATACATGGGATTCGGAACATTCCTTTTACTGACTAATCTTTTAACATGTGCTTTATTGATTACCGTTTTATTCGGAGCATGCCACCACACAAACTTATTCAGTCAAAGCTCGTGGGTTGGAATGATGATTTATGACTGATGCGAGGAAATAATTTCCATAAAAAAATGTCTTGAAAATATATGACAATGGTTGTGAAGCATTACCCATCTGTGTCTCAGTCATAACATTAGATTTAGAATATTTTTTACTATGGTTCTGCGTTTCGGATCTTTAAGTTGTATTCGTCAGGCACAGCATAATAATATCTTTCGTTTGTCTTGAAAACCTCTGTTATTCACGTTGGTTTGTTTAAAATGTAATAATATTAATTTAAAAAAAAAATCCACATGAGTTAAAATTGTATCGTTTTATAAGCATGGTAATCCGCAATTAAATAAATTTCTTTTTGTTCGATTTGATTCCAGTTCATCATAATATTACTTAAACACTTATGTTTTCCGATTTTGAACATTGAAACATCTGTCTGGTCAATTTATCAAAATTATGAAGTGAGTATGAACAAAGTTTAATTTACATGTTGTATTTTACAGTGCCGCAATTAATTAGTGTGCTTCAATATTCTGCATTTGATGAAATCAAATACATTAATATGGAAATAGTAATAAGGAAACCCTAGCAATATTTTTAAGGAAGACATTTTCTAGTCTTGTATTAAAGGCAAGTTACCATTTGCCTATTCGTTTCAGGACAAAATAGACGACACTTGAACATATGTTTTCTTATTAAAGATGGAGTAACCGCCTTAGAACGGTCAATGCAAAGAATTGTGAGTTTAAAGGGCTTTAAGGCGCGCAAGGAAAACATAATGCGTATTGTAGTTACTTTTTGCAATATTATATTGTATATGAAATAATGAGTGAATGGAAATCCGACAAATGTTCGACGAGTCATAATAAACAGGGAAATACGCATTGTTTCAGCGTGTGTATTTAAAATAAATCCCGTCAACACACGACTAAAACTATATTCACTTAATTTACATTTAAATTCATTACTCAGTTAATTGCATGTTCAACTCCCATGGTGTAATTGAGTTGCAATTCTGTCAATAATCGTGTTTTCATCTCATATAACCTTTAGTTCAAGAAAAGATATGCAGACTCGCATTTAGAATAAAAACCTTTCATCAATAAGTTGTGATTTCAACTAAAGTTTAACAGTTCCGTGTTCAACTGATTCTTAATGAACTGCCAAAGACGATTCTACGAAATGGCGACTGCTCGGACTAAACATTAGGAGAATCTTTAAAGGGCATATCGATTTCATTTCATTTCATTAATGAACGTTGATATGATCGTGGAAGCAAGAAAAAGCACGTCTGTCTGCTTCTTGAGTGTCGATTATTCAGCAGGGGAGGTCCATCCAGTAATTAATTAAATCCGTTGTTAGATGTGGGAGCATTTCTAAACGTATATGATATTAAATATCTTTAGCAATTTGCCAATTTAAATTTTCAACAAAGCACAGCATAACGGGAATAGTAGATGAAATTACGTTTTTGGACTGATGAAACTTTTTGTGTAAACTTTTACAATTTGTTGACCGAAAGTGTTAAATGGATGTGATACGAATACACGAACACAATTATAATCAAAGAGGATAAGAAACTTTAAAAGATAGATGTTAATTAAACATCTCTTAGTCTATTTTATTGTATTTAGCTTAAATCACATTGTTGTCGGAGCAGTGTTCAAGGACTGCTTCTAGTGTTTTGTATTAAAGGCGTTTTGCAAGTGTTATTGACTGCAGCCGTTTGTCAAAATCTCTACAAGGGTAATCCCCCAAAGCACATTTATATTTGACCAATGATACTTATTTCTTAAAGATAAATAAATAGGTGTTCGGACAAATTATGACAGTGATTTATAATTTGTCAAATTGGAACCAGAAAAAAATATGTGTTCTGTTTGTTTTCCCCACTACATAATGAACGCATATTATGTGTTGTAAGCGTTTTCTCTATTATTTGAATGTGCGAACGAAATACTAGTATTCACGTTCATTAAAATCCAGACAACAGATTATAACAACTGAACCATTTAAAAGCGTGCGTTGTCTGAGCGGTCTGACCAGAATAAGAAGTGTTTTAGAAACAAATTCTGTTGACATAATTTTATGAATATACGTCTTCATTATCAAGCGTTTATAAATAGCAATAATTACCAAGAATGCGTTATTAGATCACATTATTAGCATTTAAAGGGACTGTCAACCACGAATGAAAAAAAAAGTTATAAAATACCGTATTTTTTACAATTATTAGTTTATAANATCTGTGACAAAAAGTTGAAAAAATCTCATTTTGATAAAGTGTGAACAAGTCCCTTTAAGATACACTTGAATTTAGTTCAAAGCAATGAAATATGCAAACAAGCAAACAGTCGGAAATGTATTTCAACATTATGTCTGTATTGGAAGACATATACGTATATATTGATATTTCAGAAACATAGTTCCGTTCATTAATTATCAATTACAACGGTAGTTAACTAATTGACTTCAGAACAAGTAATATCTGAAAACATGACATATAACATTAGTTAATATTAATGTTTATCTTTGATCGCGATTGTTATAATATTTGTAATTGAGTTTATGTCTCCCTACACCTATTAAACATGCGATTCATGCAGAAAAAAACGTTAACTAATGCTTTTAATGTATAATGTTTTGTTTCAGAAACAAAACATGTATAAAATTGATATACATTTGAACAAAACGATTAAACAGTTTTTGTTGTTATATGGGTGTTAAAAAAAGACCAAAAATGTTCCTGAAATGATTTAAACTCGATGTTTGTCTTCAGTCACAATAATCCATGTACCGTTCAAACGATACCAAATCTCAATTACGTCAAAAAGTGCTATTAAGCGGCCAACAGTCCTAAACGCTGACACATATTGATTACATTTTAAGACATGAATTGCAATAATTACATATATTTTCAATAAAATAATTATTTATCAAAATGCTTCCCCGGATAAGTCATAAGAACTATCCGATTTATCGTTTCAATTATATATATGGATCGTATTTGTATGTTGTGCATTTTACATTAAAATTAAAGTACACATTTCATGTTGCAATTCGCGACTGATACTTAAATTAAAAACTGACAAAATTCTGTACAAAAAAACGAAGATAATAAAAACTCCCATGGGTCGGTGTTTTTTTTTTTTTTTNTTTTTTTGCTTTTCATCTTTGTATTAAAATTGACCGAAACAATAACTAATAAATCATTGCATATTCAGTACAAAATAATGGCTATATACCGATATCCCCGTTGACCTTCCAGAAATATTCAAGAGCGGCCTATGCGAAATACTTCAATACATCTTCACTAGGTGATTCTTCTTATTGACAATGAATGTTTTCATGGTAACTTTATAATTTCTATATTTTAAAACGATCTGTCTGTCTGTCTGTATGTATGTATGTCTGTCATTTTGTCATTCTGTCCCAAAACTTTAACCTTGGTCATAACTTTTGCAATATTGAAGATAGCAACTTGATATTTGGCATGCACGTGTATCTCATAGACATGCACATTTTGAGTGGTGAAAGGTCAAGGTCAAGGTCATCCTTCAATGTCAAAGGTCAAATATATGGGTCAAAATCGCTCAAAAGGGGGCATAGTGTTTCTCAAACACATCACTTGCAATTTGTGTAATGTGTTTTCAAAAACTGCATCCCAATAAGGGACGATTTCATTTAAAACTAACGCAAAAAAAACACAGATTTCTGGATTGATTCTTTAAGCGAATGAAAATTACTATATAGTACGTAACAGTAGGAAATAACTCGAATATTTACTGTCGAGTGTACGTTGCTGTTTTTTAAAAATTGTTTAGAATCTTACGAACTCTATTAATATTACTATGTTGTTGGCAGAATATGTATATTGTGTTTAGAATACTTTATTAAAAGCTAAACATGGACATGAAAGCTTTGGAATAAAAAACAAGACGATGGTGATAATGGTGGTGAAGCTTTCACTTTGTTTATATGCAAGGATGTTTCATCATTGTCAATTACAATTTGAATGATATTGGCGATCACAACATAATTGAGTTATAAATTTGATCGGAAACCTGCATATTGTCTGAAAAGAACTTCTAACATACAGTGAAATAATACTCATCAAACAATATGCGTATTCGAGTTCCAATATATTAAAAATCTCGTATATAATTAAAAATATTAGTTTTGGAAGTCGTTGTTAGATTATAAAAATATGTATATATTTAAATATTTGTATTAATTTAAAATGTACGTTTTCAGCAAGCTAGGTAACCAGGCTATTTATATGCAACATCAAGGCTTCTTCCTGACGTGACACGATGATAATCTGAACACTAAGCTGTATAAGCTATGTATATAAATCCTTTAAATAAATTTGATGAACATATGCACAATTGTTGTCATTATTCGGTTCGTGCCCCTTTATTGCTCTACGTGGTATGTAAGATTAAATTTATATAAAATTCGTGAACACTTTACAGTCATAAGAGACCTTAACATAAAAGTATGTGTTTGTGCTATGGCGCTTTTCCTTTGTAGTCAAAATGTAGGAGCATAGACGTTATACTTGTTGCGGACTGGTTACAAGTTTCTTTATGAATATCTATCTCATGCGGTTTGTGTATATATGTATATTGTAGATGTGTGAAAGTATGGACTGAATTGAGAATTAACAATTGATCTGCGTATCTGATAATAACTGACGGAACTTCCAATTCGCACCACATCACTAACATGTTGAACTGAAAGCAAAAATCTCCAGTGTGTCTGGAGACTTAAAATATTCATGTAAATAATAATGAATAATGAATAACAAGTAAGATATGTTTTAAGTGAAACCATGTTATAAACTGTTTTAATCTATACATATATTTTATATTTAGCAATGTGCAAAGACCAGGGGTTAATGGCAGCTCTAAACTATTTATTTCTAAACAGTATGACTTTTAGATGTGAGTTACTCAGAAATTGTAAAATAATGGCGACATGAATAACAATTCGAGCAACACAAAAGCAAGTTATTCTTCCACAACTGTCATCAACTAAAAGGGTTGTTATTAAATGCATGTGTATAAGGTTCAAGTAGGTCAATAAACCCACAAGTGCACAAATAATATTTTTACCAAATGTCTGGCCTATGTCCATAATGAATCTTGATAGTCGTCAGATCATTAGATTACATGATGGTAAGTTATTAATAAGCCCTATTCCAGACTCACCATTAGGCGGATCGACAAAAGAGCGTGTGACTAATTGACGTCATTATCCCCACGCTTTTTGAAAAGCGTGGGGATTTTGTGGTTATCTCCGCCGTCCGTCCGTCCGTCCGTCCGTCCGTCCTGGCCACTATCTCCTCCTACATTATAAGCACTAGAACCTTGAAACTTACTCACATGGTAGCTATGAGCATATGTGCGACCCTGCACTATTTGGAATTTTGATCTGACCCCTGGGTCAAAAGTTATGGGGGTTGGGGTGGGGCGGGTCAGAGATTTTCACTCATTTTTTTAGGTTATTTTACATTAACTTCTTCATTTCTACACCGATTCACTTCAAATTGATACTGGACCTCTCTTATGACAATACGGTCAAACTCAACCATGCATGGCCCAATTCCCAACCCTGGGGCACTCCGCCCACATAGGCCACGCCCACCCAAAATTTTCTTTTACTATAATTTCTTCATTTCTACACGGATTCACTTCAAATTGATACTGAACTTCTCTTNTTACGAACAAGAATGTTGCATCTGTACACATGAATGATACCATAAAGCAGAATGTAATTAGACATTGGTCATCAGGCAAGACGTTAGTGTTATCAAGCATGAAAAGGTGTCTACATACAAATTGAAAGTACCATCAAGAATCATGACACAGTCATAAAGAAGGAATTTTTACCTAAATACCGTTCGACTTCAGACGTATTGATGTTCGGACAAATTATGACAATTAACAAATTGTTTGGTGAAATAATAATTTTTTAAATTGATCGAACAAGAGAAAATCTTGTTTTCTGTTTGTTTTCCCACTACATATTGACCGTATAAGTATTATGTGTTGTAAGCGCTTTGTCAATTATTTTAATGTGCATGTGTGGATTTAAATAAGGATCAGTTATTGTAAATAAAATTCTTATCCTGCTGAATAATACTTACTTGATTAAAGGGCAATATGTAATTGCTATGTGTCACGTTAACAAACATGTCACTTCTACAATATTAACAATGTTTTCTAATTGTCATCATGAATTAACTTAATTGTTTGAGTTCATGTATAGAAATCGCTGTCGGTCTTGCGATAACATAAATAAAACGAAGCAAAAGCAGAGTTTGAATTTGCAGCCGGTTTTCCATGGTTGCGCACACAGGAATGACAACGCTTGATAAATATATACCCTCTCCCTTGAGTCGGTGTTCTTTCTGATCTTCAACGTAAACCATTTAATAATATTCATAAAAAAAAAGCAAGCATAGATCTTAGAGACATCTCAAAGTAGCAGTACATGCAATGTTAATCAATACATGTAATGCAGCACTCTGTCCTATGTCATGATGAGCTCGATGTTAATTGTTCGTCTAAAACTCGGTTCTTATACTAAAAGAAACTTAACGCTGTCACCTTTCAGTCTGCAGAGGATGTACGCCATAGACATATTATTGTGGTGTGTAGGTAAAACATATTCACGATCTATCTTAGACATAGTTTACATTAACCGTTCCAAAGCGGTGGTCCAAGTTTTAACCCTTTGCATGCTGGGATATTTGTCGTCTTCTAAAATGTCGTCTGCTGAATTTCTAAAATAAGCATTTTCTTCGATTTTTTTCCCAAGAATACTATCAGAATAGCAAACAGTTTGGATCCCGATGAGACGCCACGTTCTGTGGCGTCTCGTCTGGATCCAAACTGTTTGCAAAGGCCTTGAAATTTCGGTTCCAGCGCTAAAAGGGTTAAGCATGTTATGTTTATAGTTGGTATTCTGTTATAGAAGTATTTGATAAGAACAAGACATTACCTTCTGACTGTTTGATTTTTGTTGTGTGCGGTCCCCTTATCGTTTTTTAGATTTCCGATTTTACGTGTCTAGAATTATATTTACGCTTCACTTTTGAGCTGTCATGTTTTCATTCTCCATCTGTATATAAATGAAGATGAGCCTCGCTCTGAGACAAGGGGGTTTAATGCATGTGCATTAAGTGTCGTCTAAGATTAGCCTGTGCAATGCGCACAGGCTAATCAGGTGCGACACTTTTCGCCTTAACTGGATTTTCGTCAATAAGAGATTTCCTTTAANAGGCTGAGATTACAGTTTCAATCAATTTATGTTTTTTGTTGGTGATATTTTATACAAGTAGTGCATTAAAACACGATTTTTTCAACTGAGAGAGCTTCTTTCATTCATTGTTTGCTAATTTTAATACTGTCTGTGTTCGAAAACGAACGAAATACATGTACTAGTATTCACGTTCATTAAAACCCAGACAACAGATTATTACAACTAATCAATTTTAAAGCGTGTGTTTCCTTTTGTTGGTCTGATCAGAGTTAGTTGTTGCTTTCGAAACGAAATTATGTCGTCAGAATTTTATGAATATATGCCTTCATTTTCAAGCGTATATAAACGGTAAAAGTTTCCAAAAATGTATTTTTGTATACAATTATTGGCATTTAAAATATCAAATGGACGGTTAAATATACAATAGTGAAACACCAATAGCATGAGGTGGAAAGAAATCATGTCATCAAAACGAGGTTCTTTCGGTATTACAGGTAATCAATTACGCAGCAATTAGCCACAGGATTAATTCACGCGACAAACAAAAACAGAAATGAATAAACTTGAGTCACAACTTTGGAGCGGTCAATTCAAACAAATTGGGAGGGGAATGAAGCGGTCTTAAAAGCCCCATCCCTCACTGTTGGACGAGAGCTATTCAAGACACCTTTACACAATCGACAACACACAAACACACAACAAATCTTAGAAGGGTCAATGCAAAAGTACATCTTAGCATAAACTTGTTCAAAAGCGCTCAAACTTAACTCTTGGACCAGATTTATTCACGTAACATTTAAGTGTTCATGAAAAGTAGCCACCATTCAAACCAAACATCAATAAACAATGATACGTTTCAATGTACCACTCATTGAAATACGCAATTAGCGGATGAAAACAAATAAACTAAAATCTCCGTTACTGAAATATAGGCACGTACACTATGAAATCCCTTAATTGTGTCGGGCAATAAAGACAAACAAATACTACATCAAACGTGAAAAAAACTATTTTCGGAATGGTCGTGTTCTTTCATTTATTTTTATTTTCCACTTCAAAGCATCGTAAGTACAATCTCTACTTGAAATGTCCACTATCTTAAGGTTTTATTCCCACATTGTCAATGTCTTAGAAAAAGTGTTTACCGTACCTCAGACTAACTTATCGAATTATGGACCCGTGTCTGTTGTTATAGGAAGATTGAGTCATGGTCGTTTCTTTATTCGGTGACATAGTGAAGATCCTGATCGACATATTACTGATCAACCCAGCGCTTGTAACTTTAAGCTCATTTGACATTAATTCAATATAAACAATTCAATTCAATTCAAATATTTTATTTAAGTCTCAATCACATTGCATGTTCATACTTCAATTTACACATACAATATAACGCAATAACATGAATGTTAACAGTCATAAATGACTTATTAGAGACTGAACATTTTAAAAACTTAACATTTAAAATGACTACAACATTTATTTAAAAAATCAAGTTTTCATTCTAATTAAAAACAGTTTTACCATTAAAACATACTAAAAGATATTTTAGCTAAGACTCTGTATATACATATATACAGTAAAAGTATGATTATGTCCTAGATTATAAAAATTGTTTGCGTTCATATAAAATCTTAAAGCAGGTTTTGGCAGCAACATATGCGTTATTATCATTTTTAAAAATTCGCAAGTAATTTTTCATCATCTGACATATTTTCATAGCTGACACGTTTCATATTATTTATTACAGAAATAAGTTCTGTTCTACACTCATTGTACAATGGGCAATGATATAGTACGTGCTTTTCGTCTTCTACAACATTCTGGCAATAAAAACAACATCTATTTTCTAGTGCTAAATTCTCATATCTTTCCGTCTCAACTCGTAATGCTGCAACACCGCATCTAAATTTTGTAAAAGCTGAACGGTGATTAAAAGATATATTGGTTTTCAAATAATTCTCTGTACAAAAATCAGACTTAAACATTATTGAAGTTCTCAGCTTGTTACCACCATTTCCTCTGATAGAGGTATTTCTATCTAACAATGCTTTCCATTTCAACTTTTCAACATCAAGCAATTTATCTTCAATGTAGTTAATTACAGGTTTACAGTTACCACTAGCGTGATTCACCAATTCAATACAATTAATATTTTGAAGACATTTTTTCAATCTAAAATAACTAATTCTAACATAAGAATTTTTTTACCAGAAAATTACCACTTTATTCTTTCTTTTATTTGGCATGTTCATCACTCTAACATACTGCCTGAAAACTGCACCCCAGAGCCTAACATTGAGCGGTTTCCAACCTATCTCCCCAGTCAAAGCTGCATTTGGAGTATATTTCCCTACCCCAAGATAGCACCGCATGGCCCTGTTGTGGACTGCATTTATACATTAAACCATGAAACATCTTGCAAATTTAAAGTATTTAAATTCAACTTCCGTTAAAAACACCTGGGTTTGCGGGGTTTGATGTTTTGTTTGTCACATACATATTTATTCGGTTTTGTTAAAGATTGCATAGTATCGGTACTTAATTAAAACCTGCACATTAAGTTCTAGGAATATATGTTGTTAACGAGTCTCTACGTTATTAAACGTTGCATTTTAGCGCGTTATCGCAACGTTTACACCAACATGACGTCATATCCGTAACAACGATGAGGCTTCTGTGGTTATGGGTTGTACTATTTGTCTTTATTTCATACATATTTCTCCGTCGCTATGGCTATGACCGACACGAAGAATTGATTCAGTCCTTGGGTAGATACAGGCCCAATGAATGTCCCGCAGGCATCGCGTTATACCGGCTGGCGACGGAGACGACGTTATACAAAGTGCAGATCCAAGAGAAATTTCCTCACGATCTGAGCCCAGAAACGAAGTTCCTGAAGCATTGTTCATATGAGGATTTCATGTCAAATGGAACTCATTTGTTGGAAGATGACCGTGAAGGGATGCAATCGGTGGATAACGCTTTGACGCACCTTCTTAAACAGTCCTGCTCCAGTAAGAGCGAAGAAGTTGTTCAGGATTCAAAGGAAGCGTTTCCGGAAAACAGCACTCTTGCATATTTGTTGGAGGTAGTGAACGGGTGAGGAACATATACAATATTTGTTATTATTAGTTTTATTGTAATTATTATTATTTATTTAAAAATATATAATAATAATAATAATAATTATTATTATTATTATTAGATCTATTAAAATTATTTGTATTAGATCTATTATTATTATTATTATTATTATTATTATTATTATTATTATTATTATTATTATTATTATTATTATTATTATTATTATTATTATTATTATTATTATTATCATTATTATTATT
>VMBQ01000790.1:704787-719950 GCA_007657795.1 Dreissena rostriformis
ATGTTTGACCTAGGTGTGCCCCAGGGTTGGTAATGGGGCCATGCATAGTCGAGATTGACCGTATTGTCATAAGAGAAGTTCAGTATCAATTAGAAGTGAATTGGTGTAGAAATGAAGAAGTTATAGTAAAGGCAATTTTGGGTGGGTGTGACCTATGTGGGCAGGGTGCCCCAGGGTTGGTAATGGGGCCATGCATAGTTGAGATTAACCGTATTGTCATAAGAGAGTTTCAGTATCAATTTGAAGTGAATCGGTGTAGAAATGAAGAAATTATAATAAAAGGCAATTTTGGGTGGGTGTGGTCTATGTGGGCGGGGCGCCCCAGGGTTGGTAATGGGGCCATGCATAGTTGAGATTGACCGTATTTTCATAAGAGAAGTTCAGAATCAATTTGAGGTGAATCCGTGTAGAAATGAAGAAATTATAGTAAAAGGCAATTTTGGGTGGGTGTGGCCTATGTGGGCGGGGCGCTTAGGGTTGGGAACGGGGCCATGCATGGTTGAGATTGACCGTATTTGAAGTGAATCGGTGTAGAAATGAAGAAGTTAATGTAAAATAACCTAAAAAATGAGTGAACATCTCTGATCCGACCCCACCCCAACCCCCATAACTTTTGATCCAGGTTTCAGATCAAAATTCCAAATAGTGCAGGGTCGCACATATGCTCATAGCTACCATGTGTGTAAGTTTCAAGGTTCTAGTGCTAATAGTGTAGGAGGAGATAGTGGCCAGGACGGACGGACGAACAAACGGACAGACGGACGGACGGACGGCGGAGATAACCACAATATCCCCACGCTTTTCAAAAAGCGTGGGATTAACAAACAGATTAGCGGTCTGCACCCGCTAGGCGGTGCTCTTGTTTGAATTTTGTTTTCAATCCGTGCGCATTGTTGTCGCCAGCAGTGAAATTGATTACCCATGCATCAGTTGTGACATTTGGCGAAATAGTTGACATCAGCTTTTATCACCAAAGGTATTTTGTTACACCCAAAATACAAGCTGAGTTGTAGATCCACTACGAGTTCTGCAATACTGATACAATTATTACTTTACGCTTGTTTGTTATAAGAACAATTTTTAGTCTTGATCATATTTACTTTATAATGCAGTATTTTGCATACACCCCCCCCCCCATTCGTCTTTTTGCCTTTACTAGATATCTTGATATATTCACGTGCAGAACAAACTTCCCCATTCATAGGAGTCTAAAGACCTGTTCATCTTTCAGGTTTTTTTGTGTGTCAAAATTGGGGCCTAAATTCGGACCCATTCCCAATCTCAAAAAGTGTATATTTAAAAAAAAATACTGCCTTAACTTCACAATTGATTTTTATTTTAATAAATCTCAACATTTAGTTCATTTACCATCCAGCGCTGTAAGTTGAACCATAGTAAATATAATATTTAAAACACTTTAATTCTGTATATAATAGTATTTTAAGCAAAATACAACAACACCGATTTCCAAATTAAGTAAAAACGATGCAATCCAAAGGGCCCCGGCCAAATTCCCAAAATGGTGAAAAAACACACACTTTCATTACCCATTTGATAATATAACAGAACAAATAAGAAACACGTCTAATGAGATTTTATTATTTGACTTGGTCTGCTGCGCAACAATCCGTTACCGTGCTAACATAATTATGGTTTTTCGTAAGTATCGTCATGGGATCACTTTTTACCTGGCAGTATCTGGAACAAAATCCGTTTTCCGCCTAATAATACAGTTCCATTATTGTACTTGTGGGTCGCCCTTTTGACCAGACTCTCAAACTAATGTAACGTGTGTGCCTCTCAGGCGTTCGACTTCCTAGTGAGTGCCGACCACGACGAGCAGCATGATCTCGGCGCCAACCTCAAACTGGCGCTCAAGGTCGGCGAGACGAACCTCAGGGTAATGGAGCTGCTTGATAAGGGACACCGCCGGATGTTCGGCGTACCGGAACCGGCTGAGATCAGCGCCAAACCCGTGCCTGGAAAAGTGAGAGCAGTTTGCCATTTTACTCCCATCGTTAATACAACAAGCATCCACAGCTTCAAATACATGTGAACTGCTTTTAAATACACATGAATTTATGTCTCTAAAATACGCAATGCCGATAAATGCAATCCAACATACACCGGAGATACGAATTCACTAAAATCTAAATGACTTCTTTAAGTATTATCATTTGTGTAAGTTAACCTTCGAATGAGCCTTAGATGTAAGTCCTCAAATAATTCAATATCAGATGCCGAAGGATTAAACACTCGAAGTGGCATAAAAGACATACACCAAACCGGTATGTGCCATAACGCACCCCACTCCATCCTTCCATATGCACTGCAACTGTCCTTTGGTAGGTCGGTCAGAGTGTTAATCGCATGGTCCGTCCGCATGCCATCATTTCTTTTCATTACGATATGTAGAGGGGGAATTATAATCATTCAAAATATGTTTGGCGTCGTGCATGGTTTACAAACATATGTTGCACCTTTTTAGTGTATCATGATTTCCGGACACGACATGATGGACTTGTACCAGCTCCTTCCGGCGGCGGAGAGCGCCGGCATCAACGTGTACACGCACGGAGAGATGCTACCTGCACACGGATATCCGGGCCTGCGCAAGTTCAAGGTAGAAACCTTCGGCGTTTAACAATTAAATGGAATTTAGAAACTTACTATAAAGAAATTCGTTAACGTGCACATATACATTATCTCGCAGAATCTGGTTGGTCATTTCGGCGGCGCCTGGCAGAACCAGAAGGTGGACTTCGCGCTGTTTCCAGGCCCGGTGCTCGCCTCGACGAACTGCGTGGTGGAGCCGCTGCGGTCGTACCGGGATCGCCTGTACACGCTCAACGACACCGGCATCAACGGCGTGAAGCATCTCGACCTGCACGACTCCGAGCAGATGGAGCGCCTTTTGAAGGTAAATATATAGCACAGTGTAGAGGTAAACTACAAGTATTTCGCAAACATGACAAAATCTGCACATAACAGTTTATTTCCTGCATGCTTCATGTGAGCAACCTAAGACCTTGGGACCCTTCATCTTGTTCTCTGAATTGACTTCGTGACCTAGTGTTTTACCCACGTGGCCTAGTTTCATACTCTGCCCAGATATTATTGAGACTAATAATCTGACCAAATTTCGTAAAGATTGGGCAATTAATGTTGCCTCTTAAGAGTGCACAAGCTTTCTAAGAATTGACTTCGACCCAAAAAAATCTTCAATGGGGCTTATGTAATTAACAAACTTTCATAAACCAAGAATAATGTAATTTAATATGTTAACCACCATACAAGACATACCTTTCAAGAAGCTTTAAAACATTACAGTTAACAGAGTTTTAGACTGAAGTAAGGAAATCGTTTGGTGAATACTGGCCCTTGTTTTGACCCCACGTGACCCTATTTCGAATTCCGCCGATATATATTTTGATAAAATGTTCTTACCAAGTTTCATGAAGATTTGGCAATAAATGTGGACTCTAGAGTGTTNTCTAGAGTGTTCTCAAATGTTGACGACCGAATACGGACGAGAAACGACGGAAACAATGTGGTCACAGATGAGTAACCCTTTTAATCGAACGAACACGTAAATTAATCAATATTTTTTTTTAACGATGATATGATTTTCTCAGTTGTGAACTAAATTTATACAATTATACTCAAAATGTCGACCGCTAATCTAGATGTATACGAATATCCGGATACGAATTCTGCCATCCGTTCACATCGCTAATATTAATATATGCCACTTTATATCTTGCGCACTTTCCACATAATATAATCCATATTATATAATCTAGATTTTTACTCTACCATACTTGGTAGAAAACCACCATATGCTGTTCTAACTTAACGTTTGGGTCAGGCCAATTTTGACCCCAGGGGCATGATTTGAACAAACATGACAGAGAACCTTGGTTTTGTAACCGAAGTACCGATGGTAAATAGGAAAACTCTAGATGCCAGATTTACTGTCAAATCTTAAAGGGACTGTCCACTAGATTTTGGCATGTATTGAAGCATGTCATTAAATGCTCTATATTGATAAATTCAAACATTTGACCTAAAAATCTGCAGTTAAAAAACAAGAATACAATTTAAAAAGGGAAAAAAAAGTAAACCTCATCAGGGCTCGAACCAGTGACCATCGGGGTCCTGGAGTAAAAACCAATTAGACCGCTCGGCCATCCTGACAAGTATGTACGATAGCCGTATTTTATACCATATATAAGCAATCCTCGTAGTTTTACAAAATATAGCGACAATAACAGAACTTTCCAAATTATTCAATCGTTTCGCGTCGAACGACGCTTTATGATTTTGAGGTTTTCAAATCGTCAAAAGATGCATATAATGGATATTTAAGAGCATTGTAAATGGTCAGTATTACTATTTCCTCAAAAATATCATAACAAACGCGAAAATTTGCGAATATGAAACAACTTTTTTTAATTTTGTCAATTTACCAATCTGTTGGACGGCCCCTTTAACGAAACTTTGTGAGAACCTTTTTTCAGTGATATCTTGGAATAGCTCGAAAGTGTGCCACATTGGGTAAAAAAAAATGCACTTAAGCAAATTTCAGGAAAACTTGTGAACACTTTAATAGTCACATTTGTTTGCACAATCCTCATGAAACATGCTCGGAACATGTGTTCTAATGATTTCTTCCGTTAGAAACACTAGTATATGGTTCCTGTACATCGAAAAACATTGCATTCCTTTGAACACTCTAGAAGTCACATTTTTACCCCACTCATCGTGAAACTTTCCCAGAACAAAAGTGCATTGTCATGATTTCTGCGCTGAACTTGTGGTTTGTTAAAAAAATATCTGCAATGTGCTGGGACAGGGTTTCTTATAAGTGCTATAACTTAATAAGTCTATTGTGAAACATTGTGGATATTAACTGCTTGAAAAAGTTAAGTTCCTTGGGGTCAGGTAAGCGCCTAAGGGCCTTGCCCTCTTATTTAAATGTGTTTTATCATTTATGGAACAGCATTGTGTCGAAACATTGTTATTGGTGTAAATTGTAAGACAAATTCAGTTTAGAATCAAAAGGCCATGTAAACAAATGGCATGTCGTTCCGTTTGGTTTGTATCAGTTGCCTTCTTTGTTCACGCGTCTGTTTTGTAGCATGCGGAGTTATGTCAAGGCTTTGACGAAGCGCTGATCAGCAAGTTTGATCCAAAGACGTTCAAGGTCGGATTTGGAAGGGAGGCCATAACGCAGCATGCTGCCACGGTACTGTGTTGTTGTTCAGTAACATATGAACAAATATAAACAGTTGTCTGTCTTGAATACGTTATGATAAAGATAATGCTCTTAAAAAAGGAGTTACACAATAGTTGAAATGTAGATTTAAATTCATGAATAATTCGTCAACACATATTAGCCGCGTCATGCTAAAATGGGTGTTTTGCCATATGTCGCCATCGTAGCCCTAGACTAATCTGGAGCTACGATGACCGCATATAGCAAAAGAACCATATGTCGCCATCGTAGCCCTAGACTACTCTGGAGCTACGATGACCGCATAAAGCCTAGACTACTCTGGAGCTACGATGAACGCATATAGCAAAAGAACCATTTTCGCATGACACGACTCATATAGCTTATTTAAGTATTGGAGCAAACATACCTAGTAAGCCTTGAGCAATGTTGAAAAGAAACTTCGTCATCGTAAATCAAGCTCAAAGCGTGTAAAGCTTTTTTATTTAGTTTATTTAATGCTTGCTATGAAATATTATATTAAGGGAGAGCACAAACAAGTATGTCATTAATAGTGTCTATTCCGCAAAAGGTAATATGTCTGCATACAGGTGCTGGACGCCGTTGCTAAGGGAGATCTGCAGCGCATTTTTGTAATCGGCGGCTGTGACGGCTCGGAGCACAAGCGGAGCTACTTCACGAACCTAGCCAAGTCACTGCCGGCTCAAACACTCATCCTCACGATGGGCTGCGCTAAATTTCGACTCAAGGACCTCAACTTCGGAAATCTCGGAAACACCGGGATACCGCGCGTGCTCGACATGGGGCAGTGTAACGATAGCTACGGAGCGATCATGGTCGCCAAGGCGCTTGCAAGTGCGCTCAACACGGATATTAACAGCCTGCCGCTGTCCATATCACTCTCCTGGTTCGAGCAGAAGGCAGTCGCCGTCCTGCTGTCCCTGCTCAGTCTAGGCGTGAAGAACATCCGGATTGGGCCGGTGTTACCTGCGTTCCTTACCCCTAATGTCCGGCAAGCCCTAAAGGACCAGTACGGACTTGAGCCCGTTGACATCCGGCACCCCGACGAGGATATGCACCATATGATGGATGATCATAAGTGAACATGATCAGATCATATGACGACGGTTGTCGAACTCAGTCCGGTCAAACTAAAAACATTGGTCACATGTATGCGAATGCTTGTTTTATCAAATGTTTTATTTTATTTTGTTCAATGTTGAAGATTTAATGTTTGCATTCAACTTAAGGATGTCTGTACCGATATGGCATGATGTTAACGACACTGTTGTTATTCCGTTTGTGATTAAGCAGTTCTGGGTACATCCTGCCTACTAGAACCCGGTGTACTAATCTGTTGTGGTAGCGTTTGCAGCTGAGTACTTGGAATAGCTATGCTATCAAGAATGAATATCGGCGCGATTGTTATAACCTATTAAAACGTGAAGCTGTTAAAATGCATGTTATAACCAGGAGTTTCACTTTCGACAAACATGATCATGGTGTATATATATAGCAACCACGGTTTTCGCAACGAGCAACGTCCTTAGTGAATTTCTTAATAAATGTGGTTGAAGATGTTTATAACTTGTGAACATATTGAAGAACAAATCTATTACTGTTAATACGACATGATGTTGTTTAAGCTTAACTTAGAATTCTTTAGTTAACAATATTAATGTTGTAGACAGTAGTTATACTTGAATACAAAGTTGTTCTTGAAATAAAAAATACCAAAAACCTACTTGCCATAATTAATATCAAGAACTTTGTGCATGAAAAACGCCATTTCAATACTGTACTTGCATGTAAATCGTTGTTTAATTTCTGTCTTCCCGGATTGCTTTTTTCTTATATTCGTGTTTCTTATAATGGTGTATGTATATACATTTTTACAACTCTTTAGAGTTGCCAATTCTTTCATTACACATTTTAAATTCATATTGCTTAAAATAGTATATTTGTATACCTGTATGTCATTGACCACTGTTTACTATATTGTGTATTATGTGTATGTGTACTTATGGGCTTAAAGCCTAATGTATTCTGAAATAAAACCTAAACAAAACTATACAATTTCTGTCCTATGTCTCAGCTAGGCGACCGGTGCTCAATCCAATTTCCTGGTTCAATCCTCGTTCTTGAAGCATGTCAGTTTGTTAGGTGGTCACCATATCGGACCAGGGAGATTTTAGCTAACATCATGTGTCAACAATGTTATTATAAGCAATGCATTTATTGAATTTGCAAAAACATTTTTCATATTTTGTCATTTTCCCACTATGAGATGTCGCAGCTTTAATCAACAGATACGCCTTTCAATATGTGCAACAAGGGCTATAAAATTGTATGTGCGTTCATGTAGACTTTACACAATATAACTTTAAGTATCGGCATATTGAGTATGTTGTTACTGATATGGGTCTCACTTGAGGGACACGCCTGTTTGTGTTCATTTATAGCAAACTTTGCTAGACACAAACCCTTGGTAAGGAATGTAAGGATTCCTCAAATATACATTCCGAGTTGGTCTGAAACCATAGTATTCGCAAAAGACGCCTTCCAAAGACCAGTAAAACGAGGTCAAGGTTAAATTATCGAAACAATGGCCCTTCTGACTCTTCTGACTGGTACACACTTTATGACTTGGACATACACATAGGTGTTTTACTTATGTGGTCAGACACGTGAAGCATGGTCGAGTAAATATTAAGAGATTTCAACTAAATAATAACAAATATATTATTTTCTGGCAATCTGTATCTTTATTTACTGCAATATCGCTGACAACGACATGTATTTCCACACAATATCCACACTGTTCAACATGAAGATAGTCACTGACAGTGTCCGAGATGGTGTAACACCCTTAAACCAGCTATCAGTGGCGCATGTGAAGGCAGACCACCATTACGGACCTACAGCAATGGATTCTTGAGGAGGGGTGTTAGAATCTAGAAGTTGTCCCCCTTTGGAAATCGGTTGTTCATAATACTGTGCAGAAGAATACCTGAACATATTAAATAGAGTTTGGTAAAAAGAGTGAAGCAGCGGATTTAGCTTTTTAACCAGGTTTTCCGAAGGAAAAAACTGGTTATTAGATTGGCCAATGCGGGCGGGCGGGCTGGCTGGCGGGCAGGCGGAACAAGCTTGTCCGCTCTCTTATTCAAATATTTTTCATCTGATCTTTACGAAACTTGGTCATAAGTTGTATCTAGACAATATCGAGGTCAAGTTCGAATATGGGTCATGCCGGGTTAAAAACTAGGTCACGGGGTCACTTAGTGCGTTTTAAACATTGAGCATGTTGTCTGCTCTCTAATTCAAATAGTTTTCATCCGATCTTTACGAAACTTGGTCAGAAGTTGTATCTAGACAATATCTAGGTCAAGTTCGAATATGGGTCATGTCGTGTCAGAAACTAGGTCACGGGGTCAAAAAACAGATTGATTTTGAAACAAGGGGGGTTATTGTGATGCACAATCAGTAGCAATGCAGAATTTGAGTTGCAGTTGTCTCCCTTTATCAGACTTTTTTTCATTGAAAACCTTGTTTTGTGACAATTTTGTCCCTTGTTTGTATTAACAAAGGGCAAAAACTCTGAAAACCATGTTTATGATCTGGCTGTTTATCGACCTTGGCAGTCATATTATATCAACAAACATTTGCAGTTATGTTGGTAAAAATGCTATGAAATCTGTATAAGTAGGAGAGTAAAAATGGCAATTTGCGTTTAATTAGTATGAACAACAACTCTGTAAAGCCTGGTGCAAAATAGCTGGTTATTAAACTTGGATTCCAATTGGTGTCAATAAACACTTACAGAAACTTTGGTGAATATACGATAAAGACTACTGGTAGTTACAGAGAATTGAATATAATTTCATGTTGAAAGCCCCTGTGCCCTTGACCTGTTGAACTTAAAAAATCAAGAGGTGTATTCCTTTCTTCAATAGTAATCAGCTTTCAAATTTGGATGTTGGCAGTGCAAAGCTCTCTCAAAATACCGGTATTGGTGAACTAACTGACAGCTGACAAGCAATATACCCCTGCTTATGTGAAGAGGTAATAACTTTACATCTGCCACTACCTGTTGCCACGGATACGTTTAGTGATGGGACGGAAGGTTGGCTCCCACTTAGTAGCTGGTGCCCGGCTATAAACAGCAGCACATCACACTGGGAAGATATAGTGGAGGGTAACCCTGATGCTTCATTGCCTGAAGAGGCAGGAATGGTTATTAAATCTTTACTATAAATCTTGAATGTAAGGCATATATGACTGCCTATGTATATAATAGTATATGGTCTTTTATTTACACATGGATTTAATCAACATGTGTTTACAAAGAAACGTTAAATTGCATTGTTCTTGTACTAAAAGATAACATGAGTAAGGCAAACAACAGAACAACAAAGCTGTACTCATAGAATTTGAAAAAAGGCTGTACAGCATATAGCTCATATATGAATCAAAGCTCAAATAGACATATATGTAAAACACATCGACTAGTGATTTATGAAGATCACCTTTATAATGTTAATGGTCTTAAAGTTAGAGAATCACAATGCATCAAACATACCAAAGATCAACAAGGCAGGCCTGTCGGTCCTAAAATCCCTGAGATCCATCACAGCTTCGTCCCGTGGGTCACAACTTGTACCCACCACTATCCCACCCACCTCCTTCCACCTCTGAAACAGGCACATAAACTGAGATAGGTGCTACATGAACTATGACTTACTTTCTCAACGTTAAGATACATCTTACTGTTTTGATAACAATGGCTGTCGGAGATGAGCACACTAGACTGTTCTTGTTCTTGTCAGACTTTCTGAATTTTATATATTAGTAATTATAAATTATTTTATCCATTAAGTAATTATTTAGTTCTTTTGACACATAAACCTTGATTTTGAGAGAAAATAATTTTTCTATATTAATTACAAGTTTTAATACCTCAACTGTTGACCTTTACCCAATGTGCTGCATATGCAAACAAACATGAAATTGTTGTACACTTTATATATGCTTGCATCACAATGTCTCAATCGTTCTTGCCACATTCAGTAACAGTGACCTTGACCACGCCAATCCTGAAGTGCAATCCATGGACATGAGGAATCTATGTATCAAGTTTCATTGCAACTGCTCACTGTGTTTTCAAGTTATTTAGTTACAAAACTCTACAATATCTGCTAACAATGACCTTGACCCCTCATACCACACATTCAATCCCATGCTAGATCTCAGTAAAAGGCATTTATCTGCAAAGTTACACAACACAATAGCTCAATTTGTAATGGAGTTATTTTATAGCAGAAACCATTTTNGAGAGGAGCATTGGGACACTAACTGAGAACTGAAACACACGGCAGGGTGAGAGGAGCATTGGGACACTAACTGAGAACTGAAACACACGGCAGGGTGAGAGGAGCATTGGGACACTAACTGAGAACTGAAACACACGGCAGGGTGAGAGGAGCATTGGGACACTAACTGAGAACTGAAACACACGGCAGGGTGAGAGGAGCATTGGGACACTAACTGAGAACTGAAACACACGGCAGGGTGAGAGGAGCATTGGGACACTAACTGAGAACTGAAACACACGGCAGGGTGAGAGGAGCATTGGGACACTAACTGAGAACTGAAACACACGGCAGGGTGAGAGGAGCATTGGGACACTAACTGAGAACTGAAACACACGGCAGGGTGAGAGGAGCATTGGGACACTAACTGAGAACTGAAACACACGGCAGGGTGAGAGGAGCATTGGGACACTAACTGAGAACTGAAACACACGGCAGGGTGAGAGGAGCATTGGGACACTAACTGAGAACTGAAACACACGGCAGGGTGAGAGGAGCATTGGGACACTAACTGAGAACTGAAACACACGGCAGGGTGAGAGGAGCATTGGGACACTAACTGAGAACTGAAACACACGGCAGGGTGAGAGGAGCATTGGGACACTAACTGAGAACTGAAACACACGGCAGGGTGAGAGGAGCATTGGGACACTAACTGAGAACTGAAACACACGGCAGGGTGAGAGGAGCATTGGGACACTAACTGAGAACTGAAACACACGGCAGGGTGAGAGGAGCATTGGGACACTAACTGAGAACTGAAACACACGGCAGGGTGAGAGGAGCATTGGGACACTAACTGAGAACTGAAACACACGGCAGGGTGAGAGGAGCATTGGGACACTAACTGAGAACTGAAACACACGGCAGGGTGAGAGGAGCATTGGGACACTAACTGAGAACTGAAACACACGGCAGGGTGAGAGGAGCATTGGGACACTAACTGAGAACTGAAACACACGGCAGGGTGAGAGGAGCATTGGGACACTAACTGAGAACTGAAACACACGGCAGGGTGAGAGGAGCATTGGGACACTAACTGAGAACTGAAACACACGGCAGGGTGAGAGGAGCATTGGGACACTAACTGAGAACTGAAACACACGGCAGGGTGAGAGGAGCATTGGGACACTAACTGAGAACTGAAACACACGGCAGGGTGAGAGGAGCATTGGGACACTAACTGAGAACTGAAACACACGGCAGGGTGAGAGGAGCATTGGGACACTAACTGAGAACTGAAACACACGGCAGGGTGAGAGGAGCATTGGGACACTAACTGAGAACTGAAACACACGGCAGGGTGAGAGGAGCATTGGGACACTAACTGAGAACTGAAACACACGGCAGGGTGAGAGGAGCATTGGGACACTAACTGAGAACTGAAACACACGGCAGGGTGAGAGGAGCATTGGGACACTAACTGAGAACTGAAACACACGGCAGGGTGAGAGGAGCATTGGGACACTAACTGAGAACTGAAACACACGGCAGGGTGAGAGGAGCATTGGGACACTAACTGAGAACTGAAACACACGGCAGGGTGAGAGGAGCATTGGGACACTAACTGAGAACTGAAACACACGGCAGGGTGAGAGGAGCATTGGGACACTAACTGAGAACTGAAACACACGGCAGGGTGAGAGGAGCATTGGGACACTAACTGAGAACTGAAACACACGGCAGGGTGAGAGGAGCATTGGGACACTAACTGAGAACTGAAACACACGGCAGGGTGAGAGGAGCATTGGGACACTAACTGAGAACTGAAACACACGGCAGGGTGAGAGGAGCATTGGGACACTAACTGAGAACTGAAACACACGGCAGGGTGAGAGGAGCATTGGGACACTAACTGAGAACTGAAACACACGGCAGGGTGAGAGGAGCATTGGGACACTAACTGAGAACTGAAACACACGGCAGGGTGAGAGGAGCATTGGGACACTAACTGAGAACTGAAACACACGGCAGGGTGAGAGGAGCATTGGGACACTAACTGAGAACTGAAACACACGGCAGGGTGAGAGGAGCATTGGGACACTAACTGAGAACTGAAACACACGGCAGGGTGAGAGGAGCATTGGGACACTAACTGAGAACTGAAACACACGGCAGGGTGAGAGGAGCATTGGGACACTAACTGAGAACTGAAACACACGGCAGGGTGAGAGGAGCATTGGGACACTAACTGAGAACTGAAACACACGGCAGGGTGAGAGGAGCATTGGGACACTAACTGAGAACTGAAACACACGGCAGGGTGAGAGGAGCATTGGGACACTAACTGAGAACTGAAACACACGGCAGGGTGAGAGGAGCATTGGGACACTAACTGAGAACTGAAACACACGGCAGGGTGAGAGGAGCATTGGGACACTAACTGAGAACTGAAACACACGGCAGGGTGAGAGGAGCATTGGGACACTAACTGAGAACTGAAACACACGGCAGGGTGAGAGGAGCATTGGGACACTAACTGAGAACTGAAACACACGGCAGGGTGAGAGGAGCATTGGGACACTAACTGAGAACTGAAACACACGGCAGGGTGAGAGGAGCATTGGGACACTAACTGAGAACTGAAACACACGGCAGGGTGAGAGGAGCATTGGGACACTAACTGAGAACTGAAACACACGGCAGGGTGAGAGGAGCATTGGGACACTAACTGAGAACTGAAACACACGGCAGGGTGAGAGGAGCATTGGGACACTAACTGAGAACTGAAACACACGGCAGGGTGAGAGGAGCATTGGGACACTAACTGAGAACTGAAACACACGGCAGGGTGAGAGGAGCATTGGGACACTAACTGAGAACTGAAACACACGGCAGGGTGAGAGGAGCATTGGGACACTAACTGAGAACTGAAACACACGGCAGGGTGAGAGGAGCATTGGGACACTAACTGAGAACTGAAACACACGGCAGGGTGAGAGGAGCATTGGGACACTAACTGAGAACTGAAACACACGGCAGGGTGAGAGGAGCATTGGGACACTAACTGAGAACTGAAACACACGGCAGGGTGAGAGGAGCATTGGGACACTAACTGAGAACTGAAACACACGGCAGGGTGAGAGGAGCATTGGGACACTAACTGAGAACTGAAACACACGGCAGGGTGAGAGGAGCATTGGGACACTAACTGAGAACTGAAACACACGGCAGGGTGAGAGGAGCATTGGGACACTAACTGAGAACTGAAACACACGGCAGGGTGAGAGGAGCATTGGGACACTAACTGAGAACTGAAACACACGGCAGGGTGAGAGGAGCATTGGGACACTAACTGAGAACTGAAACACACGGCAGGGTGAGAGGAGCATTGGGACACTAACTGAGAACTGAAACACACGGCAGGGTGAGAGGAGCATTGGGACACTAACTGAGAACTGAAACACACGGCAGGGTGAGAGGAGCATTGGGACACTAACTGAGAACTGAAACACACGGCAGGGTGAGAGGAGCATTGGGACACTAACTGAGAACTGAAACACACGGCAGGGTGAGAGGAGCATTGGGACACTAACTGAGAACTGAAACACACGGCAGGGTGAGAGGAGACTTGGGACACTAACTGAGAACTGAAACACATGGCAGGGTAAGAGGAGACTTGGGACACTAACTGAGAACTGAAACACACGGCAGGGTGAGAGGAGACTTGAGACACTAACTGAGAACTGAAACACATGGCAGGGTGAGAGGAGACTTGGGACACTGACTGAGAACTGAAACACACGGCAGGGTGAGAGGAGACTTGGGACACTAACTGAGAACTGAAACACACGGTAGGGTGAGAGGAGCATTGGGAAAATAACGGAGAACTGAAACACAAGGCAGGGTTAGAGGAGACTTGGGACACTAACTGAGAACTGCAAACATTGTAACATGCTATGGGTTTATGCTAAGCATAATTCAGAGAATACCAATAATACTTTACTATGAATAAAGAAGTGTTCATACATATACAATGTATATGAAATCAGTGATGAATAATTGATTTGGTACTTAACAAAGTCCTACTGCATTTATGAAAAAAAAGCTGTTTCAAGACAGCATTCTCAACTATTCTTCTGCTTTGATAGTATATTGTACAGTTTCTGTCAGTCAACTGATATAATTACCACAAAGATATACCTGTTGATTTGTGTTGGAGTTGTGCGTTAATCACATACAAAACTTTCCACTGATTTAACGTACCAACATTTAAAACAATTGCTAACTGCAAATATGAACAAGAGCTGTCAGAAGACAGCGCGCTCGACTATTCAAGTGCTTGACAGTATAAAGTAAGCCATCATGGGGAAATTGTTCATATTCAATAAGGTCAAGGTAATATAGTCATATTCTAACTGGAAGAGGACCATAATTGAAACATATTGATGGCTTATGTTTTAAAGAAGTGGTACATTATAGACGATTCTGAGTTCAGGTATATTTTCCACAATCTATTGAACATTTGTAAAGACATAAAACAAACTAATAAGATTATATTTCAAGTTTGATAGCAATAGCTTGGGTGGGATGGTTGGACGGTCTTTAAAAAAAT
>VMBQ01000790.1:747244-776956 GCA_007657795.1 Dreissena rostriformis
ACAAGGGAAATATTAATAGCGAAATGGTAACTGTTTAGACAAACAAAGATATGTATTATTCAATAAAAGAAGTCGTCCTCAGTCTTTAATCTTACAACGTTTCTTAATGAATATCTCCGGAAAGTATAGAAAGTACGACATTTAATAAGAAATAATATAGGCTTAAACAAAGGCAGATATCAATTTAATTGTCTACATCGACCTTAAATCTATCAAATTAATATCAAAGATCTATCCAAAAAATTTGGTCTGAATGGATGTTTCCAATCTTTGTATATTGATAGATCTTTGTTAATATCACCGGCGCTATTAACGGTAAAAAAAAAACGTTTACTTCCGACTTTAGATATTTCTATACCTTTATAATTATCCTTGAATAATTTTATTCCATAAAGAAATAATTACATTTTATACAAAGGCATTACTGAAAGGTATGCTTAAAAATGCCAACTCGGCCTTAAACATTACGTGTTGTCACTGAATATTGTTGCAGAGACACATATTTTATGAATCTATCGTGTATATTTTTTATTTAAGTTATATTGATTAACGATGTGATACATATTGACACTTGGTTTCATGTTTCACTTGTTTTCAATCCTACTGTGCGAAGTCATAAAGTACTGTTTATTGGAATAAAGCGGGTGTACACTATGATAACGTTGTAATCTGCCTTATTCTTCAGTACCGTTTTCAGTAGCGGGTGACGTAATAGCCAATATGGCGGCGGTCAATTTATCGATTCTGGGATTGTCTATACACAGATACCAGGCTTTATGTAACTGACACAATACACAGATACCAGGCTTACTGTCACCAAGACAATACACATATACCAGGCTTAATGTAACTGAGACAATACTAGTACAGAGATACCAGGAAAAATGTTACTGAGACAAAACACAGAAACCAGACTTAATGTAACCGAGATAATACACATATACCAGGCTTAATGTAACAGAGACAATACACATAACAGGCTTAATGTAACAAAGACAATACACAGACACCAGACTTAATGTTACTGAGACAATACACAGATACCAGGCTTAATGTAACCAAGACAATACACAGATACCAGGCTTAATTTTAAAACTAAGACAATACACAGATACCAGGCTTACTCTAACTGAGACTATACACATATAACAGGCTTAATGTAACCAAGAGTAGACAATATACAGATACCAGGCTTAATGTAACTGAGACAATACACAGATACCAGGCTTAATGTCACCAAGACAATACAAGGTACAACTATATTATTTGTCTTATGTGTAATGTCTTGGAAAACTCTACATGAGCACAATTTGTTGGCCATATTGTTCCCCATCAATGGTATGATGTGTTTAAAAATGGATTTCCTGGCAGAAACTTATCTATTCGGCCAGCATATTTAGCATAGGGCTGCATATTTGATCCGCGTATTGCACAAACAATGTGTTTCTTAATAGTTTTGTGCATTGAGACAATTTATTTGATAAAGTTATGGGTTTTCCTGATGAAACAAATAAAAGTTAGAATCTGTTTTCAAATGCCTTGCTTAGAAGTTCAAACAATACACAAAAACAGAGCTCATACACATTTCCACAGGAATTTTTCCAGGGGAGTAAAACCTTGGCAAAGTAAGATGGTGAAACATGTGATGTGCATTTCATTTAGACATAACAGATCTCTGTAAAAGTATTTTTATTTTTTTAATTACAAATTATGCATAAAAATCACATTCTATATATCACAAATCAGTTTGATTCAGAACTTCTTCTGACTTCCTGAACTTCACTTCGTCTCTGTACTTCAGATGATAGGGTTCATGTCTTCGTTTCAGGGGTTCATGGGGGTCCGTCTCAGAGGGATTATCAAATATCGTGGAGATCACAACCTTACGCTGAGCTCGCCCAGGATTACGGTTTAATTTCTCACCATGATACCTGTTAAGTATTGAAATCATATTAAATAAAATATATATTCTATACCAAAATATTTTAGAGGAACATAAAAGCATACAATATTTGGTGAATATACTTTATTTAACCTTTTGAGAACTAATTACATAGAGGTTGTTTGATTAACAACACTTATTTAATGGGAAAAGCATTCACTTTTGTATGTTGCGCTTAGAGAGAGGTCAATTAAAATTGACCTTTAAATCAATTTCCATGCATTTTTTTCATTGGCCTAAATCCCTAAATACATGTAGGTAAGCGTGTTTAATTGTATATGAGTCCCAAAAACTTTCATAACTCAGTCAAGCTCTATGTCTATTCCAAATATTTCTCTTACCCTAGTCCCTTCCTGTCCCGAGGGTTTTGGCCTTCACTGTCCAGTGCCTCTGCCCGGCCCCTGATTGTGGACCCCAAACCTTCCCCTTCAGTCCAGCCCTGAGTTTCCAGAATACGACGACCAACTCCTTTTGTATGTGCTTCGAACTTGCCAATTGTAGCTGGTTTCTCTTCTGTATGTTTCTCTTTCTTCTTTTTCTTGATAGCAATACCTGAAGGTTCATATCAAGCACTAGATAACTTAAATAATAACTATAGCGCACTAAAGTGGTATTTAACAAGAAATATTAATTATGACACATATGCACCTACATATGAAGACTTATCTGCTATGTAACATATTCTGTGACATATACAGTCATGGACTCCAATATGATTATTTTAAGTCCAAATTAATAAACCATGGTAAAAATGAAGTTGGACTATATGGGTAGATAAGGGATGGTCTTAACTTCTATCACAGTTTTCATTAAAATAAAAATCAATGAATACCAGTTGTAAATCTATCTGTGGCTTCAATTCCATCCCTGCGTCGCTTATCCTGCCTAAGCTTGAGGAAGTCCCTGGCATCTTTGTCCCCTGCACCTTCCTCATAGTACCCGCTCATATCCACGTCCCAGTCATCTGCCGTCTGCTCATCAAAATCTAGTCACAAATCAGACATTTTCCTCAAGAGTTTCATGTACTATGTGCGTCATTTTCATTGCTTATCACTGTGACTTTCCTATTTTCTTAATTGATGACAGATAATAAATAAAAGCATTTTTACACAAACAAAAAATGCAAATGTATTTAAGTATGTAAGAGTAATTATGAATTGAAAATGCCATTTTTTTTTAAATTAATTATAACACAATATTTCATAAAAGATCACAACAATGAGAACAACAAAAATCAGCGCGCTCTTTATTTGCTATTTTGATATTTTGAGTTTAGAGTTAATGAACTATCAATATTTAAAAGACCTTAACATATTGCATTGTCTTAATTAAAGAATTTTCAAAATTGGGAATGTTATCAATCAACATTACCTAATTGAGCCACATTCTGGGAAAACTGAGCTTAATGCAATCAGCATGTGTGTAAAGTGTTGTCCAAGATTAGTTTGTGCAGTCCACACAGGCTTATCAGGTACAACACTTTCCGCTTTCATGCAATTTTTCATTTACGGGAAGTTTCTTTTAAACAAAAATCCAACCTGAGCAGAAAATGCCATCCCTGATTAGACTGTGCTGACTACACAGGCTAATCTGGGACGACACTTTTCGCACATGCATTAAGCTCATTTTTCTCAGAGCGAGGCTTAAATTTACATTTGTCAAATGTCGTTCTTGTAATCAAAGCTAGTTTGTTGTTGCTGTTTTAATTGCATTCCGCACAGAAATCATGAATTACTGTGGAATGTTAACGCTCCGCCTGTTGTTTTTTAAACGACAAATGGAAATGCTGAGACCAAGAACAAAAATGGGCTCAAGTACTTAGAGGCTCGTAAATATAGACTAATTTTGTGTTATTGACTAGGTTACCTCCATCCTGGGCCTGCCAGTACTGGGCGTCAGTGTAGAACACCAGCCCACTGCCTCCCTTCTCCCATTTCAGCTCTATTTCCTCCTCGAACAACCGTTCTGTATTCCTTTCCTGGTTGGAAACATCATCGTAGAGGGCCTCGTGTCTCTCCCATTCTTCACACGAATCATTATCCTACAGGAACAACAACAACACATTATACATGTAGGTATGACATCACTTAACCTATCAAAAGTGATTATTTTAATTTATTCCATTAAAATGTAGTTCAGCAGACTTCCAGAAAGCTGTAGATATCTTGGACAAGACACATTTTGAGTTGGTACGATATAAATTAAGAAAGAAGCGGTCGGACTGTTCGACTATTTTTTTAATAAGAAAACCTACCTATATGCAACTTAATAAAACAGTCTAACTTTGGAGCAATTGAAAACAGCTATGCAATTTATTTTGTTTATTCATGTTTTAAATCTTCTTTATATTTATATTCTAAATAAACCACAAAGTTGCAACAGTTTGAAAACACCAGCACACCACAACCCTGACAACGTCCTTAGTCCCTTGCATAAAACTCCCAATTTAAAGCTTTGGATCGTCACAACTCTCAAACATGCAAAACATGGTGGGTGATAACAAGAATTTTAATAATCATTAAACTTAAGCCAGAGAATCGTAACACATAAAACAACAATGTTAATGATGCTGAAGCATGTGTGTGTAACATGAATTTAAAAAAAGAATAGGATTTTGTTTTAGTTGTACAATAGCCAGATTGTAGCTTGGTCTTGCTTAAAATAAACTGTACACATACAAATGTATTAACCTATTACCTAATGAATTGTTTAATTATGTATAATTTTATGTCTTTAGCTGTCAACAACAATGACCTACATGTATAAGTTTTCTGTTAGAGATCACAAAAATGGGCTAGTGGTAACATGTACACATACATGTACATAGTATTTTATTAGTTTGGCAAACATTTATTTTGGTCCACAAAATTTTGAAAGGTTGCCTGTCAAATTGTCTGAAACTTTTCTAAAAAAAATCAAATTCAAAACAATGGATGATACAATGGAGTGTTTTATTTCATCTCAGACTTAGACAATACATGTAGCTACATATTTTTCTGAAAAAAAAAGGTGTAATATTATGATATTATACTTCAACTCATGCTTTGTGTTAATTTTTAAACTAGTATTAAATACAGTTTACCTCTTCACTTCCATCCTGTTTTCCTATCATTTTTTCTTCAATTTTTAAATCCATTCTTCGTCTAGCTTCATTGTCCCTCCATGATTTCTTACTTTTCTTACTGGTTTTTGCTGACACGACAGAGTCAGATTCAGAAATCCCAGACTTCTTCATATTTTCTGTCACTAGTCTGTGTCCCGATGCAGTCAATACCTCACATTCAGCTTCATCACTCCCTTCAACAACATTATTGCCATATTCGAAGGGCACACTGCCATACTGTTTATTAGTTCGAGTTTTAGGGAATATCAGTCCTAACTTTGAGATCACTTTAGGTGGTAGCCTACACTGTTTAATAAATTCCAGAAATACCAAGGTAGGAGTACCAACATTTCCATTTGGCATAATATCTGGCGGGTTCATTTCAGGCAAGACTTTGAGATCTTGTTCTGAAAATATTTCTCTATCTGTTGGAACCTGTTTTCTTTCTCCTCTTGTCAACAGCTTGTTTGTTTCTAAAACAAGAGCACACGTGTGTAAAAGCACAATAGTTAGCATGTGTCCACTATTCTGCAAATGTATCGAATCTCCTGTAAAACATGCCTTCATTTGATGCAAAAACATTTCTATACAAATATAAGCTTGTGTTTTTTCAACAGTTAAGATTTACAGTGACGGTTATGTCTTGTTTATTCAGTAAATCCTTTTATACTTACCACTACATTTTTACAGACTCAATGATTTGATTTAAACTAGGCGTAATTATTTCCAATATAAACTTTCTGGACAAGTTTCATCAAGATTGGGTCATACACGTGTCCTCTGCAGTGATAACAAGGTTTTTAAAAAAATTGACCTTGTTACCTAGTTTTTGGACGCACATGACCTAGATTCGAACATGGCCTAGACATAGTCAAGATAATGATTTTGACCAAGTTCAATCAAGATTGAGTTATAAAAGTGGCCTCTAGAGTGATAACAAGGTTTTTCTAAGATTTGACCATGTGGCCCAGTTTTTGGACACACATGCCCCTGGTTTGAACTTGGCCTACCAGTATATATTTTCAAGATTAACATTCTGAGTATGTTTCTGCTTTCATCATGATTGGATGATTACAGTGGCATCTAGTGCGATGAGCTAAAAGTTGACAACACTGCACATATCGCATAATGATGTATTTATTTTGAATTGATTTTTTGAATGTTTCGTAGTGAGTCACAGTAATTCAGTCAATTATATTAAAGAGGTCAGTTAACCTATAATCACATTTTTCTGGATACGCTTTTTTACCAGTGTGAAGTGCATATACTTGTCTCAGGTCAGTAACTGACAACTGCCTTATAGGATCACAGGTATGAACAAAGAGCCATATAAATAATTTCTAAACATTTCCCACGCAAGTTTTTTTGGGACGGACTGGCAATCCTCAGATTTGTGGTCCTGCGCTCAAAGTGAAACATATGAGCTAGCCTGCCTAGCAAAATTTGTGAGAATTTTGTGGGATGGTCCCTAATAATTGGCACAATGTCCGTATAGATAATAGAAAGACTTGCCGTTAAAAATGCATCCCATGTTAAATAATGACTTGCCACATATTTAGTAACTACCCATCCCATACATATTATATGATATAACCATATAATGATTCATCCGAGAATTATTGGTATAAGAACATCTAGGTCCAAATTTTAAGCTATATGTTCTTAGGTTTTGATGTTTATGAATTTTTGGTAAAAGAAGTGATTTAAGGTATCAAAGTCAACACAAGCATGCAAATCCACAGTTAAATTAAAAATTCCAAACTGGCTAATGTATTTTATCTTACTTGATTAAATAAGAAAACCCTATAGTATTAAATTTACTTCATTTCATAAACCAAATGTTTATAGAGATGGGGCGACTTGTTTATAACTATGCGGCAATTACTTTATTGGTCTAGTCTTCCCATTATAGCGAGCTTGAAGAGCACGCCGAAGGCGGGCTCGAGGCGAGCAGTTTATGGCAATACCCGTATTTGACTGTGCAGGTTGTTGTTTTGAAATGTTTGGTACCTGCGAGCGCAATATCCGGTACCGGAAATTTTCGAAGTAAATAACCTGCGTCTCCTGATTGATCATAATGATAAAAAATAGAAAAAAATTATCAAATTTACGGCTTTTTAATATTCTAAAATTCTTCTCTGTATTTATTGTGACTATATTTCGAATAACGCATCAGCATTCTTCGTGTAAAACAGTTGTCTTCATTCTGGGAGTTCCCCGTTCGATGATGTCATCGCCAAATTTCTAAAGCACTCTTATTCACTTGTTTTTAACAAAAGATTTTTTTTCGTTTTTGAAATCATCATTTCGCGTTGTTTTTCTACTTGATAAAAAATAAATAGTATGCCAATTTATTTTATTATCTCAATAAAAAAAGTAAATTAATTGGTGGGCGGAGTCTATCGAGGCTATGTATGTCAGGCTGTGACATCATTCTGTCGTCTGTCTGTCACTACCAAATTTGAGGCTTTGCCTTATTTCATATTAAAAAATAAAATTAACAATATTTTTTTCTACCTGAATCCGTAGGCATTCTGATTTTAAAGATGTAACAGATCTGTGTCATTATTTCACCATCTAGTCCTATCCAATGCTTTTTATTGTACATTTTAAAGAACTCTCCGAACTTGTTCTTGTATATTTTAACCACACAACACTTGGAACGTTTTCCAGACGGTGCCAGCAATTCCGACTTTTTCGGGTCCAAAGAAGCCACCGATTCGGGTCTATTTCGGAAATGAAAACAATCGAAACCTTTGGACTCTATGAACTGCGAAAAATAATTCCTTAGATCTTTAGAATGGTATTCTGGTGGAATATTATTGATAATTGCGTAAAATACATTTGTTTCCGTGTTGTCGGACTCCATTTTGATGAATAAATATCAAAAGAAGCTTGCACATTAACGAACACATCAAGTAAAGCGTCTACATAATCAAGATGTATCAAGGTTACATTATTCATCTTAGGTTAATGGCCACTAACATATCAGTCTCGAAATGGTCTTATCCACAGAATGGCAAATAAATTATGTCAAAGTTTCAAAAAAGAGAACGTTTTATCTTAAAGACCAGATAAGCATTCCGACAACTTTTATTGTTGAATATTATTTGTTTAATGGCTCTTTATTTTAAATATATTTCTTTGGTAGTAGTTTTATGTTATTTTTCTGACTGTTCTTTTCAAGGGTGCATGAACAAACTTTCAAAGGCCAATCTGTTAAGACAAATCAGTATTGTTTTGTTTTGTTTTTTCAACTCGTAACAGTAGACCTATAATATCTTTTCTTATTCTCCCGAAAAAGTGTTCAAAAGAGCAAAATATATTAGTACCCTTCCTTCACACATTCTAATCCCGAGTATTTATCAGCGTCTTCTGGCTCAAAACTTTTCCGGAAGCTTCCTTAACAGGGGGTGTGCATGCAACCATGATATTCTGCAATATGTGTATAAGTTATGAGACTTTGACAAAAAAGATCAATAGCATATAATGCTCAATGCTTGTTTTGCCAGTCCAGGCTATTTTTTAGCAACTGCTGGCGGTAAGTTACTAAAACAAGTTTTTTTGAAGCCTAACCAAGAGTAGATGTGCATACTACAAGGTTGTTCATCTTTAATGATTTGTGTCCGTATAATTCATGATTTGCTTGTCTTTTTGTCTTGGCTATTTCTCAGCTGAGGTGTACATCACAAATTCTTGCCCAAAATAACACTTAATTTTCAATATACTGATACAATATATATATAGATACATTCTTTAAATGCTTGTATGGTCTATTTTTCAGCAAATGCTTGCTGCAACCAAAAGAAGATATCAATAGATTTTCTTCTTGAATAATGGGTCTTCAAGATTTCCCAAATCAGTTAAGTATGCCTTTTGTGTCAGTGTCGTTTTTAATGACGATTTAACCTTTATATGCAGCATATGCAGGGTTGACGTCTGCATTCTTGCCAGGTCGTTTCGGTCCAATAATTTTTCAGGGAGTTGTTGCCCTTTAATTATTAATTCAAAATGAATGTATGTCACTTTTCGTTCTTGCTTGAGATCTCTGACACTAATAATAAGAATAATTGGTCTTTTGTATCCTTGTCAGGTTTTTCTGGTCAAATAATTTTTAGAAGGTGAGTGTCCTTTGATTATTAATGTCATTTTATAATTAATTTTTTGTTTCCACACCAAATATTTTAAACTTATGATGAAGCTCGATATGCACTCTTCTTTAAAGGTGGACATGCATATTATTGTGAGGTCGTTTCTGTCTATTGTTTTGCAGTGAGTGATTGCTTTTGGAATAATTATTCCTTGAGGCTTTTGATACAAAATCTTTGACCACTGAACACGATTTGTGACCATGATTTGATAGAAAAATAATAATTTACGTTCAAATTCCTTAAGATGTTTAAAATCTCAGTGCAAAATAAACAAATCCTGAAAGATGGATACAAAACCATGTATGCAACCATATTGTATGTAACGGCAGTAAATTTCTTCAGGGGCATAACAACTAAGTAACTTAATTACTTCACATTTAATATAAATAATACATTAATAATTAATAATAACAATAATAATATCAATATTTAAAGCATAACTTTTTGTTGCACCAATATATCACACCCAGTATCACAAATTAAACTTTTTGGAGTATAAAAGCTAAGCAGTATAAAAGCATCACATGCACACACATGAATTTACAGTTACAATTTGTTACTTACAGTTACAATTTGTCACAAGCTATTCAAAAGCAATATCACAATGATGATGATAATTATATACAGCAACATAAAAGATAAATGATTTTATGGTAGGCTGATTTGTTTTGACACATTTGTTTGGTAAATGTTGTTTTTGATGAATACCCTGAATGCTTTTGAGTTTATGCCCTGAATGTTTTTGATTTTATGTCAAAAGATAAACCAGTGAAGTTAAATTGCATTCTCTGGCATCTGCAATTAGGAACAATCATTATGTAAACCTTGACAAGTACAACCAAAGTAAACATCTTTAGACTTAATTAAGCAAACAATGTTTAACACAACATACTCACTGGTAGAACATATAAATATAAGAAAAAAAATAATATTAAATTGCACACCCATTAAAACAACAAGAGCACCATCGAGCGGATGCCAACGCTCGGCTGTGGGTGCAGTTTTGAATTAAAAAAATAAAATTAAAATTAATTAACCTTTGACCTTGACCTTTGACCTTGAAGAATGACCTTGACCTTTCACCACATAAAATGTGCAGCTCCATGAGATACACATACATGCCAAATATCAAGTTGCTATCTTCAATATTACAAAAGTTATTGCACAATATCAAAGTTTTCGGACGCCCAGACGACGCGGACGGTGGAAGAGCTGGCTATGACAATACCTCGGGTTTTCTTCGAAAACAGCCGAGCTTAAAAGACATTTCAGTTCAGATTGTTTAACAACGATATCATGAAGAATGATATACCTAGCCACAAGTTTGTCAGTTATTAATGTTTTCTCAATAATTTCAAATCATGTATTGCACATATGGTATACTATTTTTTCTACAGGTATTATGTGGTATATGCATTATTTTAAAACTAACTACTAAATAAATGATGTTTAAACTAGCTGATTTGTACGTCTTGTTATTTTAAGCAAAACAAGTGTCAACAGTATGCACATAGAAATACTATTTTCAAATACAATCACAAGTTTCACTGCAGTGAATGGTATAGCTGTAGAACGTGTACATGAAGATGATTCAAGATAAAGGCTATGTGCCTTTTAATCATATGGGATGTAAAAGTCTGTTGTAAGGAACTCCCCACTTAAGAGCTACTGGCTGACAAAATCAGGACGCTATTACTTACTTTGTAGTCGCCCTTAGCTTTACAGTTTGCACAGTCACCCATACCAAGACATGATTTTTTTTCTCCAAATAAATTGCTAATATCAACGTTTTTAGCTCAGTTGTACAATGTTTCAATGCACAGGGTGAGCTTTAGGGATCGACAATTGTCCGACGACCGACATCTTACTTGAAGTTGAAGTTATTACTTCAGTCATGCTTAAATATTTTATTCAAACTACAAAAAAAACTAGGCAGATTTAATGAAATTTCACAGGAATTATCATGGGTGATGCTATTTCAAAGTTGTTCAAATTATCCTGGTCCGCTGCATACATATGCCATCAGAGCTAAAAAAAAGATTTAAAAAATGAAAAATTCAAAAATATTCTCTGAATCTGAAAGGGTCAGGAATTAAATAATTGGTGTTTAATATTGCTTATGGATCCTCTACTAAGTTTATTCAAATTATGCCCCTGGGGTCAAAACTGGCCATGTCCCAGTGGTCACATGATTTACATGGACTTACGAAGTAAATAACTTTAAAAATCTTGCATGAAGCCCCAAGTGTCAGGGGTTTAATATTTGGAATTGGTTACATCATCTAGTGGTCCTTCCCAAAGTCTTTTCAAATAATGCCTGTAAGGACAAAACAGGCCACGCCCAAATAGTTACTTTAACATTCTCCTTCTCTGACATTTTAGACCTTTGATATTTGGTATGTAACATCATGTAATGGTCCTAGAAAAAGTTTGCCCACGGCTTTGATATTTGTCATGTGAAATCATTTGTTTAAATCATGCCCCTTGGGGTTTGGGGCAAAATGTTTTACATTATATTATATAGCATAATAACTTCGAAAAACCCAAAGCACATAGCTTTGATATTTGGTAGGCGACATCAGATTGTGGTCCTATAGAAAAATTGTTCAAATCAGGTCCCATTACACATGTAATCGATCCAGCGCCATATATATATATGAGCGAAGCATAAAGTCCCCAAATTTATCAGGTAAGTGGTATTTTATACCCCTGAATATGGAACAAAAAATTTTATTTAAGGCTGTTTCTTCTCCAGTTAACTATAAATCTATTATTTTCCAGCTACTATTAGTTAACTATAAATCTATTATATATCACAGAACTGGGTTGGTCGTCTATACTCAGTTCAATGCCAAAAGGAACACAATAAGGTTGACAACAATGCCACTGAAGTCACTCAAAATTCCTTAACACAACCACTATAATATTGCAACATTTTTGTCTTTATCCAGACGTTGCCGAGCCATTACATCCATGTTGAGAACGGATTCTCTAGGCACTGGAAGACCAGACACCAGCTTCTGACTTGTACTGGGATGAAAGTAGGTCTCTTTGGCTTCATTGCTGTGCCCATAGCAACTGGTGATGTGTGACCTTCAAGTTAATAAATAGGGTTAACTACCAAAGACCTTACAAATTATTTGTCAACACACCATTTTTATTCAGACAAGTATACTTCTTAGTTATAATTGAGCCTCGCTTTTCGCCTCAACTTGATTTTCCCTAAGAAGAGACTTCCTTTGAAGAAAAAATACCATTAAAAGGGAAAGTGTTGTCCCTGATTAGACTGAGCGGACTACACAGGCTAATCTGGGACGACATTTTACATACAAACATTAAGCCCCATATTTCCAGAGTGTGCCTCAATTATGAGTAAGATCTAGTTATGTTACAACTTGAGTTTATAAAAAACTAGTTTTTTGTTGGCAAAGTCTCAGAATTTGAAATAAATATACAAAGAAATTATACCAAACATCAAATAAAAATGAAATTCTGGTGATCTTTTCTTTATCTACTGGTAATTCGTGACACAATGTGATGTAAATCTGGCACTAAAATGTCATCATTTTGATATTATATCATACTTGTCAAACAACAAAATACAATTCAAATATGACAAGATAAAACAATAGAATCCAGTTGTCATAGTTACTTAATGACCCAAACACCAGACAAGACAAACCAAAACATTATGTAAAATCACATACATAAAATAGAAATTTGTCCCTAGCAACAAGAAAAGCAAAGTTACAATTTGTTTAGCAGAAATATGCCAACTTTTTTCTCTGCAATAATAAAATTTTATACGCAAAATAAGCAGTTAACATCAAACTACAGACATGTAACAACCTGATGGTGATATCAGAGAGGCACTTGTCTGCTTGGAATGCAGCATGCAGGTCTGCCAACATCTGGTGCTGGTTGGGCCCTCGATGGTCACCAGCCTGCGGGTCAGATGTTGTCCCTGCAAGATGGATGGTATTCTTGAATGGTTTTTGTTTTAGAAAATTATTGATGTTTGATTGTTGTTGTTTTTCACACAATATTTTCACAATATTTATCAGCATTACAGTCATACAACAGATGTTTACCTATTCATACTTTCTTGAGAAAACAGGTGAACTAAACTTACCAATACTAAGCAAAAAATCTTCTGACAGTAACTTACAACTGCCCTACATAAATCACTCTTTTTAGGGTTGGAATGTCCATTAAAATGGTTCTCACAACACAATGTGACCAGGCTGGGGTTCAAACAAGTTCCAGCACTCTTCATAGAGGTATTGACAAACAAATCAAACATTGTATAAACTAAAAGTATTTGTCAACATCACAAGCACTAAGACATAAACTCATGACATTAATGGACATGAGCTCTATGAAAAAGGGGCTGAATGCATGTGCGTAAAGTGTCGTCCCAGATAAGCTTGTGAATTCTGCACAGGCTAATCAGGGACAACACTTTCTGTTTTTATGGAATTTTTATTTTAAAGGTGGTTTCTTCTTATAACAAAATCGAGTTAAGGCGGAAAGTGTCGTCCCAGATTAGCCTGTGTGGACTGCACAGGCTAATTAGGGGCCACACTTTACAAACATGCATAAAGCCATTTCTCCTAGGACGAGGCTTATATGAAAATCCCACCTTGGAGTTCAGCTGAATACTTGTCAAACTGTAGATAGTTGTACAAGTCCTTGGTGTTGGGATCAGGCTCATTAGCTGCTTCATTTTCCAGACATTCCTTGATATAGAAGTCCAAGTCAGCAAGATGGGCAAGAGATGCCTTCCACTAGAAAAATCAGTAAATTCTGCCAATTGACAAAATGAAAATCCTCTTGCGCGAAATAGGTCACATGGTAGCTAATTAACTTGTTATGTAACATGCAGAATACATATGATTTATATTAATAAAAATATTTTATTATTAATATTCTAATAAATTTTTCCAGTTTGCTACGTTTGTTAGATGAATGTTCAACAGTATTTCTGTCATAGCTCGGTGGTTAGTTAACCAACTCTAACTTTTCCTGGGTGACCTGGTTTACCAGTACTAAGTGCACATAGTTCTGCCAGTAACTGACACCTGCCCTACTTCAATAAGAGCTAGTTGGAGAACGGCCATTGAAAGGAATTCATGACCAATTCCCACACAAGTTATGTGGCCTGGACAGGAATCTAAACCGCGATTATCGAATTTGCAGTCCAGTAATCTACCAACTTAGCTAGCAGACCCAGTCCTTATAAAAAATGGGTGTGCCATTCGTATTCAAATTAAATAAATTGATTGAGCAATCCCAATTTACTTATAAATCATCTACTTGTACATTAATAAATTTTACAATCACTTAATTACTCATAAAACACCTACCTAAATGTTTTAATTAATTCATTTGACAATTAAAATTAATTATGCACAAATAGCCTTGTGTACAGTACACATTTATTAATTTAACAAAAACATGAAATGTATAAATCACCGAGCTTACAGTAAAAATTAATTTCAATTTAGAACTTATTAAATTCAATTATTTTACACTTAATGCCAATCGCTATGGTTGCAACCCTGCCTTTGACACACACATTGACCAGGGCTCCAGATAATGTTCTAAGATAAAGAGTATTTCACTCATGATTTTTTAGCTGATGAGTAAAATACAAAATCAAAGACTTTTGCGGGAGTTATTTAATATACTCCCGCAAAAGTCTTTGATTTTGTATTTAAAAAAAAAGTATACATGAACATGCAGAAAACATGTATTCATAATAAAGAACATCTACTCTTGTTTACATAAACATGCATTTTGAAACGGCTGATCAAATAATCCGAATTGGGGCACTGTTGGTCCAACTGATAATTGCACAAAATGCGTTTGCCAATTTTTTATGATGATTTTTTTCACTCATCAAAAGTATAATTCATGCGTATTTGGAAACTTTCCATGAGTATTTTACGCAAATACGCATCTTATCTGGACCTCTGGCATTGACATCAAACAGTTGTTGGGATGAAAAATCTGATAAATGATCCAAAGATGTATTTTTAATGGAGAATGGAAGACATTCTCTTGGTTCAACATCACGTAACCATAACAAGCAGAAATATAATGATATAGCTTTACCAGAGAATGGAAGAGGTTCTCTTGTTGCGAGTCAGGCAAAACTTGGTGCGAGTCTGGGTTTGCCATCAGCAGCAGCAGGGATATATCAGCGTGACACTGCACGTACACAGTCACATCGTTCAATCCCTCCATCTCATGGGTCCAGTAGCGAGATATAACGCTATCAGTGGACCCGTCATTAATATGAGGTGACGGCAGAGCTTCTGTGGGTATAGAGTTTTCTGGTTTCTGATCTATGTCAGACTTACTGTCAGTTTCTGTTCCAGATTCATTCCTTTCTCCTAACTTGCCAGCAAATTCTAGAATTTCTTGGCTTTCAGATGGAACGCCAAACATAACCTGTTTGTTATAACTGGCAACACATTCCTGACATCTTACCAAATAATGGCTGTCAATGACTCCTGCATTCTCACTTAAATCATAGCAGCTGATGCAAGGTTCAATGTTGCTGATTGTGAATGAATCCTCTTCTATTTCAACGTCAGATTCATTTCTGCTAGATCCTGAAGACCAATGTCTCCGTTTGGGGTAATTTGAGTCTTGATTTTCTTTCTCTGAAAGATTGAAGGTATGTTCCCTGTTCTGATACATTTTTGAATTGTTAGAAATTTGACTTATATCGGTTTTGCTAGAAAGTACTAAGTCAGTTTCAGAATCTTCATTACCAATGGGCTTTTTTTCTGAAGTGTGCAATGTTTCAATTGATGAAATTCCTTTAGAAGCACTTTCTGTGGCAGACTTACTTTCCAAGGATGCTGTTTCCGCATCAGGGTTAATTTCATATGTGTATTGGCCATTAAGTTCTAAATTATCTCCTGTAGAAGCACTAGCATCTCTGGTAGCGCTTTCTTTGGGATGTTCTATATCCAAGACATTGTCAGAGACAGCATCAGCAGATAGCTTAAGCACAGCATGAGAATGGCACATTTTGTGTGTGTCTGTGCTTACGCTAGAAATTTCATCATACAAATGAGGCCCTCGGTCATCTTCTGATGATTGCGACGGAATAATCACCGAACCAAAGTCAGTTGAATCAACAGCAGTCAATGGTGCCAATGTCAAACGTTCTCCAAATGATTCCTCCAATGACAACTCCTTGCTTTCAAAACTTTCTGATTTTGTCTCGTCATATTCACTTTTTACCTCAGTATTTTCTGCTAATTTTTCTGTTCCTTCATTCTCATATTTTTCCCCCAAACCACTAACTTTCAGATATTCCTCATCTTTCTCTGTTACCCTGTCAGGAGAATTCTCAGTTGAGGCGTAAACTTCCTCACTCTCTGCTAGTGCATTTTCAACAGATTTTGTTATTCCAATGCTATCAAGGAAATTTTCACCATCAGATTCCGACTCTATTTCATGTTCATCAGTATGAGAGGCCATCACATACCTCTCACCAAAATGACGCCCAGTTACGCCTTCGTACATGTCACTCTCGCTTTCAAGGCCAGACTCGCCATTTTGACATTCAACAATTGGAACATCAGACAACAAGGTAGAAATGCTTTTTCCCTTGGTCTGACTCCACGTTGATTTCAGACCCATTTGTTGTCTGTCATAAAATGCTTTCTTCTGATGATTTGATAGAAAAGATTGAAGTACTACATGAGATTTGCTTGCTGAATTCGTAGTAAAATTTGTAGAACTAACATTCGGGCAGGTAAGACGTCTTTGAAGTGATGCCCCTTTATGTGCTTTGTAAGCACTTATATCAAGCTTGCCATGTTCATCACTAGGTCTTGTTTCTCTGTGCTTTTGAAAGTCTGTGAGTTTGCAATGACGTTTGGAGACAAGATCAAATGGTGAAATGTCACTAAGTTCTTCATCAGTAAGAAATACAGTCATCACAGTACAACCTTTTGGCAGTTCACAACCAATGTCCATTGATATGTGTGGCATCTAAAATAAATAAACATGCTCATCTTAAATGAAATTTTACAACATTTAGTATGTTAATAGTTACACAAACATACACTACATTATAATGAATAAATAGCCATAGTTATAGGAATAAACTTAGATTTTTTGCCATGAACATTCTGGTTGCCTGTTTATCTGTGCAAACATAAATTCTTTTATTGTGCACAGTCCCCACAGTAAGACAACTTTGTTAGTGACAATGCCCTTAAATAAACCCACATCAACAACTGACTACTGTATAAAAGATTGAAGGGAACAGCAAAACAGATCAAACGTTTGTGCAGACCTGTTACTACTGGTACTCAATTCCAGACAGGCTGAGTGTCATGGAAAGATTTAAGACCAGTAACAATCATTCCATAAATGAAAGAGATGTTATTAGGAAATCTATGAAAACTTATTATGTGTATAGGTAGTTCTTTTTAGATCTTCTGAATATGGAACAATTTTGAAACTGCTTTTCTCTACAAAAGGACAAAAGACAAGGTCGCTACACTGAGACACAAAGGACTAAACTGTTTTGAGCAGCTCTTGTTATGTAACTTGGCTGGGATGCCTTTAGGACAAAACTAATGTTCTTCATATTTTTCATGATGATTGGTCAAAACTTGATACTTTATGTGTGTTTCAAGGTAAGACATTTAGGCAAACTGCCCACCACCTGATTGCCATGTGTTTCTATGGACCACAATCTTTTTGGAGCTCAGCCAAGATATTAATAGAAAAAATGTTCTGATCAAGTTTCAAGAAGATCAGACAAAAAAAAGTGACTGCTAGAGTGTTCACAAGGTTTCACTATAGCCATATATGGAAAACTGACCCGCCCCCTTGCTACCATGTTTTTCAACAAACCAAAACCATTTCTGAGCTTGGCTAAGATATAATTAGAACAAATGTTCTGAACAAGATTCATTAAGATTGGACTAAAAATGTGACTTAAAATGTGAACAAAGTTTCACAGCCATATAATGAAAACTGCCATGGCCCTGGTGGCCTGTTTTTCAATGCACCAGAACCATTTTGGACCATGGCCAAGGCATCATTAGAACAAATGTTCTGATCAACTTTAATCATGATTTGACCAAAAATATGACTTGAGTTGACAATGTTTCACTATAGCATTATAAGGAAAATCTGTCCTGCATCCATGGTGCCTTTTTCAACACACCAGAACAATTTTGAACTTAAATAAGATACCCTAATACAATGTTCCGACCAAGTTTTATGAAGATTGGGCAATAAATGTGGCCTCCAGAAAGTTAACAAGGTGAATGTTAATGTCGAACAACGCACCACAAACGACGGACAAAATAAGATCACAAAAGTTCACAAAAGCTCACAATTAGTATGTTGTGCTCAGGTGTAGTTTTAAAAAAAAGTAGTTTTTATTTTATCTTTACTTTATTGATAGTCATCTCACTCTTTATTTATCATGACATTTTAATCGCATTAGCAGAAGCAATGCGAGGACTATGTACTGACCTGTTCCTGGACCAACATCAGATGTTTGGTCAGTCTGGGAGGCAGCTGAGAACACAGGACGCTGCAAAATACAAGAATACACAGAACAAATACAAACATTGCAAAACATCACCATTATTTTGAACACGGTTTTACTGAATTTTGGGCCGGATTTTTTCCTTCTTTATTTAATTTTAAATTTAATGTTTAATTTTAACTATGCTATTTCAAATCATCACTATTACAAACCCATTAATTAGGCCCCATCTTGAATTGTTGTGCTTAGTTCAAACGTAGGACAATATTAACTATTGGTTGGTGTGTTGATAGAGTTCATAGATAACATCCATGCAAGTATCAAAGTTTTGTAGAAAGCGCTATTGATGTAAGACGAAACGCATCATTCTGGGTTATAAGGAACTAGGAATCTGGACCTTCTGAATTAGGCCTAGCCCTTTGAGCGCTGGAACCGGATTTTAAAAACCTTTGCAAACAGTTTGGATCCAGATGAGACGCCACAGAACGTGGCGTCTCATCAGGATCCAAACTGTTTGCTATTCTGATAGTATTCTGTGAAAAAAAAAATCGAAGAAAATGCTAATTTAAGAAATTCAGCAGACAAGATTTTAGCAGACGACAAATTTCCCAGCATGCAAAGGGCTAGAGTAGGTCAATGTCAAAGACAAAATGAGGTCAGGTGATGTCGGCGAGTTCAAAGAGTTCATAGATAAAATCTATGCAAGTATCAAAGATTTGAAAGAAGCATTATTGATTTTTTACCAAACACTTTAACTTTCAATTATATCTCCTTAAAAAAATAAAACAATAACAAACCTTGACAATATATGCTGCAGTTCTGGCAGATAATTATTCTATTTCATTAAAATTACCTTACACACAATTAATTATTTGAAATTGGAATAAGACATCTACCTTGGAATGAACTGTGTTTTTTGCAACAGTGATTAACATTCAGTTTTACTTGTTGTATTTATTTATATTAACAAATTAAAATTAAAATAATCAACTGCAAATATCAATGCAGCATTTAAATTAATTTAACTCTAAAACTGTAAGCTTGTGTGTACTTGTTAAACAGCCAGACAAAAAATTAAACCCATCTCCATAATTGCATAAGAACGGTTTAAAAATTAAAAGAAAATGATAAAAAAAAACATTATCACTTTAAAAACAAAAATTCATGGAAAAGTGCTTGTTAATAGTTAATACACAGAAATAAACACACGCACCCTAAGAAAAAAAAACACAGCCATGTGTGTGAAAATCACCAACATGATGTCCATTCTAAGTTTGATGTCTTATTCAAAATTCACATAATACAGTGGAAGCTGCATTATGTTGGAGTTGGGCACAGAAGAGTAGTGTGACAGACGGAATCTGACATGCATAAATGCACTGATGCACACATGCACAGACAGAATGACGCCTACAATTTCTTTATGAATTTCAGCGAGTGATGAAAAACTGGTGTCAGCATATTTGTTTCAGTCTTTGCACTTACACGATAGACTTCATCATATTTGAATTAAATAGTTAAATCAATTTATTATATACATGTATAAATATTTTAAATGTCTAATTTAATTGGCCACTTATAAATGACTATAAATGGCATTTTGGTATTTCAAACTATATTTATTAATCTGATAACATTGAAATGTTTATGAATATTGTTCCTTGGTCCCAGTGACTTTAAAATAACCAGATTTGACTAAATAAGACAAATGTTGGATAAATATGAAGTTAATCATGTAAGCGTTAGAAAAAGATGCACTCACATCCAAACGATTTGTGTCAAGCATGATACTCTATATGTAACATTTAAAATACAAGGTTAAACATTTGCAGTTGAAATTATTAATACTCAAACTTATCTCATTTTATTCTAGTATACTATAAGAAGGGAAATGTTGCTCTTTTTTCAATAATATTACATTTCTGCAATAAAGCAAGAGATCTGTTTCTGACCTGTTCTTATAGAGAATGGCTCCTGACAAGACATAGGGCCTTCGCTGACTTGACTGCAGCAAATGGGAGGCTTGAAGGAACAAATGTGACCCTGACTGAAACCAAACAGGAAACCAAGTGATAGCATTAAAAGCAGTTTTCCTGAAATAAGATACATCAATATTATCTCACACTTCCTACAAAAAAAAATAGAAACTAAAAATATGTGTCAACTCAAAGCCAATATCTGAATATCTTAAGTGATAAAATATAAGCAATTAATACGTCCTAATATGATGAAGTGACTTTCCAAACTGCTTCACAATTAGTTCTGGGTCAATTGCATTAAGTGAAGAATAAAGGAATCACTTGCATTGATCATTCCAAATATTATTCTGAAATTAACAAACATTTGACAATTGACCAAAAAGATCAATTTTTTTATATGAGCATAACATAGATTTGCAAGATGTTTTATTTAAACGAACTCATATGACAGCTCATTGGGAATCTCTAAACAAGTTATTAACATCTACACTGATTAGTTAAATGTCAAATGCTAACTATCGGGTAAATAAAAGACTGTTTCCTTCATTTTAATAAAGACTAGGTTCTATTAAACATAATGATAAATAATGACACAGCTGGGAAAGAAGAACCCATTTGCCGTACATTAAAAAACAGACTCTATGCGTTGCCATGAAAACATCCTACCAGTGGTAGTTGCGTGTAGGGTATGGACTGGAATGTTTGTGCGAGGCTGTACCCCAGGGTTGCCTGGGTCACTTGTAGAAGTGTTCTCCAGATACGAGCTAGCTCTGCAAGATACTCCAGTTGGTTGCCCTTCCAACGCTGCCATGGAAACATGGTTGTATTTAGGTGGTCCACAGTTAAGTAATGAGCACTGTGAACATGTTCTACAAAAATCTGTGACATTAGTCTAAAGAGTTTTTTTCTTGCAAAACAGAAAACATAAACAAATTAATTTCAATAAAATATTCAAACTGGTCATGTGATGCTGCTGTTGTGTGCATGTGTTTCAGTAACATAAGCAAGGTAAAATACTGAGCACACAACATAAATTCATTAGTTTTTATGCGCAGAAATTAAAGGCTTAATTATTTTATCGACACACATCAATACAACACAGGTTGTTTTTGAGATGATTCATGAGATGATAAACAATAATAAATCTATCAATATTTTGATAAGAACAATTTTGAAAAATTTCCTAAATGGAAATGAAAACTGCATTTTTTACTATGATTCATCTTAATATTCATGCAGCCTACCAGTTTCAAACTATCTATGCTGCCATGGAATGTGACAAAAGCGTCATACAAGGCATCCAACCGGCTCAGCAGGTTTATGTCAGGTACAAAAACACTCCCTTGTAAAACCTAGAACAAAATGAGTTCTAAAAAGATCTATTTCAATCCCTTAATGAACAGAACAACAACATTATGATTTATCATGATACAAAATATTTGTTTGTATAATAGTTTAAGAGCAGATGGCTATACTTCTAATTTTCATATGAACAATATATAGAGAATATTTATTAATTCTGAGTATGATCTAATTTTATTTCACTAGTGGTTATCTAAAATACTATTTTCACGAGTGGTAAAGCCATGAGTGGAAATATACTTTTTCTATAAGCATGCATAAACTAAATGTTTGATAATTCACCAAAAGTGACATTTGTCAAGAAAAGTAACTGAAGCTGGTAGACCTATGTAATTAATAGATTTAAAAAAATATTTTCACTGATTTTTACTGCAGATTTTTTTTCAAATAAATATAAAATATTTTTCACTTATATTGAATTTTTCTTTCACCCAAAGTCTATATTTCACTTAAAGCTAATAAATAAGTGGTTAACTCTTGTTTTTTTAAGGCACATCGGATAAGAAGACATTCAGCCATCCATTTGATATCAATCCTATTACATGTATTTTTAATGGAATGCTGGAACATCTTAAAGAACAGAAATTGCACATTTTCAAATATACTTCTGTTTGTTTTATTGTGTATTCTATAGTTCAACTGCAATATTTAATTACCAGTAAAAGTAATTTTACAACAAGCTATAACCATAAACCAAGTTTCATAAAGATCTGTCACCCGTTAATGTACATGTATGTGACTTACTTGATTCAGAATAGATTTGACCAAAAGTAAAACAACAAGTACCAGACTGTAAGCGGCTGTTTTCTTTATAGCAAACTTTTCTTTCTCAAATTTGAAGACCCTTGGAGTTGATTTACTGATATTAGTGCAGAGAAACTCAGACATTCCCATCAGTTGACCACACAGCGTACACTGGTCATCCGCAGGCACCTGCAGTTTTAGAACAGAGTCAAGATTATTACTTTCTTCAGCAACCATTGCTGCAATCTGTATTATTGTATAGAAACCATACATACTGTCACATTGACATTCACAAAGTTATACTTACATACCATAGTCACCTTATGAATTTCACAAAGTAACACAAAAGAGTGCACAAACAATTTGCAAATCTGTTGTAATGATAACATTTTCATCCACTATCTTTTGGAATCCACTATCTTTTGGAAGAAACAGGAGATCTTCATTTTCATTGTGATAATTTTAATATAAATAACATTTGTTAATGTATCTTTTGTGGACAAATGCCATAGAATAATGAAACATTAATATGATCATTGGTATACATTTATCCACATAACATAAAATGCTATTTTTTTCATGATTTTTTTACCTGTTCTGGAGAGAAATAAATTATAGCATCTTTCAGATCATCTTCTTCCTTCTTTAACACATTATGATCATAGACAAAAAAAACAGATCCCAAGAATCTGAAATTAACAAAACAACATGAAATATGTACATGATCTTTCTGTTATGAAAGCATTACGATTTTTTCACTACCGCTGACATTATATATTTCCCCCAGAGAGACATTGAAATCTGTTTTTTTTTAAATAATTCCCTTATTAATTTTTTACCATTTAATGAAATATGTATTTTTGCTGTGGGAGAACCTGAAGTAAACCCCACCTGTCCAAGGATTATTGTTGAAACTCACCATCACTTACAATTTATTGTGAAATGAAACAATTATGCAAGCCAGACAGCCAGTAAGTTCTTTCTGAATATGAGTGTGTGTTTTTCTTATTTTTTTGTCCTTATGCGCCTGAGGTTGCATTATGTGAGGACCAACAGTGTGTCCTAATACTCCTTTCCAATTAACTTCAATCACTAATTAGAATCATGAAAGTTGGGACTAAGAATAAAATCAATCAGGCCTTTTTCTGTCTATTTGGGGAAAAAGTACCTAGCAAAATGGGGATTTTTCGAGTCGCGAAATCTTCCAAATTGGGAAGAATTTTCATCGACAAAAGCATTATTTGAGCAGGGGGTTTTCCAGCCATTTTGGATAAAAATCATATAAATTATGGTTATATATTTTGTAGGTTGTTTTAAAAATAATAATAGAGATATAGAGTATAATAATCATAAGTCACAGGGCCAAAAAACCCTTCTTTGAAGAAGCCGAATATCGGCTGCTTACCCAACCAAAGTAACCATGTTTTTTCCCCAAATGGGACTCTAAAATTCCCAATTGATTTTTTTTTCAGAAATTGGGACGGGTCCGGTTCATTTTCGGAACGGGTCTGTAGGTCATTGGGAACGGGTCCGTTTACCGGACCCGTCCAAAGAAGGAAAAAAACACTGTAAGTACCAAGCANATCATAGACAAAAAAAACAGATCCCAAGAATCTGAAATTAAAAAAACAACATGAAATATGTACATGATCTTTCTGTTATGAAAGCTTTACGATTTTTTCACTACCGCTGACATTATATATTTCCCCCAGAGAGACATTGAAATCTTTTTTTTTAAATAATTCCCTAATTAATTTTTTACCATTTAATGAAATATGTATTTTTGCTGTGGGAGAACCTGAAGTTAACCCCACCTGTCCAAGGATTATTGTTAAAACTCGACCATCACTTACAAATACAATTTATTGTGAAATGAAAAAAATATGCAAGCCAGACAGCCAGTAAGTTCTTTCTGAATATGAGTGTGTGTTTTTCTTATTTTTTTTTGTCCTTATGCGCCAAAAGCTGCATTATGTGAGGACCAACAGTGTTTCCCAATACTCCTTTCCAATTTACTTCAATCACTAATTAGAATCATGAAAGTTGGGACTAAGAATAAAATCAATGGTAGACTGTTTTCCTTCATTACACATCTTGCAGCCCTAAAGATTTGAGCGCTATTTTCAAGCACAATATAAACACATTAAGAATTTATTCCTTTTGATTTTTTTTCATAAACCTGTAAAAATACCCAATTCCCAATTAAGGTTCCATAAATATTTTAATAACAATATTTTCCTACCGATTCATCAACAACTTAAACCGACACATGTATGCATTTTTGGTCAATAGACTTTCTATTTAAACCTTCATTGGAAAAATGCCTAACAGCGAGAGTATTCAGAGGTTCTGTGTCGATTCCATTGGTCAAGTTTCAAAGACTCAGTCTACCATAAACCCTTTCATCACCCGATTGGTTTATGCATATAACTGTAGACTGTGTTTTTGGGGGGATTAAATTTGGGGCTGAAATTTAGTCCAATTCCCAATCTAAAAAAGGATAATTTTTGCCAAATGACTGCCAAAAATTTCCAAATTAAAGATTTCTAAATAAAAATAAAAATGAATGAATCACAGCACTCCCAAATAAGCTCTATAAGATAAACCTTAGCAAATTATATATTGAACAAACTTATATTCGCATTTTTTTAGTATTTGTTAGCAAAATTAAACAACCATCAAATTTCCAAATGTTATGTTCAATGACTTTATTTCCCCAATCCAAAGGGCCCTGGCGCCCTTCGCAAAATAATGGGAAAAAACACTGGCATGTGTAAGAACAAGAGATGTGTTTGTTAGAAACACAATGCGCCCCCCTAATGCACCGCTTTTGATTATTTATTTTTATTTTTTATTTTTACCTTTGACCTTGAAGGATGACCTTGACCTTGATCTTTCACCACTCAAAATGTGCAGCTCCATGAGATACACATGCATGCCAAATATCAAGTTGCTATCTTCAATATTGCATAAGTTATGACCAAGGTTAAAGGCAGGCCAAAAACAATATACCCCCTCTTCTTCGAAGAAGGGGGCATAAAAAATGATAGGTTAATGTACTTGATTGACCACACATTTAAATTGGAATTAGATGAATTTTCTAAGTAAATTTTGGAAAATGTAAGGCACTCAAGTCTATTGGTTTTGTTTAAGTTAAATAAGTTGTATGTAATGTTGCTATCGAAAACAATGAAAGTTTACACAAATAAGCTTTCTGGTTTGCGCCACAAAAATGATCCTCGGGTAATGAGACGTTCCGCGAATATGTCTGACTCTCACTAAAATTATAATTGAGTAGACTACATGGAAAGAATATGTCCGAAAATTAGCCCGTACGGAAACTATATCAATACAGGAATGAAGAAATATGACCCAATGTATTAAGGACATCCGCAACTATACGCACATAAATAATTCTTCTACCTAAAAATTCATTTTTCTATCTCGATACGCCTTAGAATATTGTCCTAATAAGTGTAAATAATCAAAAGATTACAATATTTACCTAAATCTTGTATTCGCCATTTTTTAATCACATGATTGAATATCATGTGACTTTCAACAACGCATAGGCTAAATACCACTATAAACATTAAATTTATAATGTCACTAAATTATACAGACACTACTTTATAACAGTTGCTCACCGTTCGATTGGATTGAAAAAAAGGCTGTGCTTTGATGTGTTACTAGCGTGTTCAGTGTGCAAAATATTTTGCTTGTCGACACATTGTTTGTTTGTTTTTGTTGTTTTTTTTTTCATTTTAACAGTATCAATCTTTGTTTTTAAGGTCTTATTTTAAGTAAAACTTCGTTTCAAAATTACAGTTTTAACTCGATATGCCATGGGTCATTTTTTATTATAGGTTTGAGTATTACTTTTTTAAAGCCAACTCCTCTGCTCTTACCAACTCATCTGCTTTAATAATACTAATAAATATCAACTGATGTTGGTACGACAGAGATGAACATATGAACACATGTTTTGTCACGCAGTCATTTTAATTCAGGGAGATATTTTACATGAAATAAATAATATAAAGACCAACAAACGTGGTGTTTACAGCAATTCACCCTGATTTATGTTTAAAAATGAATACCGGTACATCGAATTATACTGTATTGTATAATTCTGTTAGCGAGAGTATGATAAATGATACTGATTTTGGGATTAAGCTAAAGTAAAATGGCAGGGGACCCCCTTTACATTGTATATTCCACACTTTCAAAATATTTGCCATAGCCCTCTGTTTATTTATCCCACCCTTTTAAATTTTAAAGTATGTCCCACACTTTTTGTTCATATTTTGTTTCTCAATGTTCTCGTAAAAAGAAACATCATTAACGTGTTTTATTGTCTTTTGACGATTTTATAGTAAAACATACCGTATTACTCAGTATCAGAATCAAATTACGTTTAATAAGGAACAAATCTCAATGAATATATATTGACTGAATGGTTGAATAAGTTCTAAAGCACAATTAAATAGCAATTTACGAAGGTGACTATCAATCGATTTTTCATNGAGTGGCGCAGCCACGAGTGAAAATATTATTTTTCTATAATCACGAGTTTCCCTTTCGCTGAAAAGTGACCCTCTCTCCCGTGACGTCCCTCAAAACATTGAAATGACGTCATTTTTGACGTCATTTGGTGACCTTGGCCTTTGATCTGTACAACTCAAAATTGATTGGTGTACAGAGGTGTGATTTAAGAACCACCTAAGGCGAGGATTTCGCCCTTCTCCCTTACAGCGTTCAATTAAAGTCTTCATTTGCATTTAGATCCAACAAAGTCCATAACTATTTGTAAAATAAGTTTGACATTGAAAAGGAGAAAATCATCCAAAAGAAGGAGAAATCACACCCATAATAAAGTTTGTTTTTTAATATGATTTCATAGTGAATTATTTTAAGATTTATTAGTTCAAAGTTATTATAGTTTGCCTGTTAGTTTTATATATAACTGAAATAATCAACATCTTTGCTTGCTAGCACCCGGAGATCCATGACACTATCGCAGAGAACATGATATTTGCCAACCATTGGGTGGCAAAGAAGATAGCAGAGGTGTTCCCAATCAAAGCATTGTCATTATTAGTGTATCAGTATTTTGTTAACTGTGTTACTTTAGCAAATGTCAATTTGTGATCAATTATTATTCTCTTTTAAACATTTGTTCAGTTTCTGCCACATACAATTTATATCCTTGTGTCACCAGTTTTTGCCGACGTAAGCAACAAACTGCTATGTTATAATATGTTCTTTTTTGTTGGAGTAATTGCCCATAAATTTATTTTAATGCTTCTTAAGATGCATATAAGCAAATGTTGTATGTAGTATGTCTGATTTATGCAATATAAAACAGAATAATTTATTTAATAATTCTGGATAATAATGGCGATTGAGGTTTGAGTGGGAAATTATTGCATAACATATATCTAGATCGGACCTAATAGTTTGACACTGTGACCTTTATTTATTAGTAGTGAATTTCACTACATTAAATGTACTTAAAATCATTATTATGAAGTACCAGCTACGCCATCACCCTCTGTCTAGGGAAGAGCAGTCTGCAAACCTTCACCCCTGGGCAATGTCAATGGCGTTTCAAGTACGGACGCCAACTAACAAGATCATGGCTTCCTCCATGAGTCGGTGTGTTGATCCAGAGGATCACACTTTTCACAAAGAAAACATTCTATTGAAATTATAATGATTATTTTTTCCCTTCTCCCCTTTCTTCTTCCCGTTGACATTTTTTTTATCTTACCCTAAAATGCATTCATTTTAAAAATATTTTGTGAACTTATTAATTGACTCTTTCTAGCTCGTCAATCAGATTCAGATTAGACTATGTAAGCGTCACCATTGGCAAAAATGACTGCTAATATTTGAGCCGCGCTCTGGAAAAACGGGGTTTAATGCATGTGCGTAGTTAATTAAGTCCCAGATAAGGCTGTGCAGTCCGAACATGCAAATCGGGAAAACACTTTCCGCCTTATCTGGATTTTCGTATAAAAGAGACTGCCTTAAAACGATAAATCCTTAAAAGCGGGAAGTGGGGACTACACAGGCTAATCTAGGACCACCCTTTACGCATATTCATTAAGTCCCGTTTTCCCAGAGCGCGACTCATTTCCAATTAGCTACTAAAATCTCTAATGGGCGACTGCCAGTTTAATTTTTTTTAAGCAGATATTTACACTTTCTGATGGGACTTTTTCCAGAGTATATGCATTTTGGATACGATTCAGATTTCTTACTGTCAACTTGACATTATTTTAACACCATGCTTGTATATCGTCTGTTTAGCAAAAAACACCTTTATACAAAATAGCTAGTGCATTTTGTGCATTATATATGTGTTTTTACTATGAGCATTTGGTAATGTTTGTGATTTTGGAAAATATTCATTAGTTAATTAAAATGTGTTGTTATTCCCACGCTTTTTGAAAAGCGTGGGGAAATTGTGGTTATCTCCGCCGTCCGTCCGTCCGTCTGTCCGTCCGTCCTGGCCACTATCTCCTCCTACACTATAAGCACTAGAACCTTGAAACTTACACACATGGTAGCTATGAGCATATGTGCGACCCTGCACTATTTGGAATTTTGATCTGACCCCTGGGTCAAAAGTTATGGGGGTTGGGGTGGGGCCGGGTCAGAAATTATCACTCATTTTTTTAGGTTATTTTACATTTACTTCTTTATTTTTACACCGATTCACTTCAAATTAATACTGGACCTCTCTTATGACAATACGGTCAATCTCAACCATGCATGGCCCCATTCCCAACCCTGGGGCGCCCCGCCCACATAGGCCACACCCACCCAAAATTGCCTTTTACTATAATTTCTTCATTTCTACACGGATTCACTTCAAATTGATACTGAAC
>VMBQ01000790.1:777897-848637 GCA_007657795.1 Dreissena rostriformis
ATATTGAATGTATGGCTTAATTTTTTATGTCAAAGTATACTGTGAAACCATTATTATTCGTCAAACATTAATTTTCGTCTATTTCGTCAGTAGACCGATTGACGAATTTAAGTTCCTAACGAATAATTATGTCCAATGTTTAAACAAAATTAAGACTGAATTACCGTTGACATGAGACATTAAAATCCCCAACGTAATCCACGCATACATACTGTGTCTGTTTCTCAATCAAGTTTAATCCGGTTTTGACACAAAGGGGTGTGCATTATACAGTGTATTTAACTGACCCGTGACATTTCCTGTAAATTGTGACTGAGGTAAAGCTGTATCGAATGCGTTGACTTCGTTTAGGTAAAATAGTAATGATTAGCGCTAATTGTTAACAACTTTATTACCCATTGTGTGAATTGTATCGTCCATGGGTGTGAAGGTGAATCCAACATGCGATAGATCAAAGAAAATAAACGAAATTGAAAGAAGTTAATGGGTATCGATAACTGTACACATACCGCTTTTCTAATGTGCATATATACCCGATAATTTAATAAATGTACAACATCAATTTAACAAAAATTTGGCCATATATGTACGAGCAAATTTAAATATTTAAGATTGAATGCAATTCGATACCAAGCAACGTTGTATTGCATCATACGCAGACATGCAAAAAGCATGCTTCTCGGGGAATTCTGAAATCCTGGCGAAGATGAAAAGTAAATTTCTTGTAACACTTACCCTGCGTTTGCATATAACTAAATTGTCTGGATTACTTATTAAATTTCTTTTTGACCGTTACGTTTTTTATTGCATTTTAGCAGAAAGATTTACATGCATATTGTCCACAAATAACAATAAAATGAAACATGCCTCGTTAAACTTGTCAAAGCTGTCAATGATTCAAAAGATCGATAGCACATACATGGTAACAGCATAACCGGTAGTCGCTAACGGTTATCCAGTCCCACTTATCCGCTAATCATTACAATGGACTAGTTTATGGCATACAGTAGCAATGGCCAGTAATTATCACCTGATAACAAAAGACAAGTTAATTGACATGTGATAAACAGGGCCCAACTCCTGCAAGTGACTCCCAAGTTACCCCCCTCTTTCCACCACGATTTATCGCACCCGCGATTTTGAGCGAAAAAGTATTTCAAATAAATCGGAAAATGACCAACGCATTTTTGTATATATATTTTTTTTAATCAGAAATTGACGAATTTAAGTGCTGACGAAAAAGTATTTTTTTGAAAAATGACGAAATTTCGTGCTGATGAAAATAAATGGTTTCACAGTATTATACAATTGTTGTCAATATGAGTGTCAATTTGGTAGCCCTTTGAATGTATGCACATTGTTGAATGAAATGTTTTCTGACTAAATGAATTAAAACAATTTGTATTCAAAACTAAGTTCACAATCAGTATTGATTGTTGTGGTATTATTTATTAATTGTTTTGCTACACATTTTCCCACTTTGGTTATTTTCATTCAACATGTCATCATTGTTTTCCAAGTCAAGTTTTATCCTAATGAAACATATTTGTTATTTTCATTCAATATGTCGTCATTGTTTTCCAAGTCAAGTTTTATCTTAAGGAAAAACATTTGTATTTTATTCATTATTTCAATACCAGGTCTTTCAGATGAAAGAATAGTTGTTAAAACTTTGCTTCAACAATAATTTTTCTTGAGTAATACTTTTTTTAGACATTACACGTTCAATAATTCTTTCTGTCGTAAGACAAAATCTTAAGAAATGTTGTTTTTTTTTGTTTTTTTTTTCCAGCTTGCAGATCATGAATATGCTTGCTTCCCATGCCATGTCCAATGCAGCCTACTTATGTACATGAATCCTTCCCCATGACAAGTTCTTACGGCCTGGCTCTGGACCTTTACACACATTTCACATTCATGCTGAAATTATTTTAAGTGCCTTTCTGTATGACTTGGAAACATCGCCTTGACAATAAGCTATAGGCTTGAATGCTTTTAAAATATTATTGTTTAAATCTTTTGAGCTGATTGTTCAAGTCTTTTGAGAATCAATATAAACTAGTGAAACAACGTTTTGTTTATTTATTTTGTTCCTTTAACTTGAAAAACGATTTTGCAAACAAAAGTATAAAACAAAAATTAAATCATGATTTTAAGTGTTGTTTGAAATGCAGGAGCTTTTACAAATCTGTTGTCTTTTATCCATTGATTTTAATGTCTTATTTTACACAAATGTAGAGGATTGATCACAAAATGTTCTATTTTCTAAATCTTTCTACGCCTGATTTTATAGTTTAAGCCTCAAGGAACAAATCATGTATGAACATATACAATATACAATATACAGTATACTTAGAATTGAAAGGCATGTTGATGAACGCAATACATGCATTCATGTGGCTGAGTACGTGAACTTACACGCACAAAATTGATTTAAGTTGTTTATCTTGAAAATTCAATGTACATTAAATACCAGTATGTTACCCCAAAGCAAAACTGTTAAATATTTTTCGACCACAGACTCTCAATAAATAAAATTGAAATTACTGAACTCAACAAGTAAATAAATGGTATGTTCATACACATGTATCAAGTTGCCCCAAAGCAAAACTGTTAAATATGTTTCGACCACAGACTCAAAATACATGTATATTGATATTATTGGACTCAACAAGTGAAAAAATTGTATGTTCATACACATGTATCAATTACTGTTTTCTTTACAAGGGTGTATTCTCTTAAGGCTTAAAACCAGTGACATTTATTGATCAGACTATGAGCAAATTATATCAATTTATCCCTGAAAAACACACGATTATTTCCCTATATCGGAAAAAAAAATCCACATGTAAATACATATATCAATGGATTTCATATTTGAAATAATTAAGAACATATTTGAACACACACATTAATTGTAAGAGAGTTTATATTTAACATAAAAAATGATTTAAACAGCGCGCTTATTGAAAACATTTCCACATACTACAGATACACATCTGACACGTGACAGCTATTGCCTATATGACTCAAATTTTAAATAAAACTGCCGTGGTACACTATTAAGCATTTCATTGACAAAAAAAATGATTTCAACACATAGCCAGGACCTTAAAACCCTTTTGCCCATTTTACCAAGACGATACTTCCTGATTTTGGAAAACAAACAATTATATATTTGCAAGGACTTGTTGAAATCGAAATAATGTTCGCACTGTTGTACGGTGACGTTGTTTATTTGAATTTCATTTTATATTGGGAAATAATATATCCCGATAGTCCGGCAGAAAAGTGGCCATTTTTCACTTAACCCGACATTGAGGTGTATAGTAAATGTTAAAGTGGTTTTTGTTAGGGGACTTGATACTGATGAAGAATCCAAATGATGCCGGGCTGGTATCTTTGAGGGTTTTGAGAAATTCAAGATGGCGTCCAAGATAGCGGCCATTTTCAGTTTTATTTGTTTAGTCATATAGATATGCATTGTTTTATGTATTATAATGGCTTTTTGATATTGTTATACATTAACATATGAATATAGATGTGCAAACGTGTGTTATATATTTAAAAAAAAATGAAGTTGGCGTCCAAAATGGCTGCCAGAATCAAGATGGCTGCTAAAAATGCGCCTAAAACCAAGATCATATCCAAATCTTTCATAAGAATAATACATATGGAAAAATAATAAAATTTGGTAGCAATTTAGTGGTTAATAAGAGTTCGATAAAAGGAATTTCAATAATACATATGCAGAGTAAAACAAGAACAGATCGACCTTATCCTGACCATTGGAGATAAGTTATATTATCTTTGTGTACAGAAACAGCAACTTCGTCAAAGGTATGATTTGTGTCATAAATGTCATAAAGCACATTATATATCAATAGAAACACCATAATACTTATTATTCAATCGTTGTTTACCAAGGTCATGATCAGGTTATATTTTTCAAACATCATGGCATAAAGTAGTATGCATAGTATTTAAGCTCGTGTTGTGAGTTGTTGTCAAGCATAGAGTGAATTTCTAATGTAAATACAAGTTCAATTCCCATGTTTCTTTCATACCAACAATTAAATAACGCAATAAAGTATTATTCTCCATCTCTCCTTTCTCGTCGACAAAGTAAGTTATCTAACGGGCTAGTTGCAATAATTCAACTCTCAGCTTTATAACCCAATTGGTTGCTGAGAGTTGCAATGCGCTGTCTCTTGCCCATAGTTGCAAACTTTAATCAACAATGCAAGGGTTAAGGAACACTGAAACTGCAAGAACTTATCAACGTATACCTGTCTTAACCACAAACTCGTGCAAATGGTACCATTAAAGGAAGAAATAATTGCTTTTTTATTGACTTTGTTTATCTTTCGTACGCTGTATTCACCATCGTTGTTGTTGTTGGAAACTGACCCAATATCAGTTAGGTCGCACTACACCAATATTTTGCACATCGGGTTATGTGATTTAGCCTAAGTTGATGACGGTGTAAAATATTCGTCACAAAATACACTGTTCCCAATTTCAAAACATAAACATGTCAACGAGAATAGTGTGTTGAAACATCGTCGTGTTTTTTAGGGTGCATGCACATGATAACGTCCGTAGGTTGCCATTCAGGTAAATCTAACATGTTTATGAAGTTTATTCAAAATTTTCCTCAATTTGTCTCGAATGACGTGTGTTTAGTGAAGCGCACGGATTCCGTGCGCTGAACTGCACCCATGTTTATGAAGGGGTGCATATGGACTCCCAGAGCCGCCATAGCAAAAATTATCAAAGGCTCTGGGATAACGGACATGTTTTTTCTGCTCATTGTTACACTGTATTATGTCAACCTGAACCTTTTGACAAGCGCAAACGATAGTACATGGTAGTCGCGCTTGATTACATGAGCACCGAAGTGTTGAATATGGGCTATCGCTTGTACACCCACATTTGATCATTTTAAGCGCATTGAGTGGAGCTAAAGCAACATTTGATGCTACTGTAATGGGTAAAAGGGTGTTTGATGCCTCGTCCTTTCGCCAACCATAATCACATGCATTCAGATCTGGGGGATCTGCATCTTATGCGTGTTTCCATATACACACCTGTATGTGAGCACGTTTCACATTTTCATAGAATTCTTTCGTGGTTTGCGGCAAGCTTGCTATCGTTTGCATAGCCTTACCCGACTTGCCTACCCTGGCTGCCCAAAGGGTTTGTCTTGTAATAGACATTTCCTCTGAATCAGGCTTTTCATAGCATGCTGAGACGAATCTGGTCGCTTCCTTCACAACTTCTTTCATACCAGCTGTCATAACGCCTAACAGTTTGATGGAGTTGCCTGCGTCCGGCTTCTTAATTAATGTACCCTTACCGATACCAAAATATCCAGCCACAGTGTCACATCCAGAGATAGCGTGAGCAGACAGCAAGTCGGTCGCGATATTACTATGCTTTTTGGCAGTTTTGCGAATGTCTATAACTGCTCTTTCTCTCACTGGTGATTCTATGATAATCAATAATGAAAGTTTTAGGACAACATAGTAATGTAACAACAAAACAAACACGTCTGTATCATCGGCTGCCACATAAATGCCAGTGTGTTCTGCTTCTACAGCATCAACCATTTGCCTTATCATAATAATGTCAGCTTCTTCGTGGGTTGTTTTTAAATCAGCTCAATTGATTATAACACCTTTATATATTTCAGTGGGCGTATCATTATCTCCAATAACGACCAACTTGTGTGTCTGAGTGCAAAAGAGGTGAAATTCTTTATCCGTGCATAAAGCTTTGCAAATCAGAGAGATCAGCTGTTGTTTGTTCTCAGTGACACCTAGTATTACATTCTGTGGTGGTAATGCCATGTCAGCCGTTAGTTTGTACACCCTTGAGACATTGGATTGTCTACCTGACCTCGCCACACTCTTGGTGCTGAACTCCATGTATCGGTCAAACACTAAGTAGGCATCACATTTATTCAGCTTTTGTCTTATATAAGACTTAAAGTTGTCAATAAAGTCATGTATCTTTCCGTCTAAGGGCCAGTGAATGACATACAGGACAGCAGATCCATCTATTACTGAACACATGATCTGGCTTTCAATTTGCCGCTCAGACACTTCGACTTTTAATTGAATCTTTAGCACCGATTTTGTTTTTCCTAGCTCCCCTGTTTCAGTAAACATAGCAGTAGGTACTGGAGCCAATTCCTGGTTTATGGTTAATGTCGATTTCCCTAGAACTAGCTTGTAAGCCAATCACTCTTGAATAAATCAGATTGATGTCATACACTTTGGTGTCTGCAAACCTAGATATTGACCCATACAAATTGTCCGGCCATGAGTTTTCAAATTCCATCATTTGGGTTTTACCAATATATATTGCTTTATCAACATAAGCAGACGTGGGTGCTATTGTTCCAGTCACAATGTTCACTAGACTGGGTGGATGCTTGCTTGGTTCCAACGCATCAATACATTCTGCCAACTTTCTCTGAATACTTGCATCTGCAATAATCCTTCACTACTTTTCTTCTTTGTGCTGTTCATCAGTGTCCACTAAATCGGCACTGCTCATTTCTCTTAGATCTCCTTCAATCCTGCTGCAAATATGCAGACTCAAACTCCAAACCTTGAGAGTTTCAGGTTTTTGTGTTGAACCTATAATTCCATTCTTGCAATGGCCATATCTCATAAAAGTTGTTTCTATGAACATGTCGCTCCATATGGCATTCCATACCCCCGGAACATGTCTCATAACGTGCTCACCCTTTAAGAACTTGTCTTGTGCGCTTTCATGCATTTTCTCCATTGACCTTAGATAAAAGAGGCCGTATCTCGCGTAGTTTGGGTGTGCAGCAGCAAGGAAGTATGGTAGCATGAGTTTAACTGATGCCAAGTACAGCGGCAAATCACCTTCTCTTTCTGCCCAAACATACATAATTATCAGGAATACTGCCTTAATCAAACAATCAGTTCACAATTTAGACGTTCGGCTGGCAGATGCTATGTTGTTAAGATACATTTCTAGATCATCAAATGTCTGAAAATTATTTTCAGTGAATACCTTGCGCAACAATTCCTCTGTCACTATTCGTAATGCCCGTACATTCTGTAGATATTTCTTTCCATTAAGGAGTTTTGAGACTCCAGCAAATGTTGACTCAAGCAGCTCTTCCAACCCACTATTTGCCATAAGCGTCCCCACTGACCCCACACAACTCACCAGGAAGTGCATACCACCGAGACGTAGTATTACATCCTGAAACTGCTCTGGGTATGCCCAGATAATATTGACTGCAACTCTTTATAGTAGTTGATCACCTGTAAACACAGTGAAGTGCTGACCATACTTCGATGATAATACTTTTGCCTTTTGTAGAGATGTTATGATCGTGTCTGGGTCTGAAGGTGTCATATCTATAAGTGGCAAATAATCTACCTTTGTCTTGGGCCAGACTGTATGCCCCTGCTCTCGGCACAACCGCGTATTATATCCATTTTATTCAGGACACGAATCTGTGGTAAGTGTATCTTGCAGAAATCCAAAGTCAGTTTGCTTCGCATGATTCGCGGACGAAACCTGTGTTTGTGCCATTTCTACTGGCATATATGTGGTTTCTTCGGTCCTTGAAAACGCTCAATATCAATTTCATACTCTATCGGCTTGGCCATATCTGATTTTGGTGTGCTTTGTACGGTCTCGCTAACATCAATCACTCAATGTCGTCTGAAAAGGAAGATCCTGATTGCGTAAGCAACATCGCCAGTGAGTTGAAGAAACATTCATCCATATTTTTTCGACTTAAACATATTTCGACTGAAAAACTATGGTGAAAGCAACAACGCGGGCAGTAACTTATCTTTAAACGTGTTCAGCTTATCAAAGGGATGTAATTTGTGTAAACGTTTATTTAATGTTTTAGGAACATAATTAAAAATTATAATTAATGTATTTGTGTAGTTCATGCTTACCCGATGTAAATCAAACGGGTGTAAATGATTTGTGCTGAACGAATATGTGTTCATGATGTTCGCACCTAGTGTATTATGCAGTACATGTGTATGCTAATTATGGTTTCTTATTTTCCTTGTCTGTAATCTCTTCATGTATAGGTAAAATAATACATTTAAGGGATTTTAGTGGATAGTGTTGAATGGTTTTTACAAAATGCCATTCAGAAAGACAATTAGTTAAGTTAGTATAGCATGAAGTTCCAATTCAATGTAGTGGAATGGAATTTTAACTTCAATTATTTGCATAAGTGACCATTTTGGCAGCCATCTTGCGTATAATCTGGAATTTGATTTCGATTAATTCACTTCCAAAACATTAACCATCATAACACCATTCTATTTAAGGCTGAAAAGATAATTAAAAAAAATGGTTTAAGTCATGATTTTATCACCATATACGTGAAAATGCTGAAAACGGCGGCCATCTTGGACGCCATCTTGAATTTCTTAAAACCCTCAAAGATTCCAGCTCGGCATCATTTGGTTTCTTCATCAGTACCATGTCCCCTAACAAAAAAACCTTAACATTTACTATACACCTCAATGTCGGGTATATGTCATTTTCTGCCGGACTACGAGGCCATCCAGGCGCGTCAGGCAAATAAATCCTTTGATTTCAAATCAACCAATCAAGTAATAAAATACCTGCTTCCTTTTTTCGCCACGCCTCTTCACGTGTTCCTAAAACTTTCTTTATCAATATTTGAAACACTGCCTTTGTTCATTCTCGCCCTTTGAGCCAGACCTTTCGCCAGCCTAACTTCGCAAGTGCTACAATGAAGTTTGTTCCAACGGCTATAGTTTTCGTCTTTTGTTTTTATTTTGCAATATGACATGTTTATTCGAAGTCAGAAAATCAAATGGCGTTACGAAATTCGCGTTCCGTCTTCGGTAAGTAGTTAAAACTCATTATACTATATATATTTTTTACTTGGATTTCATTTATTTAATTCCAAAATATAGTTAATATGTGCATTAGATTAGGTTTAATTGATCACTAACTGTTGATAAACTCGGATTGAAATATATACCGGTAAATGCTGTTTCATATGTCGATGTTATGCGTAGTTGTTATTTCACTCATGTGCATAATCATAGTAATAACAAACACTTGTGTGCGCTATACTATTTAATGATGTTACTACGTTGGTGGCTCAAGTGAGACTGGCTTATCAGCTCACTGTACAATGTAATAGTAAGGTTATTCAAGCATGCAGCTATCTATAGTCTGTATCTAGTTACACTATGCAACAAATGCAATGTTTAGCAAATAATGTGATCATGAGCAATATTCTGGTAAGATGTGGTTGTAATCCATCAGCAACAGGTTTATTTACAAAATTTAACGATATTCCGATTTAACATTTTAGTAGTTTAGCTTATTTTAAACTTGTTTACATCTCGTCTGCTCGCACTTTGCCGATCAACCAAGAGGTGACATATCACTATATGAAGTATAGGCCTAAAATCACACAATCTAATACTGTTGGATTTTCGTACCGAAATATGTCGTAACAAATCTATCAGATTGTTCGAAATCAACAAAAACACGAAACATTTACAAAACGTCTGCATCATTTATCAGATTTTAAGCTTTTTGATGGTTTTCCGTTTTTAGAAGCTGTTCTGCCAAGAACTGGGCATCACACAAGCCATTCTATTGAGCAAAGTTGACAATTTTTGGTTTCCATAAATCAACAAAGGAGGGATTCCTGAACTATCAAAGTTTCCAAGCAATACAGTAAATAAGATACAGCCATATTTGTAATATGCTTTTGAACGAAGAAATGTATTACTGAATAGCATTTAATTATCAATAGCTGTACCATTACATATGTATGTTTTCCTTTATGTGTATTGAAATATGTGATAATGCTATGTTATTTGTACTTGCAAGGGCCGGAGGCCACATAGCAATAAAACATTGAATTGAGCATGGTTATCTTATGTATTGGTTCTGTAAGTTTACTTGGATGGAACATATGTGAACGTTTATAAAACTTTGAAAAAAGTCTTTATCAGTCTATAAACAAAAATCTGCTGTGGCATTATAAAATCAGATGTGCAAACATTGTCAAAGGGTTGTTCAATTAACAATTTGAAGGCAATAAAAAATTATGTAGAAATACGATAGTCCCCATGCAAATTTAGTCTGTATATCGACCAATGCCTGCAAATAAATGTCAAACTAGTCATACACAACTTACCACAAGTATGAAAAAGCACTCAGTACCTGTTGTGATCATTTTCAGTAAAGATAGTGTAATTCTAAACAGTAGCAACTAGCTTGTTTAATTAATGCATTATGCCATTAATATGATTTTCTGTTATTTATGTTATTAATCAATTGGCTGTTACTTGTTGTTCCATGATAAATGTTTTATACGTTAGTACAAAACGAGCATTGTTAATTTTTTTCAAAGGATAACATTACTTTGTAAGTACATGTATGTAAATATTCTTGTAAGTTGATGCCAGTGTTTTAGTATTACTTATTGTGTTACTATTATTTTATTTTCAAATAAATGGTGTGACGTGTTTTGTTTCGCCATACAATACCACATACCTTTTTATATATGTACGTAATATACTAACATCATTTAAACATGCTTCTGCTAGCGGCTAAGCCTAGAAAGACAATGACTGACATATTAACAAGCTCATATGATTACTGATATATCTATGTTTTGTTGTAAGTGTTATTTGAATGTTTAAATACAAAAATATGGATGATATGACATTATGTTTTGTTTTAAATTCAAATTGTTTCTATACAGCAGCTAAAACGAAGTGTATGCAGTTGAGACTGTGATTTATGAATTGCTACAAAATGGCTATTTGTGTTTTAACAACACAATTTAAACTAGGCGACAATAGTTGGCGAAATAAAATTAAAACCCCGCAAGATACCTGTATTTATAAAATATTTCGATTGCAAAACAAGTATGCTGTCCTTCAGTTCCACATGAGTATACATTGATGATAATAAAAATCCTGTCAATCAAAATTGATTCGACACATCACATTATTTTGATTATGTTAAATCAGTGTATGCTAGAATCAACTGCGTTAGTGAGCTTTAGTTGAATTGAGACATTTGATGAAACAAACTGTTTCTTGGGTATAATATCATATCCACTACACCGCAGCCACTGAACCAGCTTTAAATTTCTGAGGCTAAAAAAAAAAAAAATATAAGATGTTAGATCTTAAAGCTACTAAGGCACATGTAAAATGTGTTTTTTCATCTAGCAAAAAAAGATTTAATTTCTTGGATGTATTACTTTATTATTCATACAATTACAATTTTTTTAACACAATATTGTCCATTTATTAAAAATGCATGGTTATCAAAAAAGCTTTTGCCCGTAAATTAGGTAGAACCTATTATCAAATTAAATCCATTTTTTATGCCTATGAGATCGTTCAAAATATGAGTTTCTCACGAACTTTAAGAATGAGGTCAAAAAAGTAGTTCCGTCTATAAATAGCAATCGGAAAATACCCGTATCTAAAAATACCGATAGTATGGAGCTCAAGTTTATACGATCGTTGTTATACTATCGATTTTCATCTGGTAATAAGAAAAATATTGCGTTAGAAATCAAAAATATTTATTGCAGTACGTTTCTTCTCAGTTTTGTTAATGATAAAATCAGTCCTTTTTCGCGGTTGAATAAGGTAAAACCCGAATAAGGATCTGAAATGATCTGACTTAAATCATAATTTAAAATTAAAAAAGGGAACAACATATACACGAAAATAATTGTATCCTATTACCAGATGAAAATCGATAGTATAACAACGATCGTATAAACTTGAGACCCATACTATCGGTATTTTTAGATAAGGGTATTTTCCGGAAAGCCTCGGGTTCCATGGTTCTAAGCCTCGCATGATAAACTTGATCTTTATCCAAAACTTACATAATATTCTCTATATATCATGATTTTCATTATTTCATTAGAAAATGCCAGTTCATTTTATCGTCTTCATAATACTTGTTTTAAGCGTTTATCGTCAAATAACATATGCAGTAGAAATGTGACTGAACACAGCCAAATAACGTAATCAAGCAGAAATAACACACACACAACATCTAAAAGATAAAATATCCGAAAGTGATCGTCTGAAATGAAAGCTTCCGAATAAGGAACTAACTTTTTACAAATTCCTTATTCGGATGCCATAACATTCGGATACTTTAATTCGCATCATAGAATTCTATCATAGCGCAGCTTTATATTCGTTATAATTGGTAAGGATTAATGTAAGTTTTTTTTATTTATATCACTGATACAGTTCTTGAAGTTTTATCTGATCCTTACCTTTAGCCAAGACTATCCGATAGCTGAATACTATACATGTTTTAGATATCTCTTTTCGTTCTCATACGTAAACAGTAACGAAGGGATAAGATAAAGTTGCAAAGCGATTTCAACACGTCATCGTAAAGACAAGATGCACCGGAAGCAGCGGTTCAGGTGCCTCTAGTACACTTGACAATTTTACACTAGTTGTAATAGCGTGTTTTCTTCATAGATTCGTAAACTGCGAATACGTGTTTTCTCGCTCATGCAGCCCAACGGTACATCCGGCGACCTTCAACCTCGGCATAAAATTACGGACCGCGGGGATCTACAAATCGGCGATGGTCTCGATTGTGATCAGCCCTACGCCGATCTTAGCGTTCAAGTTAAGCTCCTTATTCGTAACTAATACCAATATTTCGGAGAGCGTTGTCTTCAATGTGACGTCACTGACGTCACCATCATGGCGAGACTGCAACGGAAGCAGCTGCCATGGTGCCTGTAGTAGAATGGAAAGTTTCATCGAATTGCCTCTTTATTTTAATTTATTTTTCAATTAAAAGAAAAACTGTGCTGAAACGCGCTCACATATCGTGTTTTCTTCATAGATTTGTGAAGTCCGAAAACGCGGTTTCTCGTTCGTACAGGCCAATGGTTTAACCAGCGACCTTAAGCCTTGGCATACTTTTATGATCCGTTATGGCCTACAAAAGGTCCCTGGTATCGATGGTGATCAGCCCTAAGCCGAAGTTAGCTCAACAGGTTCCTATTCCTTATTCAACCGCGAACAAATAACTGGGTTATCAATTAAAAATACTAAATCGCAATATATTGCAAGAAATATGTTTAGTACCCAAACTACATAAACGATGATTAAAATTGATATGAAGTTCTCTTTGGTTCATTATTCCTTATTAAACTCGAAAAAGGAACTTTGTTATAATTAGGTAAAACTAAGCAGAAATGTATAGCAATTAATATGTTATATATGAAACATATATATACAATGAATTCAATTGATATGTAGCACTGTTTGGTTCATTTCAATGTTCTTTTTTTAAGTAAGAAATTGCCAGTTTCTTTATTCGATTTGAATAAGGAATAAGTAACCAGTTCCTGATTCCTTATTCAAATTGAATAAGGAACAGGAGTTTTATTAAATAAAACAAAGTACAAATGTACTGCAATAAATATTTTTGATATCTAACATGCATAATAATTTAGATTGATGACTTGATCTCTTTGGTTCATTTTAATTTCTTTTTTTAGTAAGAAATTGCCGTTTCCTTATTCGATTTGAATTGGGAATAAGGAACTGGCTCCTTTTTCCTTATTCGGCCGCGAAAAAGGAACTGGAGTATAAATAAAAACAGATATGTTGAAATGTACTAGATTGCATTTTTAGATCACATGCATGTAATATAAATGTATAGGTTTTAGATATGGTTTATGTGAAGTTAGTATTCAAAGTAGAAAATGCCAGCCCGGTCAAACAAGAAATCCTTTTCAAACGCGAAGAAAAAACACTTATTGTAATAAATAAGGTTTATGTATTCTATTTATTTTGTGTTGATTTGCTTAAGAAGTGTAGGTATTATTTTTATTTAAAAGTATATATCAAATATGTTAAGCTTGAATAACGAATAAGGAACTGTTCCTTATACCTGATTCGAATAAGAAATAATGAGCTAGCAAAAAGAACCAACTTACTCTCAATGAAACTGTGACTACATTTGACAGAGACAGACACTCCTTTATACAAGTTGGTTTAAGCGAAAACTCATTGATTTCTTGGACGGAAAAAAGCTATGCTTTGATGTGTAAATAGCGTGTTCAGTTTGCAACATATTTTGCTTGTCGAGAACTTGTTTGTGTTGTTGTTGTTTTTTTTCCATTTTAGCAGTATCAATCTTTTGTTTTACGGTTTTATTTTAAGTAAAAAGAATAATGGAGTATTAACTCGATAAGCCATGGGACATGTGTTCTAATAGATCTGTGTCTTAGACATTGTAATTTTAACCAACTTCTCTGCTATTACCAACTCACCTGCTATAATAACACTATAAATAACACTATAAATATCAACTGATGTTGGTTTGACAAATATGAGAGATATTTTTTGTCACGAAACCGTGTTAATACCGGTAGACATGTTACATGAAATTAATAATCAATAAAGGCACACCGACGTGGTGCGTACAACAATTCATATAGTACTGATATACCTTTAAACATTTATTTTGGCATAATAAACATAACATCGAATAATACTGTAATGTATAATACTGTAAGATGAAGCAAGAGTATGATAAATGATGTTTTGAGTACAATGATGCACACGGATTTGGGGGATTAAGCTAAAGCAGAATAGCAGGGGACCCCTCCCATTTTATTACTATACACTTTAAAAATATCCATCCCATTTCGTTTATTTGCCCCACCCTTTCAAAATATGCCCCACCCGTTGTTGTTCCTCTTTCGTTTGCCAATCTCATCGTAAATACATACTTACTTTACGTTTTTTTTTATATTTTATATTGACTATATTTTATGGAGTTACATACCGTATTGCTTTGTATAATTATCAAATTACGTTTAATAAGGAACATATCGCGTGGAATATATGATTACTGCATGCTCGAATAAGTACTTTAGTGGAAACAGCGCAATTAAATCATAATTTACAAAGTTTACTATCGATCGAATTTTCATGAGAGAGGTCACCGTGCCCCCTTTAGGCCCAACGTTTTAGCCTGGCTTAATCCTTATGATTTACATGGGTTGTTTTGGATGAAACAACGAAATGCCCGTTTAATTAATGTGGAAGTACCGGTACACATCACAATTGTCATCTTCTTGTAAAAAGTCTTCCGGTATCGACGCATTTTTTATACATTTTTCTGTTAATCGCTACCGATCACATAAAGGGCCACACCATTGTTCGTGTAACAACTACGACGCACGCTTGTATGTTCTCGTGCACACGGCGTCCTTGGCAGACAACGTCTGAAAACAAAATATAAAACACAATCGTTGCCATATATGCCATCTTTAATAATGTATTTATCACAGTATTAATGATATATTAATTATGAATTAATAACAGTATTCAAATAATGGTGCAGAAAATGCTCGATTAGAATCATAAACAAGAGGGCCATGGGTCCTAAGGCGCTCACCTGAGACCAGAAGGAACTTAACTATTCTGGGAAGGTGGAGTTCAAAATAATAAAAGTACTTCATGAAACATAAATATTATCATAAGGTTCACAAGAAGAAATTCGCTCGCCCCTGGAAACCATGCTCTTCAGAGCACCGGAGCAATTTTCAAAGTAAATTAACATATTACAGCAAAACATATGTTCTCAGCATGTTTCATTAAGATTGAATTAAACTGTGACTTATAGAAAGTTCACAATGTTTCACTATAGCAATCAAAAGAAATATGCCACCCACCTCAGGGCCTTGCTTTTAAACAAACAGTAACTATTTTCAGACTCACCTTGCAATGATATTTCCAATTTAAACAACAATCAACCCTATTTAAAACACAAATCTTTGATAATCAAACCAAAACTACCGACCTCATCCATAAACTGTGTGCCATACCAATTTGTGTTCCACTCTTATAAGTCTGAAGGTCTTTGATGTGAGTTCCCAGCTGGTGCCTATTTCTAGGGACTTAGGGCATTTAAGCTGCAAGCCTGTTAATCACATTACCATTTCAAAAGGCATCAATGAATACTACTGTACCAGAACAATTCAGTCACAGTCAATAGAGAATTAATTAGTTGCTGATAAGCAGGTGGATGAATGGGATCATTGGAGAAATAAGAGTGCATTCCTGACAAGCCATGAATTTATGATTGGAGGTCAAACACAATTCAAGTTATATACAGTTGTTTCTCCCTTAAGTAATTTTCTGTGAAATAAATATTACTACTTAAAATTTTGAGAATATTTAATAATGGTTTTTCAGATGGCATGAATATGTTCGCACTTCATTCCCCAACCAATCATCATCATAATAATCCTCTTCAGAAACGAACAAAAATAAATTAACATGTTTTTGGCAATTTAACTGTTTATCTTATCGGCAGAATTAATATTCAGATGACTGCATGGAGATCATGAATATCATAATATGAACAAATTTCATTCAACGTGTACATTGGTAATTTCTTAGTAGAGTGTAAACAAGGTTACACTATAAAGCCATTTAAAGCCATGTTTTTCAACAGGCCGTAACCATAAAGGAACTCGGCCTAGATATCATAACAAGATATCCATAAAGCCAATGTTTTGACCAAGTTTCATGATGATTATGCAAACAATGTGACTTCTAGAGTGTTCCCAAGCTTTTTTTACTATGTAAATACAAGGAAAATGACCCCCCCCCCCCCCCNAAAATGTGACTTCTAGAGTGTTCACAAGTTTTCACTATATACATAAAGAGAAAACTGCCCCGCCCCCTGGCGGCCATGTTTTTTCACCGATCTGGACCATTTTCGAACTAATCCGGAATATCAATAAAACCAAAGTTTTGACCAAGTTTCATGAGGATTGGGCAAAAATTGTGACTTCTAGAGTGTTCACAAGGTTTCTCTAAAGCCATATAAGGAAAACTGCCCCGCCCCCTGGCGGCCATGTTTTGCAACGGACCGGAACCATTTTTGAAGTCAACCAACATATCATTAAGACAAACATTTTGACAAATTAACATGAAGATTGGGCATCAAATGTGACTTCTACAGTGTTCACAAGGTTTTTCTTTTTCTTTTTGACCTAGTGACCTAGTTTTTGACCTCACGTGACCCAGTATAGAACTCGACCAAGATATCATTGGGACAAATCTTCTGACCAAGTTTCATGAAGATTGGACAATATATGTGGCCTCTAGAGTGTTCACAAGGTAAATATGTTGACGCCGCACGACGGACGACGCACGACGGACAAAAGGCGATCACAAGAGCTCACCATGAGCACTTTGTGCTCAGATGAGCTTAAAAACAAGGACTGACGTATTTCAAAATGAAGACAAGTAATACGTTTCAATATTGTTTAGTTGTGTGTTTCTTTAATCTATACAATAATTACCATGATCATAGTGTCGCCATCCCACTCGCGCGTTATAACGGAGTTGATTTCGCCTTTCTGGACTTGGGTAAGTTTCTTGCTCTCTAGTGTACATGTTGTCTGAAACGAATGGGACATTTGCAACTCGAGTTTAATTGTTAATAAACGTGGAACGAGTCGAAACTATTAACATATGGCAACGCTGAATCATTTACGAAATACTGATTATAACATCGAAACATATCGTTTATATAATTGCTAAATTGTAAGAATTTGGTATTGGGTCTAAAATAATTTAAAAAAATCTTTGTTGTCCCTGCTGCGACCACAAAGTATTGTACCTTGAGTTTCCTGCCGTCGCCTGTGACCTCGTCAAATTCCTGACCAAGGACGAACTCTAGCAACGTGTTCTTGAGCGTCGTCAGCGTCTTGATCACCCAGCTATTTCCGGTCACCTCGATCACCTGCGTCGGCTTGATCGCGGCCGCCATCTTGCGCATCACCATGCCGACGCCTGTAGCAGAAGACAGTCCCTGTTACGTCGTTGTGATAATGTCACGCATAGGTTGTTTGTTCTCGAGCAGGTTTTCGAGACGCTGACTTGACATGTTTATATGTCATAGTACCTTAACAAAATGCCAACATGTCGTGCGTTATATCAATATATTATACTGGGTTGGTTTCATCCCGTTGTACCCTGCATGTGTATGAACGTGTGATAAATGGCGCGTTTTGAGGTCCGTGCAATTTGTTGCGCTTGTTTTTTAACAGCATGTGTTATTGGTATTTAATCACAAGAAACGTATTCATGATATATCGGTAAACGGAAATAGCAATCAAAAAAGTCTACCATACTTACGATGTTAATGGTTAATTTTAATTGAAATGACGTTTTTTGTAACGAATACAGAATACGCCCTTATCATTTCATTATCTATCGCACGAAAATGAACGCTCGCATTCGTTTCAATACACCTAATGACTTACTGACATTTAGCACATCGTTAGATCTATAGATTGTACATAAAAAGTATTTGTAAAAAAAGGTCGAAATTTGTCCTTCCTGTTGCATCATACCAAAATTACAGCCAGACAACGATGAACGAGTGATTAATGTAGTGTTCGACCTATGGTGACCCCGACTAATTTAATCTGAATGAAAATCATTACAGTGGAAACCTGACAAACAGGGTTTGACCTCCCGAATAACCCTACATCGTAACAGTGGTTAGCAAGTTGCTTTCAGTTAAAGGTTGGGTGATCTTAAAATGGGTTGAGTTATCAGAGAGTTTGTTTGAAAAGTGATAACACAAAAAAAAAATAATACTTGGCGAAAGCCAGTTTGAATAGGCCTGATTAGATTTAGATATCTGTATTATCAAAGTCAAATAATGCTTTTTATTGGTTATACATGTTTTTATAATGAGTGTGTGTGCGTGCGTGTGCGTGTGTTAATTTTTTTTTAAGTCCATCTGCTTCTAGCGACGGCATTCTGTCATCTACCAATTCCGTTGGGTTACTGACAGCTATCGATGCTAAAATGGTACTTTTGGATTTTCTCAAATTTTCTCCTGTATTGTCTTAGCATTGTAGCCAATGCCTGAATACCAATTGTATATCCAATACGATATGTTAAACAATATAATGTCCAACAGTCGTTATTTATACATGATTTATAAAATTTTAATACAGTGCTGAACCCGAATCGACAGTTATTATGGGCTTCAATAATAAATAGTGCATATCTTATTCGTAATTAAAATGTGTATACATTAGTTGCAAAATTACGCTATTGAATATGTATTCGTCTATCAAAGTACACAACATGAAAACTTTATTTCTTTGTTAATAACGAAAGAAAATGGCCTTTTCCAAGAGCTTTTCATTACAGGGTTGCCACTGTGCCCGAATTTCCAAAGCTGTGGTACCGTTGTGTTTTAATTTCCAAATTTAGGCTACCCCTTTGGTTGAATTTCCAAACATAATCATGTATTGCTTGTGTTAGGTTTGAAGTTATAACGAAATTAATATAGGACACAAAATATGGAATCATATTGACAAGGGTCTTTGCCATAATGACGTAAGCCTAGAAAACTTACCGACAGCTTTCATGTACTCGTCGAAGTTCTTGGTATCCACGAGATTCCAGGTCCCAGCTGCAAAATCCGCCATTTCTTACAGTTAATGATAAACACACTCGTAAATCACGACTACTAGTATTATCACTGTATATATAATATTTGACTGATATCGCATGTAGCAAGAGCTCAGTACTAGTCCAGTAGTTCAGTTACATCACAATGAACGCTGGAGAAGCTTGCCATGTGGTGTGTTCGAAGTTATCTTGAATGTGATTTGGATAGGGGGGAGGGCGTATAGACTGGCCACCTTCGATTGGTGTCGTTGATAAATGTCCTAAAATGTGTGCTCGGTCTTCACAAAACAGTCGAAACTGAAACCCAGCTGTTTCGATCGTAAAAAAGAGTAAATAAACATTATTTGTTATAACATAATCCTGTAAGACGCATTTTACAAAGACATCCATATACAACGACAAAAAACAAATGACTTAATACAGTAGTTGTTTCTAAACTCTTTAAATAAATGGCGTCTGGAGATGCGTCGAATTTTTCGAAGAAAGTTTGTATATTTAGATGATAATGATGCCCATCCGCGCCAAAGCTGCATTTTTGCGAGGACCATCCTTAACTTACTTTAGTCTCATCAAACGTTTTGACAAATTTTTAATGAAGCAGTCACAACAATCTCCCATGTTATTTATATTATAAGATATTGAATTTTACATTAGTATAAATGTTTAAATTAATACGTTTTATTAAATAATAAACAATACGCGTCAACTCCCTGCATTATAACATATTTGAATAAGTAGATCAGTATATACAAGTTCAGCGTGTATTGTGATTACGTTCGTGTTTTGCAAACTCCGCTTTCTTTTTTTCGTACAACGTTTCTATTTTTGCAGACAGAACCAGTCTATAAATGCTCTTCGTCCCATTTGTTAATGTCATACATTTTTTGTTCGACTACCTAGAACGAGGCAGATATGTAGATATGTAGTTAATTACGCATCTGACAAGATGGCCACGTATCTTAATTAACGGAAAGTAACACTGTATCCTTAATGCCGAAAACTGCGACTGAAAGGTCAACAACTTACACAGTTACATGTAGCGAACCAATTATCAAGCAAATTGTTAAAACTTAAAATGATAAGGAACATGCGTTAAAAACTAAAATGCATATTTTTTATTTATATCATTAGTTCAAGGTAAGATACATTCTTTAATTCTTTAATGGACTTCAGACTTAAGTATCCGTATAGATTTATCAAATCACGGAATATTAATGATCTCTCCTCGTATTTTTTCGGCGAAGCTGTATTATGTTACCCAGCTTTTCATCTTAAATGAACTTTATCAACAGCCTGTAACATGTTGGGAAAATTTCCGCCAGTTTACCCAAATGAATGAATCCGAATATTTCATTTGATTTGAGAGGACCCCCCCCCCCNTACGATTATGCAAAAAATCAGTGTCACAGAATTTCAGGATGATTGCTCGGTGACGGGTCAGTAAGTCGTCAAAGAAATAAACGTCCTGTGTCGATAATACAGAAGTAGTGCTTTCAAGATATAAAATTAATAGCATTTTAGAAAAAGACATGAATAAAAACCTATCATTATATGCCACTTATTTCAATGAGTATTGAAATGTCCGCTGGTTCTTGATGTCTTTATTAACCTGACATCTAGAATGATGGAGATATTTGAAACACAATATTGTCAATTATTAAATAGAATAAGTGATCCACGTGTTGCAACAAAATTTAACGGAAACAACAGAATCATTCCAAATTATTCAATCGTTTTGCGTGTGTAACGCGTTATCATTTTAACCATTTCAGATGTTGATTATTCATAAACAAAGCTGTTTTTTTTAATATGGGTCTTGTCAATCGTGGTATTTCACTTTGATTTACAATGTTCTTTTTTTTAAATATGTGATAAAGATTGGAAAATTGTCATTTCGACAATATCAGGACACGTCCATTTAAGAATTACGAGGGACTATATACCAACAAGTAAAGGACCATGGAATTACATAAAAAAACAACTTCATACAATAAACAATTAAAAGAACATGGGCATGTTATTGAGTAATCTTAATTATACGTGTTAATTGGCGGAATTCATTAGATCAGTATTTCGGTAAAACCGAAAACCGTTCATGAAAAGAATGAATATAGGTTTTCTAGCCTTTTCTTTGCAAAAAAATATATCGGAAAAAAAAACAATTAATTGCTGGTATTGCATAACTGTGGTAATTACATCACGATTCCGTTAGTTTAAAGCAGCTAACCCCCGATTACCCAAGGCTTTCTGATACGTGGTCAATTGGTTTATTGATCACGAGGGCTGCCTAACACTGTGCATAACCATATCGGTCCCCCTCTCGGATGAAACGCTATATCGGTATCCCTCTCGGATGCGGTACCGGTCATTCTCGGATAAAAACATGGTTCTGTTTGGATTGTCATCCACAAAACAACATTTTATTCTTAAAAAGGGACACGGGTAATTCAAAGTAAGTATTGCACGGAACATTAGAACCATTCTGCTTTATAGTTTTATGTTTATTTTCTTTGCTTCGTTAGTGATTACTTATATATAAGCGACACAGTCGAGGGATATCCCGCGATTGAATATGAGTTTTACTATTGTTAAATGTTTTTTTGCGTGTTTAATGCAAACATCTGATCGTCTTGATTAAATAAGTTGTATAAAATAATGATAGATGTGGTTTAAAACAAGAACAGACCATTGAAATTGTCAAAAACATTGAAAATCTGTCTACTTTCTGTTTGTATGAAGCACGGGTATCCCTCTCCAATATGTGATTATACGAAGGCTTCACAGGCAACCTCTCGGATGGAGTTGGTCTACTGTTGCTTAAATAAGATTCAGAAACTATTGAAAACCCCGACGGATAATTCGTTTTAAGTACCAATTATTGAATGATTACTGTTCAATGTTGATTTCAATTATAACAATAGCTAAAGCATTTTCAAAATTGGCATTATGCATTTGCAGGGACCATGCATTTGATTTGCCAGAAATACGACGCAAAAAGCAGAGGAAGTCGAAAAGATCAGACGTGTCAATTCCCTCTAGCGCGGCGAAATGGTGTCACCCCATGCGCCTACACCAAAGGTGCGACGAAACCAAACGTGTGCCTACCATATTTGGAATTGAACTACAAGAATTTAATTACAAAATGAACTGTACTTGAGCAATTTGAAAAAAATAAACGTTGAACATGCAGATTTTTATATATTTTTCTTATCTATATATGTACCAATTGTAAAGGTCGTACAGACGGCAATACAATATTTAATTTCAGGGATTAATTAATGCATCAAAAGTATTTACTAAATGATCGCTTAAAACACAGGCCTCGTTTTTTAAGGATTTGTTAAAAAAGTATTTAAGTCATTGAGGCAAGCGTTATATTTACCTATTTTTTCTTTAAAATTACATAAATATAGAATTATGTATAGGAAAATAAATTAGCAAACATTGGATTATTTTGTTGTTATGCATGCCTTCATAGAGTGAAAATACCGTCGATATGCCCCTTTAAATTGTGAACTATGTATACTTCTTTGTTTTTAAAACAATCGATTATTATGTTGTCATTTTTTTAGAAAGAAAAACATTAATTGTTATATTAATTATTATACAATAGTAGTAATATATACTTCAATAAAATCTGGTTGAAGATGTCATGGACGTTATTCACGTTATAAGTGATGAAAAGGGAAACACACCTAACGTCCTATACCAGTAAGAGTAAATAAAATTTCTGAAAAGTATGGTCATCAAGCAAATTCTACGAACTAACATCCCCCGCCGAATATTATTGATTTAACACAAGATTGTTATTTACTTAGGACTTTAGATCAGACGAAAAAACTCGCGTGAACACCACACGACTATGCGTATAATGCGCATACAAAAAAAAATGAAAACAAATTCTTAAAGTTCTATTAATAAAATGCCTAAATCTCTGAAATGTCAGAGTCATCATAGTAAAACTTGAATAAAACCACCCAAAGACGAGCATAAACATTAATTTTAAATTTCATGAAATTCCATGCAACAGCTTCATACAGACATAATTCCTCACCTTCAATCAAATAAGGGGTCAGAACTCTAGAGTTGATTCTTACACAAGTTGAAAGCGCACAACTTCAATATGATGGTATAAATTTAGTTTAAATTTCATAAAACTTAAACAAAAAATTACCGAGAAACATCTCGGGACGGACATATTCCTCAATTTCAATCAATTAAGAGGCCATCAATCTGGAATTGGCTAGCCGAAACCACCGAAACTTCAACTACTGCAGCATGATAATGCATATTTATAAGTTTCATGAAATTGCTGGCAATAATTCCAGGCGGACAACAGCTTCGGACAAAATTTCATAAATTCCAATCAAGTAAGGGGGCATAACTCTGGAATAACAAAGTCGATCCCGACAGAATTTACGCGTGCACCGCCGCAGCATGATGATACACACCTACTATATGTTTCTTGAACTTTCATGCAGCAGTTTCTGACAAACAGCTCCGGACGAATGGACGGACAACACCAAAACAATATCCCTCCGCTATTGGCGGTGATTTAAAAAAGCAGATAATAGGAAAGTAAACTAGAAATGGCGCGGCAGATGCCGACGCGTATCCCCATGCCGCAGACATGGATGGTCGAGATAGACCGTGTTGTCATCAGAGATGTTCAGTACTAAAGTGACATCACGTCAATTGGTGAATAAATGAATAAGTTATGTTAAAACAAAATTGTGGGCCACAACCCAACCCCATTCTCCTCTATCTCCTCCTACACTATTAGCACTAGAACCTTGAAACTTACAGGTAGCTATGAGCATATGTGCGACGGTGCACTTTTTGGAATTTTGATCTGACCCTGGGTCAAAAGTTATTATTATGTGCGTCGCATGTTGTTAGTAAAATGAGTTTTTTTGTTTTACCCATCTTACCCATTTATTTACCCATAACTTTTGACCCAGGGGTCAGATCAAAATTCCGTCACCGTCACCGTCGCACACATGCTCATAGCTACCATGTGTGTAAGTTTCAAGGTTCTAGTGCTAAAAGTGTAGGAGGAAATATGGTCCGATAAAAAAAAACGGAAATCAATACAATATCCCCACGCTTTTAAAAGCTTGGGGATAATTACACCACAATAAAGACTTGATCACAAAACAAGTAACGTTTAATTTTTATTCAATACAATCGTGCATCAGACCATTACGGTTATCGACTTTCTAAACACATTTAAACAAAACCAAAATTTAACAATGCACATTACCTTACGTAAGCCTGCTCCTTACATCATACGTAAGACAGTTAATAGTATTTATATATTCATACCATCTCAACAACAAATTATATCACTTAACAAGAGCGACATATATAGAAACAGGGGTGTATTACACGTTCCTTTAGATAAAACTCCTGTAAAGTATACATTGTATGAATACCACGGCACCAACAAACAAATCTTGGCATTAACAACATAAAAAATAAAACATAGATATGTTTTATGTGAATGCTTATATTAGGCTGTTGCTAATCAAGTTCCTGTATTTCAATTCCAAGTCTGGTAGGCAAAAGTTTTGTTTCGTCGCACTTGTGGTGTAAGCGCACGGGATGACACCCTCTCGCCACGCCAGAGGGCTTTGAAACGTCTGATCATTTCGACTTCCTATGCTTTTTGCGTCGTCCTTTTGGCAAATCGAATGCATGGTCCCTGCAAATGCATAATGTCAATTTTGTAAATGCTTAAACTTTCGTTAAAATTGGTATTTAAAACGAATTATCAGACGGGGTTTTCAAAAGTTTCTGAAGCTTATTTAAGCAACAGAAGACCAACTCCATCCGAGAGGTTGCCTGTGAATGTATAATCACATATTGACGAGGGATACCCGTGCTTTATACAAACAGAAAGAAGACAGATTGTCAATGTTTTTGACAATTTCAAGGGTCTGTTCTTGTTTTAAACCATATCTATCATTATTTTATACAACTGATTTAATCAAGACGATCAGATGTTTGCATTAAACACGCAAAAAACATTTAACAAATAGTAAAACTCATATTCAATCGCGGGACATCCCTCGACTGTGTCGCTTATATATAAGTAATCACTAAAGAAGAAAAGAAAATAAACATAAAACTACAAAGCAGACTGGTTCTTATGTTCCGTACAATACTTACTTTGAACGACCCGTGTCCCTTTTTAAGAATAAATTGTTGTTTTGTGGGTGACAATCCACACAGAACCATGTTTTTATCCGAGATTTACCGGTACCGCATCCGAGAGGGTTACCGATATAGCATTTCATCCGAGAGGGGGACCGATATGGTTATGCACCGTGCCTAACGTCTATTGTAGCCGCGGCCCTAAACTACCGGCTGTCGCGGGCCTATTTTTAAAAGAGTCGCAGACCAGTGAAAAGTGTATTAAAGTACCGATGTCATGAATTATTGTTTTTACGAACCCTATATATCGGAGCCGCGGTCGCTGCTCCAGCGGCCCTAGTACCTACGTGTCGCATCACACATGAAGGCACAGTAGCAAATGTAAGAACTACACTTTTACATGTGTACTACTTGTACATGTATACTCCTTTACTTTTAAGTACGACTATAATTATACAAAAACACTTGACTGTGATGGTAATTAGTGATGGATGAGACAATTTATGAATCGATTTGAACACCCATATTAAAAAGTTCTCCAGTTTAATGAATAAGACCTTAAAATAATAACTGAATTTCCTTTCTATCTGTTTGAAAGTCTAGTGAACACTGGGGGGCTGATGACGTCAAAGCGTAGTCCGTTTCTCTACGACGTCGGGTAGATCTATATGTTTTACTACGAAACATTGTGCCAATACACTACTTAATCAGGCGAGTTTCATCTTTTCTGGTATTTATGGATTAGAGAACGGAACATCCAGTTATGGTAGGTACTTATTTTCAATAACAAACTAATTACAGATGCGCGTAGTTGCAACCGTTAAATTGATTTTGAGCTATAATCGAAATATATTGATTTGAAGTAATGCATAAGGTGGTTATTTTGTTAAAATATCCTATTACAGTAACTTAACTTAAATGAAACTACATGTTACTTTGATGCACTGTACATTAAACATTTTAAAGTACAAAACAGGTTACGAAAATATATTTTAATCATTCAAATGCTTTGTTTGGAAGGAAATTACAAGTCGCTTTATGCATATGTTTTGCACAGAGTATGTATTGGTTGTTCAACGAACTACAAATATAATGTATAGGTTGCTCAACGAAGTACTGTATCTGTACTTCGATGGCATGTGTATTGACACAATGTTTCGTAGTAAAACATATACCGTGAATACAACCAGGGGCGTAGCCAGCGATACGCACTTACGCACGTGCGTAACATCATTCAGAAAAAAAATTAAAATGTAAAAATGGCCAAAAGAGGCTTAAAAGTGTAAGGCTATGGCCTTAGGAGGGTAACCTATATGTCCGTGATAATTTAAGATCTCCCCAAGTCTGATAAATCAGAGCAATAATTTTCGAGACTACTTTGAGTCATTTGGATCTGAAATTTGGTAAACTTACAGTAAGATTACACTATTTAAAATCAAGAAAGGTAAGTTGACTTTACTAACTATCTAGTTCATAATACGAGAGTTGTCTTTCCTGGAAAGTTATTTTCAGCGGCAATTACAATTGACATATAAAATGGCGTCCACCTCGCTAACTTTCAACCCACCATATCCGGATGTGTTTGCTGAGGGAACTGCACAACTAACTGACCCGTCAAAGAAAGTTATCTTAACTTCAACGTGGGAGTTGTTCATAAATTTGAATTTCCAAGCAGGTTAGTATAGTATCTTGATTCTATAAATTTTGATTGAAATCGTGACAATAATTCAACCAACTGGTTTAAAACTTTTAATAATCACAGTGAAATGGTTAAACTGTGAACATTACTTTAATAACTTGTAATTTTGAGCTAATTTCGTTGTTAAATTCTGTTTAACTGAAAATGAAATCCTGGTAGATTTTAATGTTACATTATTTCTAATGAGACGGTGTATTTTTCCCCAAAGCCGAATGCTATTTGGTATTTTTAATTTGGCAACATTGTGTTTTATTTTGCAATATTTAACATAATTAATTTATACCAATATCAAACATTTAACATATTCGATGAATGTTCCAGCTTTCAAATGGTTAATTAATCATTCATTTCCATTTCAGATATTTTGATCGGAATCGAGGGAAAGTATGTGAGGATTTTCTGGCTTTTGCAACATGCAGCGCCACCACCGGAGAGTCTCTCGCCAACGCTTTCCTTGACAACCTACGAGCTGCCGGAGTTAACGTCCCTGCAATGAGAGGCCAAGGGTACGACGGGGCCGCAAACATGTCTGGTTGTCACCGCGGTGNAAACCGAGAACCGTATTTACCATGTAAGCGTCTGATCGACATGAAGCTGGACTCGAAATTGCCGATAAACAATTCCCGATTTACAACAATTTCGAAGTTATAACGCAAACAAAAGGACAAATCTGTGTTGTTTGTTGATAAACTCGTATTTGTTTATTGTACTCATGCGGATTATGTTCAGTAGCTGGGGTATTTCGATAGTTTTACTCTTGTAAAAATCGGCACTGAGCTTTGATCAGACGAGAGCCGACCTAGCATTTCTTCAAGTTTGAGAAGTGTTTTCTTGTTGTTTATGTTGGCAAGTAGCCGTTTGTGGTCATTGTTCGTTACGAGGCAACCTTTCCCAACAAAATGGTACATAGTTTACGAAAATCGACCGCCATTTAGGCAATTAATGCTTAAAATGTTGATGGAGGTGATTTTCCTGTGTCAAGAGATACCTACCTTGTATTTATATATCATATCGGATTATTTATTTTTTTATATAAAAAATGTTGTTTTATGACATATTGATATTAAGGGGGGAAAAATCAAACAGAACCATGCAAACACCATAATAATTGTATAAATAATGAAAACAAGAGTACAAATTTACTTCAATTGTGCAAATTAGAAACTCTAACCAACCATTTATAAATACATGAAAAACTAACAAGTTTCAGCCAGATTTCTGGGCTTTAATTTAAAATAAGAGGGTTCAAATCAAACATGAAATTCTTATTATAGAAACAAGGAATAGCATTTCAAAGAATGAGGAATTCAGTTAAACAGTGTTTGAAAAAATGAGGGTCCTTTTAATTCACACTGTTTAATTTAAAATTCTATTGTTGCTTAATTGAAAAGTTTTTGTGAACACGTGTTGTTGGTTGAAAATGTAAATGCTTTTTTGTGTATGTTTGCCATTGAAGGATTGTGTCAGAAATGCTGCGTACTGCTCCTTGGAATAGACTTGCCCTGAATATTCAGTGGCTTAAACAGGAGTTTGCCAGAGATTTTGATCCAAAATTAACACCTCCACTCCACATGGCAGTTGCATATGGGCCCGTGAAAAGTAAAAAGATCCGAGTAGGTAAGAATCATAAACCAGTAGATGTTTTCAAGAAAAAAACTCATAGTTTTACATTATNCATTTTTCGTTTAAATGAAGTCTCTTCTTAGCAAAAATCCAAATTAGGCGGAAAGTGTCGTCCCTGATTAGCCTGTGCAGATTGCACAGGCGTATCTGGGACGACACTTTACGCACATGCATTATGCCCAGTTTTCTCAGAAGGCGACTCCATTGTCATTATGTGCCTTTTCAACATCCTAGAGGCAGCCTTTATTCCCCAATCTTTTTGAAACTTGGTCAGAACATTTCCCAATAATATTTAGGCTGAATTTAAAATTGGTTCACATGGGATCAAAACAAGGTCACAAGGTCAAATTAAAGAAAAAGCTTGTGAACACTCTAGAAGCCTTATTTATTGCCTTATCTTCATCAAACTGTGATAGAACATATGAATTGGGTGACCGGTCATTTGGGGTTTAAAACTAGGTCACTAGGTGAGACTTGAAAAAAAAAGAGTTTGTGAACACTCTAGACAGGACATATATTTTCAGATTCTTATAAATCTTATGAATGCTAAGAACATTTGTTTTAATGATTTATCTGTTGAGTGAGATATGACAAACATGGCCACCATGAGGTGGGACAGGTTTCTTAATGTGGCTGTAGGAAAACCATTTAAGCACTATAGAAGTCACATTTTTGACCGACTCATGGTGACACGTTTCCAGAACAATACAAATATTGTGATATCTTGGCTGTGTAAAATAATGATGGTGTTTGTCAAAAACAATGATGCTTGGTGTTGTAGTGGTAATATTTCCACCTGTTTTAGAAACATGGCGGGGCCCTTGAGGTGAAGATATTACTTTGTAGGGGAAGTTTCCTATTGTTAACCCTTTGCATGCTGGGAAATTTGTCGTCTGCTAAAATGTTNAACATATATTTTAATCATTCAAATGCTTTGTTTGGAAGGAAATGACAAGTCGCTTTATGCATATGTTTTGCACAGAGTATGTATTGGTTGTGCAACGAACTACAAATATAATGTATAGGTTGCTCAACGAAGTACTGTATTTGTACTTCGATGGCATGTGTATTGACACAATGTTTCGTAGTAAAACATATACCCGTGAATACAACAACAATGTCTGGTGTTTATATTCAGATATGCCTTCCAAAATAATAAAGCTTAAAACAAAGCATTGTTCCCTTCGGCGTGAACTCCTCGGCCAGCCTGACGCACGGCAAATGTAATGACAATGGCTAAACTAGGGGAGGTCACTGTGCAGAATTTTAAATTTCATGTAAGATATGTTGCCTCCCCTATTCATGAGTTTGCTAAGAATATGTGAAGGATGCCTAGTCAAAAAATAAATTTAAATATTAGAAAAACTGCTTAATCATCAAACAATGGTTCACGAAATAGAAAATTTCTTTGGTGTTTACTTACTGCTAAATCAGAACGAACGATATAAAGGTCGGACATACATCGGTTACACTGTGGACCCGAACCGTAGAATCAAACAGCACAACACGGGCGCCCACGCAGGCGGTGCGTACCGTACCAGTGGCAAAGGACCATGGTAATATATAAATACTCATTTATTTTATGCCAACTTTATATAGTCTAAATAATTGGATGAATCCGTTAACTCAAACACGAAAGTTGGTCAAACTCAGGAATTATCTTTAAATACTAAATATAGAGAGACCTCCGTGTAAGAAATTGCTGAATGTTAAACATTTCTGGGTCTGGATGGGTATGTCGAAGAAACCAATTCTGGCTTTTATTCGACTGTGATGGGTGGTGGAGTGCGCGATTGTTACACTATTGAGTTTGGATACACTGTCTTTGAAAATATCTATTGTTGTAGAGTTCACAATGGCATCACTTATATAGTTTGTTCCAATCAATCACAGTTCTAAAAAGAATGTCTTTGAGTGGTGGGAGTTCCAACTTGAGTAGCATTTTTGTGACACAACCAGGTTGTCTGGAGTGGTAGTTACTGGTGAAGAACCTTGCGGCTGATTGCTGGACACCCTCTAGGCGGTCAATGTCTGTTTGGTGGAATTGGTCCCACACAACACTGGCATTTTCTAGCTTTGAACGGACAAGTGCCACTGGGGGCTGACAAGGTCAAAGCGTAGGCCTTTTGTCTACGACGTCGGGTATATGTTTTACTACGAAACATTGTGTCAATACAAATGCCATCAAAGTACAGATTGGTGTACTTCGTTGAGTAACCTATACATTATATTTGTAGTTCGTTGCACAACCAATACATACTCTGTGCAAAACCTATACATAAAGCGACTTGTAATTTCCTTTGAAACAAAGCATTTGAATGATTAAAATATATGTTCGTAATTTGTTTTGTACTTTAAAATGTTGACATTGATCAGGCAATCTCTAGTCCCAACAAAGCATTTAAGTCCAAATAATTTAAGGGACCTGTAATATTTTCATATTTTTTGTAGCTAGTGTACACTGAACAATAATAAGGTTGTGTATAAATAATACTATGATGAATATCTTTATTTTTAGGGCAATGGTGTTAATTATCCATGGATTCCCCAATGAAATATCAGGATTGAGGGTAGGCTAATTTATTGTTATTTTGATCCCTGTAAACACATTCCTTAAACAATATAATATTGTCAATCAGTGGCTCTCATAGTTAACACATGTAGTGACACTGCTTGTTCTTATTACAGCCTTATTTGTATTATTCAGAATTAGGTTTTACTGTCTCCATATCATGACTGAGGTTTTTTAATAATAATACTGAGTACAAAGCAAGAGCACATCCATGTGCATACATCTTAAATAAAATCACACTGTGTAATGAACATTCTTCTATACTGATCTTACTTGTAAGTGAATGTACTACTACATATAAATCTACTTGAACAGTTTGAGTGGGCATGGCAGCACCCAGAGAAATCCAGACGACTTAAACATCTTCCAAAGAAAAGCAGAAAGGAAAACCAGTTTGACTACAGATTTAGGTAATTTACTATAAGGTTTGTTAATAATATAATTATAAACAAATTGCATTCAATCACAGGTGTTGGGCGCGTGGCCAAGTCGCTTTAACACTATCAATATGTCATAAAACAAATTTTTTTATAAAAAAAAAAAAAAAAATCTGATATATATATATATACACCAAACACTCATATAATCGTTATGTTGGAATGTTTATTTCAATCGTGTACGATGATCATCTTTCAAAACGTCCTTCACTTTACGCAATTGGTTCCACGCCTCAGAGTTACCGAAGGTATTACCGAATAACTGAAACCGAGAACCGTATTTACCATGTAAGCGTCTGATCGACATGAAGCTGGACTCGAAATTGCCGATAAACAATTCCCGATTTACAACAATTTCGAAGTTATAACGCAAACAAAAGGACAAATCTGTGTTGTTTGTTGATAAACTCGTATTTGTTTATTGTACTCATGCGGATTATGTTCAGTAGCTGGGGTATTTCGATAGTTTTACTCTTGTAAAAATCGGCACTGAGCTTTGATCAGACGAGAGCCGACCTAGCATTTCTTCAAGTTTGAGAAGTGTTTTCTTGTTGTTTATGTTGGCAAGTAGCCGTTTGTGGTCATTGTTCGTTACGAGGCAACCTTTCCCAACAAAATGGTACATAGTTTACGAAAATCGACCGCCATTTAGGCAATTAATGCTTAAAATGTTGATGGAGGTGATTTTCCTGTGTCAAGAGATACCTACCTTGTATTTATATATCATATCGGATTATTTATTTTTTTATATAAAAAATGTTGTTTTATGACATATTGATATTAAGGGGGGAAAAATCAAACAGAACCATGCAAACACCATAATAATTGTATAAATAATGAAAACAAGAGTACAAATTTACTTCAATTGTGCAAATTAGAAACTCTAACCAACCATTTATAAATACATGAAAAACTAACAAGTTTCAGCCAGATTTCTGGGCTTTAATTCAAAATAAGAGGGTTCAAATCATACATGAAATTCTTATTATAGAAACAAGGAATAGCATTTCAAAGAATGAGGAATTCAGTTAAACAGTGTTTGAAAAAATGAGGGTCCTTCTAATTCACACTGTGTAATTTAAAATTCTATTGTTGCTTAATTGAAAAGTTTTTGTGAACACGTGTTGTTGGTTGAAAACGTCAATGCTTTTTTGTGTATGTTTGCCATTGAAGGATTGTGTCAGAAATGCTGCGTACTGCTCCTTGGAATAGACTTGCGCTGAATATTCAGTGGCTTAAACAGGAGTTTGCCAGAGATTTTGATCCAAAATTAACACCTCCACTCCACATGGCAGTTGCATATGGGCCCGTGAAAAGTAAAAAGATCCGAGTAGGTAAGAATCATAAACCAGTAGATGTTTTCAAGAAAAAAACTCATAGTTTTACATTATTAAGTCATTGTCTTGAGTTTTAAGCACCCCTGACTCATGGTGAGCTTTTGTGATTGTCTTTTATCTGTCATTCATTGAGTCGTGTTCTGAATAAACTGGGCATAATGCATGTGCGTAAAGTGTCGTCCCAGATTAGCCTGTTCAATCTGCACCGGCTAATCAGGGATGACACTTTCCGCTTTTATGACATTTTTCGTGAAGTCTCTTCTTAGCAAAAATCCAATTAAGGCGGAAAGTGTCGTCCCTGATTAGCCTGTGCGGATTGCACAGGCGTATCTGGGACGACACTTTACGCACATGCATTATGCCCAGTTTTCTCAGAAGGTGACTCCATTGTCATCATGTGCCTTTTCAACATCCTAGAGGCAGCCTTTATTCCCCAATCTTTATGAAACTTGGTCAGAACATTTGTCCCAATAATATTTAGGCTGAATTTAAAATTGGTTCACATGGGAACAAAACAAGGTCACAAGGTCAAATTAAAGAAAAAACTTGTGAATACTCTAGAAGCCTTATTTATTGCCTTATCTTCATCAAACTGTGATAGAACATATGAATTGGGTGACCGGTCATTTAGGGTTTAAAACTAGGTCACTAGGTGAGACTTGAAAAAAAAGAGTTTGTGAACACTCTAGACAGGACATATATTTTCAGATTCTTATAAATCTTATGCATGCTAAGAACATTTGTTTTAATGATTTATCTGTTGAGTGAGATATGACAAACATGGCCACCATGAGGTGGGGCAGGTTTCTTTATGTGGCTGTAGGAAAACCATTTAAGCACTATAGAAGTCACATTTTTGACCAACTCGTTTCCAGAACAATACAAATATTGTGATATCTTGGCTGAGTAAAATGATGATGGTGTTTGTCAAAAACAATGATGCTTGGTGTTGTAGTGGTTATATTTCCACCTGTTTTAGAAACATGGCGGGGCCCTTGAGGTGAGGATATTTCTTTGTAGGAGAAGTTTCCTATTGTTAAACCTTGTGAATACTCCCTTCTCAGAAGAGTTTTGAGTGCTTTGGAACTAATGGTCCTTTTGATCGCATTTGTTATTTGAAACAAATCATCAGTCTTAAATCATGAGATTATCTTAATATTGTTTTTAGAGTCCAATATTCGATCAAAGGGAAGTAACTCAGCTGAAAACTTAGAAAAAACTGATGCATTTACTGGCCCTGTCAGCAAGCATATAAGATGTGCAGTATGCAGTGCTTCAGTAAAAGTAAGTTTTATAACGAGTTTGTATACACTTTTAAATGTATTACCTGTATATAAAGCGTGTTTGTTTGCCTTGTTGTTTTAGATGTAACAAATAATATTTTAGGGTCGCCGTGGCGTAATGGATATGGTGTCCGCCTAGCGATCGGGAGGTCACGGGTTCGAACCCCACTGGGAGCGTTCCTTTGATCTCCCCCAAAGACACCATGTACTGGTTCTAGTCCCAGGAAACAGACTCGAGAGCGTTTATATAAGCCTACGGCTTTCGATGCAATCGAGCTTACATAAACAGGTTTAAACTAAACTAATATTTATACATTAAATACATGTACATGTTTTTTTGGTGTCCTACATTACTCAAAAGTATTGGAAAAAACTGATTTGGATTTGTGATACTTGGCACCTTAAACAGTATATTCAGACTTTATAATGATATTCATCAGCATGTGAATTTCTGCACCTGGCTATAACAATGGTTTTGTGTCAACAAGCTGAATGTCTGTCATATGAACACATGTATAGGTTGAAAATGGCAGGCATACCTGTCCTATGAACACATGTATAGGTTTACAATGGCAGGCATACCTGTCATATGAGCACATGTATAGGTTTACAATGGCAGGCATACCTGTCATATGCACACATGTATAGGTTTACAATGGCAGGCATACCTGTCATATGAACACATGTATAGGTTTACAATGGCAGGCATACCTGTCATATGAACACATGTATAGGTTTACAATGGCAGGCATACCTGTCATATGAACACATGTATAGGTTTACAATGGCAGGCATACCTGTCATATGAACACATGTATAGGTTTACAATGGCAGGCATACCTGTCCTATGCACACATGTGTAGGTTTACAATGGCAGGCATACCTGTCATATGAACACATGTGTAGGTTTACAATGGCAGGCATACCTGTCCTATGCACACATGTGTAGGTTTACAATGACAGGCATACCTGTCATATGAACACATGTATAGGTTTACAATGGCAGGCATACCTGTCCTATGCACACATGTGTAGGTTTACAATGGCAGGCATACCTGTCATATGAACACATGTATAGGTTTACAATGGCAGGCATACCTGTCATATGAGCACATGTATAGGTTTACAATGGCAGGCATACCTGTCCTATGAACACATGTATAGGTTTACAATGGCAGGCATACCTGTCCTATGAACACATGTATAGGTTTACAATGGCAGGCATACCTGTCCTATGAACACATGTATAGGTTTACAATGGCAGGCATACCTGTCCTATGAACACATGTATAGGTTTACAATGGCAGGCATACCTGTCCTATGAACACATGTATAGGTTTACAATGGCAGGCATACCTGTCATATGAGCACATGTATAGGTTTACAATGGCAGACATACCTGTCCTATGAACACATGTATAGGTTTACAATGGTAGGCATACCTGTCCTATGAACACATGTATAGGTTTACAATGGCAGGCATATCTGTCCTATGAACATATGAACACATGTGTAGGTTTACAATGGCAGGCATACCTGTCCTATTAACACATGTGTAGGTTTAATGGCAGGCATACCTGTCCTATGAACACATAATTCGAGACAAATATGAGCATTTTTTTTTCAGGATACAGACATAAGCTTATTGCGTTGTTACCATCCGACATGCTCCATGATTTCTCACATAATCTGCCTTGCCAAGCGCTTTTTGGAGAAGAAGAATGAGAGCTCAGCTCACATTGTTCCTGTAGAGGGTGCCTGTCCTCGCTGTAATCAGAATCTGCTCTGGGGAAATCTCATACGACATAAACATGGGTGTTACCAGAATCTCTCAATAGTAGGCTCTCATTTTATAGCAAGGACTTTAGCTGTTTTAAATTTAAATAAAATGTTTCTGTTCAACTAATTTCTATTCACCTAAGCTAATTAATACAACTATAAGTACATTTTTTTAAATGTGCATCTTAAATGATTTAGCAGTGTGTTTGTCTATGCTTTACATTTTGACACCAAACAGTAATCCATGTTTTAAAGTATTTGTCAAAAACATAGCACATATCAGATTGACACTTAGGAGTAAATAGCTTGCTTAAAAAGAAGAATTATGGCAGCATACTTTTTGTGAGTAAGATAATAATATGAAAACAATTCAAGAAAACATTAAACACTTTTGTAAAAAAATAATAATATATATATATATATATATCTAATAAGACATCATCAATTTCGATCTTTGTAGGACCTATTGAAGGTCATGTATAAGCCATATGAAACTTTGTAGAACTTTAATGTTGTGTATTTCAGGGAACAGACGATGATCCTGGGGAAGAGGACCATTGGGCCAATGAGCTGTTGTCACAGGTGCCCTTGTGAGCACCATCCCTTTGAGAACTAAATGCCATAGCCATGTGAACACAATCCCTGTGTGAATAAATGACATAGCCATGTGAACACAATCCCTTTGTGAACTAAATGATTTAGCTATGTGAACACCATCCCTTTGTTAACTAAGTGACATAGCCATATGAACACCATCCATTTGTGAAACAAGTGACATAGCTATGTAAGCACCATCTCTTTGTGAACTAAGTGACATAGCTATGTGAACACCATCCCTTTGTGAACTAAATTCCATAGCCATGTGAACACAAGCTCGTTGTGAACTAAATGACATAGCTATTTGAGCACCATCCATAAGTGAACTAAATGCCATAGCCATAGCCATGTGAACACAATTCTTTTGTGAACTAAATGACATAGCTATGTGAACACAATCCCTTTGTGAACTAAATGACATAGCTATTTGAGCACCATCGTTTTGTGTAATAAATTTCATAGCCATGTGAACACCATCCCTTTGTGAACTAAGTGACATAGCTATGTAAGCACCATCCCTTTGTGAACTAAGTGACATAGTCATGTGAACAACATCCCTTTGTGAACTAAGTGACATAGCTATGTGAGCACCATCCCTTTGTGAACTTAATGCCATAGCCATGTGAACACAATCCCTTTGTGAACCTAATGCCATAGCAATGTAAACACAATCCCGTTGTGAACTAAATGACATAGCTATGTGAGCACCATCCCTTTGTGAACTAAGTGACATAGCTATGTGAGCACCATCCCTTTGTGAACAAAATGACATAGCTATGTTAACACCATCTGTTAGTAAACTAAATGCCATAGCCTTGTGAACACCATCCCTTTGTGAACTAAATGCCATAGCCATGTGGACACAGTCTGTAAGTGAACTAAATTCCATAGCCATGTGAACACCATCTGTTAGTAAATTAAATGCCATAGCCATGTGAACACCATCTGTTAGTGAACTAAATGCCATAGCCAGGTAAACACCATCTGTTAGTAAACTGAATGCCATAGCCACATGAACACCATCTGTTAGTGAACTAAATGCCATAGCCATGTGAACACCATCTGTTAGTAAACTAAATACCATAGCCATGTGGACACCATCTGTTAGAAAACTCAATGCCCTAGCCATGTGAACACCATCTGTTAGAAAACTAAATGCCATAGCCATGTGAACACCATTTTTTAGTAAACTAAATACCATAGCCACGTTAACACCATTTGTTAGTGAACTAAATACCATAGCCATGTGAACACCATCTGTTAGTGAACTAAATGCCATAGCCATATGAACACCATTTGTTAGTAAACTAAATACCATAGCCATGTGAACACCATCTGTTAGAAAACTAAATGCCCTAGCCATGTGAACACCATCTGTTAGAAAACTAAATGCCATAGCCATGTGAACACCATCTGTTAGAAAACTAAATACCATAGCCATGTGAACCCATCTGTTAGTGAACTAAATACCATAGCCATGTGAACACCATCTGTTAGTGAACTAAATGCCATAGCCAGGTGAACACCATATGTTAGTAAACTAAATGGCATAGCCACATGAACACCATCTGTTTGTGAACTAAATGCCATAGCCATGTGAACACCATCTGTTAGTAAACTAAATACCATAGCCATGTGAACACCATCTGTAAGTGAACTAAATGCCATAGCCTTGTGAGCACCATCCCTTTGTGAACTATATGTCATAGCCATGTGAACACAATCCCTTTGTGAACTAAATGACATAGCCATGTGAACACCATCCATTTGTGAAATAAGTGACATAGCCATGTGAACACAATCCCTTTGTGAACTAAATATCATAGCCATGTGAACACCATCCCTTTGTGAACTAAATGTCATAGCCATGTGAACAAGATCCCTTTGTGAACTGAATGTCAAAGCCATGTGAACACCATCCCTTTGTGAACTCAATGACATAGCTATGTGAGCACCATCCCTTTGTGAACTATATGCCAAAGCCATGTGAACACCATCCCTTTGTGAACTAAATGTCATAGCCATGTGAACACCTTGATCTGTTAGTGGACTAAATGCCTTATCCATTTAAACACATGTATCATCTGTCATTAACTTAATGCCCTAGACATGTTTATAGCACTATCTTCATATAAACTGACTGTCCCGTGGTATATTATTTACATATAATGGTGCGAAGTAATTCTTTGTTTTGATCAAAACAAAATTGTATTTACAGAATATTTATTTTGTATATTTTTAAGTGTATGTATGTACTGATTCTGGTTATATAATGAATTGAAGATCGGATATTGTGGTAATGGATGAGACTTATTTGTAAATTATTGTATTTATCATATCATTACGATGAATTTCATTTATAAAAAAAAAACTTTATAAACAGATATAAGAATGTGTTCTTCTTATTTCATTTCATCCAAAATGTGTTTGAAGCCGTTGATTTTCGTAGCTATATTGTACATGGAATGCATTCTTGGTTATTTATAGAAAACCCCATTTTGAGCTATACAATACAACGGTTCGTTAAAATATTATTTAAGCAAAGACCTTTTTAACTTTAATAAACATAAAACTCCATTAGGCTTAAGGTTACGAATGAACCACTAACGTACTTATTGTAACGCTCTATCGTACGACGACTATTTACCTAAAGGCTTTACCAAATAGCTGACCCGATATCTCACTATCAGTAGTTTTAGAAAATAACTAGGCCCGAAACATCCGAAAGTGTCATTGATCTGCGTATTCAAGTGCCCCGTACATGAATAGCTGCCGATTGTATATCGCTTCTGTCGGTAGATTTATTGCCAGGTCCAAATACAAACACATTGATTGCTGGCCATTTAATGCTATCCTGGCTACTAACACACATTGTTTGTTATGTTTATAGCTACCAGTTAATCCATCTTCTGTCGTATTTGTTATACTGTTTGTGATACTGCTTTGTTACTGTTTACATGGCTATTAAATGTCTTATGTATTTGGTATATTTATTACTCCGTTAAACTTAAACACGGGGGACTTTGTCGTCAGTCGCCATTATATGAAACGGTCTCTAAACCCGATAAAACGTAAAAATACGCAGAGATCTTGTAAACAATACGAATGTTCCTGTCATCAACGATTATCTGTTAATGATAATCCGTGATGTTGATCAGTGACGGATGTGCGCTGTTGGTGTTGCTTGTTTAACGATAAAGCAGGCATAGAGTATTAGGCGATTTTTTTTATTTTTTTTTAATCCTGTCCGACTGGAAGAGACGCTCGTCGTCTATTGTTATTGCGAGAACCACGTGCATAAAGAATGTATGCAACTTCTTGTATTTAAAATAAACGCTCTTACCAATTTGAGATCATGTGCGATTTGATAACGGTGTAGGAACATTGCGGAACGGATATTCACATTCCCTTGCGTTGTTGTCTGTATTTCCGCCTCTGATATTTGGTTTACGAAAATGCTTCTCGCTACAGTTTCCCTCTCTTCAGCGAAAAGTAACGACATGTGTCAAATGAGCGAAATTGTATTGCGGCGTAAGCATAGTAAAACGTACAGTAAATACATCGAATAGGCGCAACTACATGCAGCTACCTCTTAAACAGAATTCTGAACAGTTAATTATTTTATGTGTTCAACATCAGTGTACCTCGCCAATATAAAGCTGGCACTGAACTGTATGCATGAATTTATTAAAATACCATTACGATGAATATATTTTTTTCCGTACTCGAAGCGATTTAAATCGATTGAACCGTTCCTCACTAAGGATATTGTTATGGCCTCGTTAAACTCGTGCAAAACGTGCACGAACTAAACCTTATGCATATATAGGAAACACTCCAAGCGTTTAGTTTAAGTTAATTGAGTTCACGAGTGCCAGGCCAATGTTGTACAGCTATAACAAAAACATGAAACTTCATTGAGTGTTATGAGTGTTTGTATTGGAAACATTTAAAGCTTTGATTGCGCTTGCACGTGTTGACTACCGGTAATATTAGCATGTTCGGTTCTATTTTAAAAAGTTTGCGATGAGGAGTATCTGAAAACCTGTTTGAACGTAAAATAAAATAATACTTGTTTAAATACATTTCAATTCTTGACAGGATTGAAACGATGTATACTGATAGAACGAATTGGAAAAGAAAACGAATCCTTAGACTATTTTTGACGTACACAATAATCTAGTCGGATTGAATCACTGTGCTATAATTACTATTATTGATAATGCAATAGGTGTCCTCCCATCTGATACGCTATTGTTGAAATAGAATTCACACGTCGTTAAACCACTCAATAGAGGATTTAAATTCAGTTCAATTCAGCAATAAAAGATTTTATTACCACTTAAAAGCATTATGCTATAAGAATGGCATTTCGTCTTTTCATTCATATATGTTGGATAAACACTTGTTCTTGACAACAAAACAAGTTCTGATCACGTGACGAGTGTTTGTTCACTTACCATTCCAACAGCCTGACACTGGTCTAGCCGCTTCAAGAATGTCATTTTTCGTCCATAAGATAAAATGGTCTTGAAACACGACAAAATTATAAATACTTATAAACGTAAAAAGACGTATATCTTAACGTTAACACTACGAATGTTATCGCCAAGGAACGTCAACAACGATAATTAATTAACATTAATTTTACTCTCGGATTGTTAAAAATTCCTATATTTGCATTAAGTTTTGTTCGTGCACGTTTTGCACGAGTTTAAACGGGCAATAAAAATATCCTAAACATTAGAGTAATTGTATCACAGTTTTTCCGGAATTTAAATTACAATAAAAAGTAACGAAGCGAAACTTGAACATACTGTAAAGAATCGTTCATGAAACGTATTATAGTAAAACTAGTTGAACGGATTTTATTTGTTGAATACATTTCAACATTACATCATTTAGTATCCATATTGATGCTTAAATGCAAAGATCTGCCTCTGTTTGTGGGTTCACCGTGCACCGACGGGCTGGTGGCAATAGACTAAATTCTCAATGACACTGTTCGTCTGTAAGATAGATTTTTTGCATAAAGAGGAATTCAATGTTGAAATACGAATGATCAATATATATAGAAAAGCACCACAATGACATATTTAAACAATGATTGGCATATCCTAAGCATATTTGAAAAAATAGAGTGATAAAAAACATGTATTACATACGCAGGATAAGATCACGTAGATCTCACTACAATTCCTGCCTATCGGGTGTCAATGCTGTGTTACGCGGCTAATGATCTGTCAACATTGTACGATCTCACCTTATGACAGATTAAATAAGATTTTCTAATTGTTACTTTGCTAATCCAATATGCAATCCTGTTGGTAAACGCATGTTCGTTTGTCATCCAACTAAGGAACATTGCCGTTTGTTTGGAAAGTAATGAACCAGAATATCAAACGTTCTCCAGCATGATCCAACACGCGTCTAAGAATTTGTAGAATTATGGCCAAAGTATTGACATAGTATTTAAGAAGATTACAAAAGAGCTTGTCTTTTACAAAGAAGCTTGGGAAACGTATGTAGAAAAAACCGGTAATGGGTTTAAACGGAGTTAAGTCTGCGTGAATCGATCACCGATTTTAAACCGCCTCAAATATCCGCTCTGTTTGGTTAAACCGGGTGTTCTATAGAGTATAGATTTTAAACTATAGTTCTCCAACCTGGCAACAGTCAAGCATGCTTGTGAGGAACGCGGACTTAATTGTGAAAGAGTTTCGCGTGTAAGGATGATTCTCGGAAACAGGAATGATATATGAGACTTGATTGTGACTGGAATACACCATGCAGCGACTGAGGGAAACTCGACCTGACATGGGTTTGTATATACATTTTGGCACGAGTATAATCAACTGTTATGGGAAAACTGGGCTTAATTCATGTGCGGAAAGTGTCGTCCCAGATAAACAGACGACACCTCCCGCTTAAACATGATTTTCGCTAAGAAGAGACTTCATTTTAAAGAAAAATACCATATAAGCGGAAAGTGTCTTCCCTGATTAGCATGTGCGGACTTCACATGCTAATCTGGGACGACACTTTACGCATGTGCATTAAGCCCAGTTTTCCGAGAACGCGGCTAATTTACTTATTGATCGCGTGCGTATACATAGGCTGCGTGTAGAAATACCGACATTGAATACTGCAACATACATACTGGCAAATAGGGTTAGAATTACCGACATTGAATACTGCAACATACATACTGGCAAATAGGGTTATCAATATTGCATGTGTGTTTAGTCATTCATTAATAACTGCATTTAATACCTGTGTACTATAATATCTCTCAAAAAGGTATATGCCGACCACAACTTTTTTGTATTGTACAAAATACAAATAATTTGCACAGACGTGTACTCAATAACGACGAGTGTCTGTTTTATGGTTTTTACTATGAATTATATGAAAATTATAATTGTCTTTTTAAATGTTGAATCTGCGTCGTGATACATTTAAAAAAATGTTACTGATGAACTTCTCAACAGTGTACTGCATTGCACTTTTCCACACTGCATCCCTTAAAGTCAGTGTCGGCAAAGTCATAAATCTGATTACATGGCCTGGTAGTCACTAAGTATTACATATTATGAGTCGAACCCATTTTACTGGCCACGCATTGACATTTGGCTTACAAGAGGGTATTAGACCAAAAGTGTCACTCGCTTTTGTCCGCGGCCTGGCAACTTTCGCGGAGACTGTTGCTTAGGTACAACATGTAAATAAATTCATTTGACTTTATTACCGAAGATATAATAACAAGTGACTATAACCACGTATTGATAACTCAGTGATGTCCGTTGACGAGTCACTGGTTAAATATTTGATGTCAGCGTGCCTTTCTTCGATTTCTTTTGTAAAAGAGGTTTCTTTGTGAAGTTAATTGCTTTATTTAATTTAACGAGATATTATATTTTCGTCCTCTCAATAAATACTTCGATTAAGTTTTGAAGTCTTTAGTTTGTACATTATTTACATCATTCAGTTTATACCTTTACCCTGAATTGTAGTACATGTAATTTATTTTCAATATTTTACATTTGTCCAATAAAAGTTATATTTATGTTTACGTGTTGATATATAAAATTATGAATAATAATCTACCAATTCATGGGCGAATTTTGAAAGTTGCGTCTATACCGTTCTCGACGTAAACTGTCACTTCAATATACCTATACGAATTCCGGTCTACATTCTTGTCATTTCACCGCGTGGTAATCGTAACATAGCAGAATAACCATGCAGATTGCGAATCTTTAAAAAAGGATATTTCGTTAACGGTTTTTTCAGGATACAAAAATATTTACAACTACATGTACTCAATACTGCATGTAATGCTACGGGATAAAAAATACGGACAACGCTAACATCTAGGACACATATAATTGAGCGGACGTGAAAGGAGGCTTAATACCGAATCATTAACTGTCAACACGAAACAAACACTTTTTTCTGCAAATATTACGTTTGTATATGCATTTGTATCGTCAACGTAGGATTTCTTCTTCCTCTGTCACATATGCACGATTAATTTCGTGCGAACAACGGTGTGCTCCGGTCGGAAGGAACTGAAAGTAATAATCGGGTCATTTATGTATATTGGTCATGACAATCATCTGAGTGACCTATTTTAATCCTTTTAATATTTCGTAAATTCAATTAATCACTAAGTTTTAATCCGATGTTTCCTTTTCTGTATTGAAGCTTTGGGACAAATGTATAAATAATCTCATTTCTAAATATTAACTTTTTAATCTGTATTGATCGGATTAGGCCGTTAAATGCTCCTTTAATCTGTGACTTTTTTTTAATTTAATCAGTTTTACATTAAATTTATCAAACTCAAATTTCAGTTATCGCAAATGTGAAGGCATTGATTAACGCGTTCAAATTAAGCGGATATCGCTGGGAAAATCGTCTTTACACCATTTTATCATAATCAAATACCATTGCACATAGGCACAAATTATTCGGCCCCGATAACCCACCGAGCAGGCAAATATAATTGACCTGAAATTAATTCTTACGTTAATATTTATCTTATCGGGAAAATCTTTGATCACTGGAGGCCTAAGGATATGTCTTGTATTTTATACAAATTCCACAAATTAATTATGTTTGTTTTGTGTTCAGGTCTACATCGATGTTTAATGCGACCTTCTGTATTTCGTTCATATTGTCTATTTGAGCTTCGCACTGCGAGAACCTGGCTTAATGATTGTGCATAAAGTGTCGTTCCAGATTAGCCTGTGCATTCCGCACAGGCTAATTAGAGACGACACTTTTCGTTTATAATTGGTTTTCATATAGAAGAGATTTCCTTTACATGAAAAATTCCATAAAAGCGGAAAGAGTCGTCCCTGATCAGTTTGCGCAGACTGCACAGGCTAAATTGGGACGACACTTTACGCACATCGGGTTCTCAGGCTTATTTGCAGTGTGTATCAATTCTTTCTGTCTTCATAATGTAATTTTCTCATATTAATGTATTCGGGAAATCTCCAATTATGATTTCTGGCAAAAACAGTTTTTTCTTCAGTTATATGATTAACTATGACAGCGACAACGTTATTAAACAAAACCCGTAAGCAGCCAATCAACCATTCACAAAATTAAAATATAGTCCAAAAACATAAATAAGACACACGCTTTACTATCATAGAGGAGAATTACGCGATTCTGTTCTAGTTTAGAAAAACGCGTACATGTTATACTTGCACATTTTTAAAAAGTTGAAATACGAGTTTATGTTATTGTCAAGAAACAAATTGTTATATCTTAGAGATACGAGTGAATCCTATCTTCAAGTGACATACTGCTATAGCTTAAAACTATAAGTTATAGTAATTGTTAATAAACACACTGATATAACTTTAAAAACAAAAAGAGATGGAATAATAATAAAAAGTAAATAAGACCACATAACTTAGCTAAAATACAAGTACCTATAACTGTTAAGTAACACACTAACCTAGCTTAGAAATACATGTAAAAGTTATTGTAATTGTCAAGTTTTATTGCTACAGCTTAGAAAATCGAGTGTCTGTAATTGTTTAGAAGAAAAACACTGCAATAAACATGGTGACGATAAAAGAAGGCTTTATTACAGATGTATTACCTCAGTATTACCGGTACTGGTATTGAAGAGTTTATGTTAACTCGAGACCGCGAAAAGCTGTTTGAGCTTTTTAATCATATTTAAAAACGTAGGTAGGACGAAGCCATACAAATATCCGACATCTCCACACTTCAAATCGCAATATCGCAATAAATATTGGTCTAATTCAAATACGCCGAATTTGTCTGTTTAGGCACACCAATTCAAAGCATACAAACCGTGAAATGCTTTCAAGTGCGTACAGATTATCTATTCAAACATGCGGAATGCGTACGTTTAGTATGATAGAACACAATCAGACACCAATATTTGGTCCCGTATTCACCAACACATTCTTAGACTGAAGAATATAAAAATAACGAATATACTCAGATGCAAGTAAGTGGAACTGTTCATTTGAAATATAACTAGGGCCAGCGGTACAAATAATGTCATCATATATTTTTTTAAACAAAATGTTCAATGCCTTTCTTTGTTTTTTAAGTCTAAGTTTGATTTGTGACTACGTGCGTTGGTATGGGAACGCAGAAGACGAACGGCAGGGTGGTTTGTGATTATCCATCGTCTGAAAAGTTTTTCGTCGCATTTAACTGCAGCGTGTATCTATACATTATGATTAGAGCATAAACTAAGCATAAGTCGTGAAACTACATATAGTAGTTCCTAGGTCAATGCAGAGTGTTGACTGATCAATAAAATCATGTCGCCTGTATTCCGTAATGTTATGGCCAAAACAAGTATTTCCCATTATCAGAGAATGCTGGAATGCTGGAGATTCTACGTACATACATAGAAACCTAAAATACTCCTTGCAGATCTGGGTTGCCACTTCAACATTCGCCATCTTGAAGACGTAACAGAAGATGGGGTCAAGGGCACGCAAGGTCAGGTCAATGGGTTATCTCGTTATCAACATTTACACCAGTCAGACTTCAAAGTCGTCGACGGACTTTTGCGCGGAGGAGTCGACCTTGAGCGGTTGCCATGTCAACAAGCGAAAGTAGTCCGGATGTTCGTTTGCTCATCAGGTCAAGGTGAGTTTATGTTGGAAAACAATTTGCTACAACGACACGTCAATATAAAAGCGAAACATGTGTTGTGAAGAAGATACTCAACACAATATTCCCACTATTTCCCCCACTGTATCACCTTGGCAGTCACCATCGGATATCTATCTGGTCCGGAGAGGCTCATGACCGTGTTTTATCGCCTCTTTTCGGCATAGCTGTCTTACCTAGGTTTTGACCTTTCGTGATCTTTGTAATTTTCCAATGAAACATTGAGAAAATTTCGCGCATCAATTGAATTTTCGTATTTGTGAAAAATACTAAAAATGCCCGGATTAGAAGTTTGTTTTGTTTTCATAATTGACCTTTAAAGATGTACAGTATTGAGTTTTATATAAGAAGTCTTGTTACCTTATGTGTTTTTATTTAATTTTCACATATTATGTATGTGTTTCTTCTATAGATACATTACCAAAAATATATCATTATGAGAAATAATTCACCAAAAACGGGTGCAAAATCCCGTAACTGTTGTGCGTGTGATGAGCTAAAAAGTGCGCAGAAAAAAAACAAAAACATCCGCGATCTTTTATCTCGTTGATGTAACTGATCATCTTTAACCAACACAAATCAACATCAAAGCCGTATATTGTTTTAATAGATATTTAATGTTTTATGCTTAGACAACCTGTTTGTGTGTTACAGATTTTGAAGCGGAGAGAAATCACCTTTTTGCGAATATCTACCCCCAAGTGCGACAGTACTGCAGAGAAAATCATGGAGTCGATTTTCAGGTAAAACCAAAGCTTTGCTCTATTTATGTCATACATTTGTAATAAGTTACACAAATTGTAATACAGTTTCGATACATATTTCTCAACAAAGCATTTCGAAAAGGCAAAATGCTTTCATTTCGAAAGGATGACATTATTTTACGAAAGTATAAATAATTATTGCTGCATCAACGATCCAACTACTTTGACAGTGACGTTTGTGTAGCATCTGCTAATACTTGAATGCGGCGCGTCATGTATACATGTATATACAAGCTGAGGTCAGATTGCTGTCGAAACATGGAATAATTATACGTCGTACTAAGTCAAGAGAACGAAGATGTTCTGTTCTCAGAACCCCTTTTAATGGACTTGTTCACAGATTTTCGGAATTTTTTGAAACTTAAAAATGATCCACGTTAACCTTGTAACTGCTGAGCTCAAGTATAAAACATGAATAGAATTTAAGAAAAAAAAGAAAAGGTTAACACCACCTGGGCTCGAACCACTGAAATCTGTATTAAAAAGGTATCGCATAAATCACTCGGCAATCTGGGTTGATATTTTCCCTGGTGCATTTAAGTCTTTTGTATAGGCAATCCTCTACTCGCCACAAAATATAAAGAAAACAATAGAAACACTCCAAAATATTCAACCGTTTCTCGTTTGCAATTTTTCATAACTTTGTAAATTTCTTAAGATGATTGCACCGAAACGAAGTCGTTTTTTTAGTATGCGTTTGGGTCATTAGTGTTTTTTCGTTCCCTAATGTACAGTGTCCTTTTTTAATATATGTGACAACAAGTTAGAAAATTGTCATTTTGACAATCTGTGAACAAGTCCCTTTAATGTTGGCCTTGCTTGGTAGTCTCCAATAATTTCGCCGCGAAAAGACAAATCTGGATAATAATTTTAGGATGATTTTTAAATGACAAAATCACCATTACGAGGTTTGAGTGAGCCGTTTCTATATACAACATTTACATTACAATCGTTTCACATTTGAGTTTTACGCTCGGCCCTCGATTGGTGCTTGTCAAACCCAAACGTGTTCTGATGTCTTAAAAACATTTTTCGCCGATGGTCCCATATATTTAACGCTAACTTGTGGTCTGCTATAGCTAGTGGACATGTACTGGGGCAACACGGGCCTGCCCACGACTGACCCCCACAAGATGGCGGCCGTACACGAGGAGCTGAAGCACTGTCAACACGCCTCCATGGGACCTAACTTCGTGGTACGTTGAACGTGTACGCGTAAACGCAGTTTTGAAATGTTACACAATTAAGTAATTAACTAATTCATTATTATTATAAAGGCTTAACAAACTTTTTTTGCAAACATGCCGATATGCCTGTGTGGCTTTCGATTGAGGGTTAGTGTGTAAAATGCATATATTAGGAACGTTTGGTGTTATAATTACAATTTCAGTTATCGCAAATGTGGAGGCATTGATTACCGGTTTAATACGAATATTTCCGGATATTGTTATATCGTTATGATGTGATCGTTATAACACTAACGCCAGTTTATCATTATCATATTTAATATTAATTTGCCGTTACAACTTGCATAGCCAGTCTCTGTTATAACACCCACACTGTATTTCAGCTTTTCATCGGTCAGAAATACGGTCATACGCATGTTCCGACGGAGATTGCTGTCGGCGAGATGGACAAGATCAAAGTGGCCCTCGAAAAGTCCGGACATGACGTGGCTGTTTTAGATAAATGGTTCAAAAAAGAGATGAACGGGACACCTCAACTCTATTGCCTGAAAGAATCAAAGAAAGGTAATCTTGTCGTATTCGACTGAAACGATAACTTTATTAACATGAGTAGTTTTGACTGCTAATTCTAAGATATAAGACAAATAGCAGTTCAGCAGTGTTACTTGAACATGCATTACACATTTAATGTTCTCCTACCGGTATGCTGAAATGATAACAAATACATCGTGAACATGCTGTATAATTATTATAAATACATGAGTAAATTAATTTGTTTTATATTATTGTACTGCCGACTGGGGCTCACGTACCATATCAATGATGTTGCTATACATGACAATATAAAGAAGAAAATATACTGCTTTTCCTGTATGAACATCGTGAATATATGCATGTGCGTTAAGTGCCGTCCCAGATTAGCCCGTGTAGTCCGCACATGCTATTCAGGGGCAACAGTTTCCACCTGAACTGGATTTTGCTAAGAAGCGACTTCATTTAAAAGAAAATTACCATAAAAGCACTTTAGACATATGCATTAAGCCCCGTTTTCCCAGAGAGAGGCTCATATATAACCCTTATGAATCTCAGGTCTGGCACATAACCCGGAAGACTTCGCCGAGATTGTCAACCTCCTGCAGACCGGTTCCGCCTTGGCCGACAGCCCGCTGGCGAACAAGTGCTCTACTTCCGGTGAGTTCATGCCGCAACTACAGCGTCCATTGGTCCTTAATTGTTAACATGGTTTGTTTACTTTTTTACCGGGCTGGGTTCGGTTTATTGTTGGTTGGTTTTCTTTCTTATAATTGTTACATGCTTGTTTTATACATTCTGAATGTCTACCGTTATGCCATTATTTATCACGTGGCATATCTGGTTAAATCGATATGTAGGTACTTTTTTTTTCGTGTTATGCCTTAGTTAAAGTCTGTATTGAAAATCATGTATAAATTGAAAAGCAATGTACATATAGCATTTACTTTAAAAAGTTAAACATTAAAATTCATGCTCACGTCCTTTGGGCTTTTTATTCAAATGTATTAATACCTCAACCGGGTTTTAAATCGTTCCAAGCGTATGAGCTTGTACAATAATGTTTTGTTTTGATATTGTTTAATGGTGATTGAATGTCTTTCTGTAACTTTAAAACAAAACAAAAGCATCATGACATCTTCCCGGTATGTACTATAAGAAAATGCATTAAACTGCATTAATGTAGTCATTTTATAAATGACTCTACACATTTTTCATTCTTCTATTCCAGATTTTGAGAGTTTGGTGAAGTCCGGTTTACTGGACCTTGATCGTGCGTCACGTGACAAACATTGCCTGGTTTACATGAGAGACATACAAAACATAGGGGACCACTTGGGGGCCAAGAACGCGGGGACGTTCGTTGATCTGTGTTCGGATACGCACACGTGGGACGCCGGGAAGAAAGGGTCAATCAACGTGCTGAGAAGTTTTGTCGAGAAAAGCATCACCGGTGACAACTTGTTGAAAACCAACATCGCATTGAACGGATGTTCGCTCGACGAGGATTCATCGCGAAAATATATTTCTGAAATAGGTCGGCACTTCTTTTCGACTGTGACTAAGCTTGTGAACGAGAGGATGACCAGCAGGAGCAGTCTGTATAATGATGAACTGTTGTACGAACTCTCTTTGCAATGGAGCCACATTCGCCAGTGTTCCGGTCCCTATGTGTCACGCGAGGAGGTTTTGGACGCGATCAAGAGTTACCTACTTACGGAGACCGACCAGCCTTTGATTATAGTGGGGCCGCGGGGGTCGGGCAAGACCAGCCTCATAGCAAAGGCCGCCAGTGATATTAACGAAGCAATCACCAACTCCGATATTTCTATGCCAACGGCCTTAATTGTACGTTTTGTGGGAGAAACAAACCTGTCACGTGATATCCAGCCTTTATTGTTCACTTTATGTCGTCAGCTCGCATACGTTACGCGCCGTTATAGCAAGGAAATTCCATTCGAATATAAGGCTCTAAAGAACCACTTTATTGACCTAGTTCAGCGTGGAGAATACGGCGGTATGCTGGTGATACTTATCGATGCGCTAGATTGCATTTCCACCACCGACAACGGCTCTAAGCTGGACTGGCTACCTCCGCGGATTGCGTCCAACGTAAAAATTATAATTACGGCTTGCACAGAGAACGAAGACATTATGCGGAGATTAGAGAACAAAGTCGAACACGCACTTACGAAATTGCCTGACTTTAACAATGTGATGTGCGAAGAGCTCGTGAAGAAGCTGATAATGGACTGTAGCGAGACGAAGAAGACGGTCTGGTACGAAGAATGGAAGCGGATACAGGCGGCATTTGCTGTGGTCTACTCGCCTCTGTACGCCCGGCTGGTGTTCGAACAAACCATATCAAAGTGGCGTCCGTTCGACGAGGTGAGCAAGGAAGCGACCCCTCGGGCTGTGGAAGAACATGTTGGTCACTTGTTTGAAGCCCTGGAGAAACGCCACGGGACGGTCCTGGTTCAGCGAATGCTCGGCTATCTAACAGCCGCCGAGGGCGGTCTCAGTGAGTCGGAATTGGATGATATACTGTCGCTGGACGATGCTCTGCTGAATGAAGTGTATCTCGACCTAAACGCGTATCCCAACATCCGGCGCATGCCTCATTATTTCTGGGCTCGATTACGTCAGGATCTACGACCGTATTTGATATTTGCACAAACGTACGGAATAGCCACTGTGCAATGGCGCTATCAAACAATGGCTTTGGTTGCTAAACAGAGGTATCTGAAAAATGGAGATGAAAGAATAATTGAAATGTTTTCCAATATGGCGGACTATTTTCTCGGCACATGGGCAGGTACGAAAATGAAGCCATTTAAGCATCCTGCGAAGATGATGGCTCTGTACAAGCGTGTCGAGAGCCAAGACGCGCTGTGCCGACACGTTCCGTCGCAACCAATGTCATTTGGGAACTACATGCTCTTCAACAACAGAAGACTTGACTTGTTGCCATTGCTTCTGGTAAAGTCTCAGCGATACGATTGTTTAAAGTCTGCAGTTTTCTGTAACTATGAGTGGATTGCAAGCAAATTACGCACGACGTCCGTACAGAGAGTAATCACCGCGTTTGATGTGCATCTCGATCGCGAAACGAAGCTTGTAGCCGACGCTTTGCGCATGTCCAAATCAGCTCTTAGGGTAAAGCCAGAAGCGTTAGCGATAGAGTTGATTGGGCGATTATTGCCGCATATCCACAAGTATCCCTTTATTCGAGATTTAATCCGCCAGTGTGACCTAGACGTGCAGCGCTGTTGCCCGCTTGTGCCAAACTGTCAGATTTATAGCGCGCCTGGTGGACCCCTGCAGTATGAATGTGACGTCAGCGCCGGCAACAATGGTAGCCCAATCGACATCGACGTGTTCTCGAATGCCGACGGAATACTCTTGTTCGCAAAGCCGAGTTATAGCCAGCGGCTTCGCGTATGGGAGCTCACCAACGGCGAAGAGAGACCCGACATCATGCTGCCAGTAGGAACCATTAAGCCATCCAAGGACGGGAGGTATTTCAATATTTTACTTGAGAATGGCAAACTGAAAGTCTTTAAGGCGGACACAGGAGTCTTACATGGCGAGATGGCGTACGGCCCTGGAAAAATCTCGCACGTAAGCGTGTCCAGCCGCTATCTGGTCTTGGTTCTGTTCAAAGGCGCTGGCCCATACGTGTTCGACATTGACAGGGGTGAGCTGCTGCACAAGTTCACGTACCATACCCACGCGGCCGCCATCCACGACAACGAGAGATACGTCGCCTTTAATGCCGAGAGGAGCATTCTCTTGTACGAGCTTCCCACTATGGAGCGACGCTGCGTGGGGACGGCATCTGACGTAGCACATGATATCATATTCGTGAACGACCAGCCAAAGTGTTATGTATTGACAAAGACCAAACTATTGGAAGCAATCGTTTTCGATGTGATTAATCGAAGGACGTCAACTAAATCTATTCTCACAGACATGGAAGCGAAGGAATGCATTCCGTCTAACTCGAAAAAGTTGATGATTGTTCGCTGTAGCAAAACTTTGCATGTGGTAGACACGATAAAAGATACCGTCCGGTCAAGATTACAGAAGTTGCCAGCAGGAGTGTTTGTTGACAACAGTTCACAGTTCAGCGGAGCTGGTTTCACGCGAGATGACAAATTAATCGTGGCTTCGCGCTACACTTACCTCATCGTATGGGATGCGGAAACCTGCTCGCCAGTCCGTGTTCTTCAGTCGGACGTTTCTCCAATGGAAAAGATTTTTACATCCGAGTCCGCGAACAAAGTAGTAACGCTGTTGAAAAATCATACTTTCCAGGTCTGGGACCTAGACAATCTAGACAGAGACACCGACCACGTGGTTGAAATTCACGATAATGCTGTCTTCTCTCTTGCCGTGTCGTCTGATACGGGGTATATTATTTCGCACGACAGCAAGACACCAGACGCAAAACTCGTCTGCTTAAAAAGCGGCAAACTCGTGGATACTCTCCAGCACAGCGAAAACTCAGTGGACCGTCTGGTGGAGGTGGTGATGTCACCAGACGGCGCTTACGCTGTGACTAGGGCGCGTATCGTCGTGGATCCGAACGGACTTGGTAGCCTAACGCTAGATACAGTGACTGATGACGTCATGTGGGAGGTGGAGACAGCCTCTAAAGTATTCCATGCCATCTCAAATAGGTGAGTACACATTTAGTTTTTAACCGTAAATCTATTTTAAGTACTGCAAAAAGTGCAAATACATAGCGTCCAAGGATTATTGTTTGAAACAAATTTGGTTGCTACGGAAGTTCGACCAGAAAAAAACTTGTAATAAAAACAAATCCTAATGATATGCTTATGTGCTGGTATCTTCTAACAGCTTGTTAGAGACTCGTTTTTTTGTTGATGAAAACACGCGCTTGTAAGATTATCCGAGTATATTTTTGTTCATAGGTATATTGTGTTCAGCCCCGGATGCTCAACCGCTGCATTTGTCACGTGTGCCTTCCATAACCGCTGCGACTGGAGCGAGAATATCTACAACGTGTTCATCGTCCACCCAGAAACCTCCAGCAACTATACTATCGACTTCCCTAGCAACACGGAGTTCGTGGCGCCACCTAGAATTGTTGATGCAGAAGACACTGGTTATTTCGTTGCCGTTGTGCAGACGAGCGACAGAAAAGACAAGGAGGGGAAACAGGAAACGGTACGAAGAAACGACGTTTATCTGTTAATACAGAAGCTAAATGCAGATCACAATCCTGAGGATTTGTGCTGTGTTCGTGTTCAAAGTTTGTCGAAGGAAGTTGGTCACACAGATGCCTTTGTGGACGCTATTCCTTTCAGAGATGAAATGGTACTTGCTGTTTATGGAAAGGATCTTGGGTCTTACGAGTTTGTAATTGACAAAGGTATTTTGCCTCCGAAGGGCGTTCGAAAAGGTGCTTTCCTGTACAATGTTCAATACAAGACGGTCATGAAACATTTTCCGGAATTTCTGGATGGCAATTCCAATATCAAAGACATACGGATTTCTAGTCAGTCGAGAATTATCATAGATGGTGATCTGCGAGTTTTCAACTACGAAAACAACTCATTCCATCGCCAAATAAAATCCTGCTCTTTTGCGCCAGGAACCGCGAGACTTCTCCTCGATGGGCGTTATATAGTTGGCATAGCAGTCGACAAGCGCCAGATTGTTGTCATTCGCACTGACGACGACAAGGTTTTGGGCTCCGTCTTTGTTCATGGTCGTGCAACGTGTCTAGAAGTGTCAAACGACGACCGGACTGTTGTGGTAGGCTGCGAGGACGGTCGTATCATGATACTGAGTGTGATACTCGAGTTTGCGGACCCCCTGATAGAACACATCCAACAGCTACACAGCCGCCGGGACGATGACTTCCAGGAGACTCTGATAACGACCGACATTCGCCGCCTGTCCCTCGCCACACCGGACCAGCACCGGCTGTCAGCAAGGTTACAGCTGAAGGCGCGCGAGGAGACGCGCCGTCCCCCGTCCTACACGACGCTAGAACGCGCTGTCACCATCTCGCGTCTGTCAAACCGTCACAAGGATACCGCAAGTTGTTCACAACAGTGACTTTGGTATATAACCGGTAACTAGTACACGTTCCGACACTTGACGATGTCTTGTATGAGGCGTTCAAAGGTACTTGAGTAAAATAGTTTTTTACACAAAGACGCAGGTCATGGTTTTCTGTTGTAGGAAAAATGTATTATGTTTACATGTAATTATTTCCATGACGTGTTACGGAACTGGTTTATAGGATGTCAGGATACAGCAAGTTAATAAAGTTATCAAAGGATTTATCTTATTCGCGACGTCATTTGTGTGTCAAGGTAGCAATTGTCGCAAAATACTATTTAATTTTGATTTAATTTGCATATTATTAATATAAATGTTTGTGTAGTAATTTCAGGCCTTCAACTGTTTTCCTAAAGAAAAAGTACACAAAGGAGGATGAATTTCGATAAAAAAGTCAGATTAATAGGAAGTAAATCCTCATCTTATTCATCTGTGTAAACCCACACTCTTACCTTTACTGATGGTTATTCTCACCACTTAAACCAACACTCTTACCTTTACTAATGGTTATTCTCACCACTTATTGAAACATAGCCATAGCTTTACAATGCTGGTTGATCTAAAGTGTTTAACACACAAACACATTATACGTTAAAATAATATCTTTAAAATATAATAGTATAATCAATTACACCCATAATGACCTTAAAAACTAGAGTTTACATCATATTTCTGGAGCTGCTTTTCGCACCTTTACTCAACAGATTCATGCCAGTTATACTACATTTACATTCTCAAAATACAACTTACAAAAACATTCTTGAGCAAAAAAGGAATAGTAGATTCAAGTGCAAAAATACGAAAAAGTGGGAAGGAAATAAAAAAAGCATGAAAACGTAGTAAAATATTGAAGGCTGTAATTTACTGATTGAGCTCTTATATGGTTATTAATGTATTTGTCTTCATGGCATTATGTATTTTTCAGTTTTGTTATATATGTTCAATAAAATATATCGTATCCTCCAATTTAAGCCCTCTTTACACGTTGCATGCGCAACTTGACGCAGGCTATTTTGTGGGCAACTTAGAAATACATATAATTTAAATTTTGTGTACAAATTAAACATAAAAGAGATGTATTTGTGTGTCATGTCCAGCGTTTAAATATCATATATGTATAATAAGTTAAAGCATTCATTTTTTGTAACAATACTGAGATGTTAACGTTTGTTAAGAAGCAATATCTGTGATAATTTGTTTTGATGTAGATGGAAGCATTTATAACTGAAATAAATTCTTTAAAACAAATACACATGTGTTCATATCATTTATTGGGGCCTCTATAGGTTGGCTATGCTTTTTGAACCATTGCTATGATAATATGAGACTTGTTATTGGAAAACTGGGCAGTCTGCACAGGCTTATCAGGGACAAACTTTGGGCCTAAAGTGGATTTTCTTTTCGCAGAGACTTCCTTTAAGCGAAAAATTCCATAAAAGCGGAAGTTTTTGCACAGTTTTTGCTAGGAACTTCAATAAAAGATCTTAATTTCTTTGGGTGTTTTATTTGTTCCAATGTGAGTACACAACAATCGGTAAAGACAAGGTTATACTATATTGCCAGAGTGCCTTTATAACTGTTCTGTGTAAACTAGTTGATACTTACATGGATTGAGTATTGCAAAAAAAACACTCCTTTTTGTGAAAATGAAAACAAGGTTGCAAAAAACATTCAAACAATTTACCTTATTTTTGTTGATAATGCCATTTAATAATAGAAAAGAGAAGAAAAACAACAACAAACAAAGGTTAACCAACAAATTAATTGACCTCTGTTTACAAGAGCATAATACACTTTGGAAAACTTTTTCACATTAACTTGTTTGAATCTATATATACAACTACATTAATGACAAACATTTCTAAAGCATTCATGTGAAACTTAAAAAAGTTCATTAATTTTCATAATAAATGTGACTAAAGTATCATATCAACATATAAATAATGTAGTTGACAAACAATGTGTTTTTACTAGATATTAGAAACATAACAGATACAGGTAAAGGACGTATAAAATACTGGTTTTTGCTTAAGACAATGTGCTTAGGAAGTATTTGTAAATATGATTCAAGAAATCAAAATATGGCGTGCACCATACAAAAACATGGGTGACGGTGAAAATATAATAATACAGAGATTCTATCCTATGTGAGAGAGATTTGTGAGAAACGTTTGTTCACAAGCAACAGATAAACATTAGATGGTTTGGCTGATAGTCAATAAACACATTCTATTTGTATTTTATCATATTAGATGAAGGAGCTTAACCATTCATAAATTGAAAAAAAAAGAACTACATTTCATTAAAAAAAAAAAATGTTTAGAAAATATGAAAATGGAATCAATAATTTAAACTTTCAGATAAAAAGCATGTTACACCAAATACACTAAGAAATTGTTCAATTTCACTAAGGTTTTGTTTAAAAGTTCTTTTGCACATGTCTCTTAATAAGCGTGTTTGGCTACAAACAAGGACTGTCCTGCAGCCGCACTCTTGGCATCACCCTTGTACTGACCCAGGGAAGCAAGTCCATTGGCCTGAAACATGCACAAGAACAGCTCAAACTCATGAGTACATTGATATGACCCTCGCTCTGTGAAAAGGGGTTTTAATGAAAGTGCGTTAAGTGTCAAATCAGGGCGGACACTTTCCGCTTTTATTGTATTTTTCATTTAAAGGAAGACTCTTCTTGACGAAAATCCAGTTAAGGCAGAAAGTGTCGTCCCGGATAGCCTGTGCGGACTGCACAGGCTAATCTGGGATGACTCTTTACGCACATGCATTACACCCCCTTTTCTCAGAGCGCGCCTTATATATTGTGAAGCACGTATCAGCACTTTCCATTTAATTTTTATGTTTTGTCTATATGGTAATGAAACTACCAAAATTTCATTTTCTTCAATGTCCCCAAACACACAAAGAACTAATTGTTATATAAAAAGGCTTAATGATTGCTAAGGCAATCATCCTGTTGCCACTGTATGATCTATTTTTAGGTTTTGTATAATCAAAGTAACACGCAACACCCGAAACAAATCTTATCAATGAAAACCATTTAAACAGAAACAATTAACTGTGAAACATTCCATAAAAAGCAGTGACAGCCACATCTTTGCTGAATGTTTTAAGAGCTCAATCCTTACCTTGGCCCTCATGATGAGTTCATTCTGTGCAGCCTTGACATTCTCCTCCTTACCCTGCCAGGCTTTCAGCACGCTGGCCTGGAGAGCGCGCCCGTACGAGAACGTGAGAGCCCAGGGCTTGCGCCCGCTGAATGCATTGATGGCACTCAGGTTGATGGACGCGTCCTCCTCTGACTGACCCCCGGACAGGAATGTAACCCCTGAAAAATATAGTGGTCAATAACCCCTGGACAGGAATGTAATCCCTGAAAGAAATATTGTTAAATTACTCACAGACAGAAATGTTACCCCTAAATGAAATGGTTGCCAATGACCCCATGACAGAAATGTGACCCCTGAAAGAAATGGAGGTCACTTTGGGTTTTAATGGAATTATTTCATATTTATTTAAGCTGTGAATTAAACTTAAAGAGACTCGTTAACAGTTTCACTGTTTGTCAAAATGACAATTTAAAGAGAAAATTGTAACAGATTCAAAGAAGAATGCATGCATTTTATTCTAACAAGCAAAATAACACAACTCACTTACGAATATGTTACAAATGTACATTATTTTATTGATAATCAATTGAAATCAGAACAATTATAAGGCGTTTGTAATGCTTTTCATTGATAATTGTGGCGTGTTCTGAGAAAACTGGGCAAAATGCTTGTGCGTAAATTGTCATCCCAGATTAGCCAGGGCAGTCCACACAGGCTAATCAGGGATGACAATTTCCGCTTTTATGGAATTTTTCGTTTAAATGATGTTTCTTCTTAGCAAAAATGCAGTTTAGGCGGAAAGTGTCGTCCCAGATTAGCCTGTGCGGACTGCACAGGCTAATTTGGGATGACAATTTACGCACAAGCATTTTGCCCAGTTTTCTCAGAACACGCCACAATTTAGCAAAAACTTGTATTTCCAACATAGAGTTTAAAGCACCCTCTGAATTCAAAAGCTTGCATGGTGTAGTTGTAGCGAGTTACCGTTTGCATCTAGAAGTCCCTCGTTTAAATCACAGGACAAGCACATTTTTTCCTTGTTATTATAATCATTTAAAACTAGTCCAGTTTTATTTGTAAGTTCATTTTTAATTTAGAAAGTTTCAAAAATCGAAAATCTGTGAACAAGTCCCTTTAAGTGGAGAAAATTGACATAACCATCTTATTTATATATGTATATATCAATATATTTACCCAAATGCTGCAAAAAACCTTGTAATTTCGAAGTGTATCAAGAAAAACAGCATTTTTTTTTAAAAGAATAGTTCTTAATAAAAAATTCTTATATAGTTGTTATTTGGCACTCAATGAAGGTAAATCAGCTGAATTCAATACTGATGTTTTCCAGTAGAAGTACGGTAACAAGTTTAATTACAGAAGTGTGTACAGATTGTACCAATACAGGTTGCAGAGGCTCAGTACCTGTGACTGCAGGAGGAACAGTTCTGCTAAGTGCAGTGACCGTTGCCTTGGCGATATCGCTGGCCGTGTACTTAGTGGTGCATGACTGACCAGCGGTCACCATGTTGGGCTTCAGCAGGGTGCCCTCCAGGAACACGTGGTGGTCAGCCAGCGCCTTGTATGTGAACGCCAGCACCTGGACAGTACAGTACAAGGATTTATAGAACATTGTTTTACGTTCTTTGATTTAATTTGTAAGGCTCATTTCATTTAAAAGTATAACAAATAAATAAGACAGCTGATCTATGGACCTGTTCCAGTTGCATTCCCTTATGGTCAACTGCATCAAGGGAACCCATTTTCACTCAATTCCACAATGTTAAGCTACATAATGTAGTTGCAATAACATTAATATTGTGGGTTCTGACTATGATTGAAACTATAAATGTATAACATTGTTTGCGAACTGGCATAATTTGATATTTATATAAATGTGTACAACCATTACACTGAGAAATGTACCTGTTCAGTGACTTTCTGTGCCGTGTACAGGTCATGTGTGCCATCAGGAAGTACTTCTGGCTCAACAATCGGCACCAGTCCATTCTACAACATGAGGAATGGGCAATATGCTCAAATATCGAGTTTTAATTATGGTACACTACACTTAACTGGGGTGGCTTTGAACCTTTTATATCACTTAATGTTATCAACTTTAAACTTCACATCTGTTCTTATGTGTACTGAATACAGTGAGAATAAATTTGAAGTTAAGTTTACACTCCATCACTATAGGAAGCAAATATTGTTAAGCCACTGTAAATGCTAAAACATAAATATATCATGATGAATCTCCTTGTCAGTAACATGCTGGTACTAACTGACTAAAGCTCATGCATATGTACTACTCCATGATCTACAACGCTGGCATATGCCACAGGTATTCCAATCAATAATATCTACCAATTAACATGCATGCTTGGGTTTTCCCAACAATTGGCACAGAGCCAAATAACTTCCTGCAGCCATACACCTCCAGCATAAGATAAGTGATGTGCATGTACTCTTGTATGTAACTGTTACAACAGGTAGTACTCTAATATCATATGTACAACAGTACAGTAAATGTATAACAGTGGTACATGTATCTAAAGTACAATATTTTCCGGGCTTGTAGTAAGGGAATATAGGAAGTGATTTTCTCTCAGTTTTCTCGCAAGACTTTTTTTAAATTGCAGCCATTTAAGTTAAAAAAAAATTGCAGGCATACAGTTTGATCACTAGGATTAAAAACAACTACAAACAACAACAGAGGAAAAAATTTATGACATTGATGGACGGAAACTATACTTTATAATTATAAATATCACAACAATATTTTCGTCATTGAAAAAATGTCAAACAATTATTTTTGCAGATTTTTCTATAGCCAAAGGACAAATGATGAGAACTCCAAATCATTTGTGTTTGTTTATTTACGTTAAATCAACTTGAAGTAGTGAATAATTTCTCGATTTAATACACGCTTTTGGAGCACTGCATACCTGTTGGCAGATGCTGGCGTATCTTGCCAACACGTTGGCGTTCTCCACCATGGACTGGTAGGACGGGTTGTGGGAACCGATCTTCAGCACGCAGCGCCACTTGGCAAACTGGGCACCGTCCTTCTTGTACTTTGCACAGCGTTCTGAGAGCCCGTCCAGACCTGCACACACCATCAGTCAGCAAAATAAGCTGTTTGGCCATGCAAGCCCAAAATCATTTCATGGTTTTGAATTTTTTTATCAATAAAATCTGAAGAGTTTGCCTGCATTAATCTGAATCAGACCAATTAAACATTTAAAAGTTCAGGGCTTATGGACTTTTGCTTTGATCACTTAGCATAATCAATAGGGTGTATATTTAACCCTTTGAGCGCTGGAACCGGATTTTGAAGGCTTTTGCAAACAGTTTGGATCCAGATGAGACGCCACACAATGTGGCGTCTCATCAGGACCCAAACTGTTTGCTATTCTGATAGTATTCTTTGAAAAAAAAATCGACGAAAATGCTAATTTTAGAAATTTAGCAGACAACATTTTAGCAGACGACAAATTTCCCAGCATGCAAAGGGTTAATGACGTTCATAACTGTTTCATCAATGTCATAATGTTCATAGGGTTTAGGTTAATTGTTCACATTTTTCAAGAAGTATATAATAACTATATATTAGAAATTGTGAAAGAATATACATTTAAATGGTTTAATAACAATTGTAGCATTTGGAAATATTTAAGCTGTCAAATGTGCACTATTGATAGTGTTCATGGATGAAAACTTGACACGCATGAACAAACTTTGTACAATAGGAATACAATAGAAAATATTTACATCCACATCACTTTATGTGAATAGTATTTACTCTGAAGGATTGACATTTTACGATTAAATAATAAAAAAAATCAAAAAATCATAATACATATATTTGTTATTAAAGTTTGATGTTTTATTGTCAGTTTTAATTTTAACATTAACAAAGTTTTAAGATATATTTAAAGGACTTGCCTTGTGTTGTACATTCATCGTCAGTGCCAGCAAGGGGGACAATGCCTTTGTCAACCTTGATACCAGGCAGGATACCTCTCTGCAGCAGAATCTTGGTGAATGGAGTGCCTGACAAGTAATACAAAACCCTCTTAATAAATGGGCCGCACACTGTGAAAAGGGGTTTAATGCATGTGCGTAAAGTTACATCCCAGATAAGACTGTGAAGTCCACACACGCTAATCAGGAACAACACTTTCCGCTTTTATGATATTTTTTGTTTAAAGAAAGTCTCTTTGTAGCAAAAATCCAGTTTAAGGGGAAAGTGTTGTCCCTGATTAGCCCGTGCAGACTGTGCACAGGCTAACTGGGAGGACACTTTACGCACATGCATTAAACCCCCTTTTCACAGAGGGCCCCTCAAATATAATTAACATTTGAATTGCAAGACTTTGAGATATTCGCAGATAATAGCCAAACTATTTGCTACTTTCTCAGTATAGTTAAATAAGTTCTATAAACATTACCGTCTTTTGCCTTCTGGTAGAAGGTTTCATCGTACATAATCACACCACTGATGTTTTCTGCAATGCACTCATCAGCTGTGAACAGCAATTCACGGTAACGTCTGCGGTTTTCCTCAGTGTTCTCAACACCAATTGGTTCCAGTCTCTTGCCCATTGAACCTGGCATAAAATATAAGAATATATTAGTAAAATTAAAGACAAACACAAAAATGCTTAAACAAGAAACGTGTCACAGACACTGATGCTCCCACAACACATGTTTGGACACAGAAAAATCCACTGGTATTCTACAGTGGACAGAAATACAAAGGGCCATAATTCAGCCAAAACTCATTGCCCTCCCAATTCCTTTCTTTACAATCATATTGAGGTCATTAAACAGTGAAACTTTAAGAGAGAATCACGCTGAAGTTAAATTTTGGGACTCAATATTCTATAGTGGAAAAACAGATAAAGGGCCATTAAACTGCCAACACTTGCGGCAGCCAAAATTCCTTTCTATAAGATCATCTACACAATAAGGTCATTCAGCTGTGAAAGTTTAAGCAAGATCCACACAGCAGTTAAAACGGAGTTGAACACACAAAATTGTGGAACCAAATATTATATAGTAGGAAAAAGCAGACAAAGGGCCATAATTCTGCCAAAAATAATCACAGCAAAATTTCTTATCTTCAGGATCTACTACACATTAAGTTCATTCAACAATGAAAGTTTGAGCGTGATCTACCTGGTAAGCCGATCTACCTAGAAGTTAAAGAGGAATTCAAAACACAAGTTTCAGGGGACTTTATTAAGGATCATTTATCTGCCAAAAATCGTTGCAGCCAAATTTCCATTCCTTACGATCATCTACACATGAAGCATAACTCAGAAATATGTCGTTCCTTGTGCATGAAAATTATGTATCGTATATCTAAATTACAAAGAGAGGACACATTTTAAATTTCAATTAAATTGCTTTAGAAATGTGGAAGTATTCAGCTCAATGAACTTAACAAAAAATTATGCTTCTGTCATACAAACTAAATGTCACCGTCATGCCTGAACTATCCCCAACCTCATCATATTATAGTTGAGACATCATCTGGACAAATAGTTTGCATGACAAATCACAAGGGCAGAGGTTATGGCTCTGTCCATCATTGATCTATCTAACTATGAAATATCAAGTTGATACCTTGTACAGTTTGCACTATATTCCCCATTCAAAATTTAAATTTTACAGATTTACAAAGGGCAATAACTCTCAAAATACAGAAGCAAGAGTTATGGTTCTTGTGCACTGCATATCCCTTCAATGAGATCTACCTCTTATAGTTTTCAAGATATGCTCCGCAGAAAATTTAAATTGAAAATTAATAAAGTGCAATAATTCTAAAAATATGGAAGCAAAATGTATAGCTCTTGTGCACTGCATATACCCATAATGAGATCTAGCTACATAATAAGTTTCAAGGTGATTCTTAATTTACTTTTCGAGATATGCTACAGACAAAATTTAAGTACAAACAAGAGATGTGTTTGTCAGAAACACAANTTTCACCTGTCTGTCCATACGCCTGTCTGCACTTCAAAATAGATATGTCCCAAAGCTTGTGTTTTAAACTTCTCTGTAACTCTTGTCTCAAAAGTGGATCACACTTAAACTTTCACAGTTGAATGACAATAATTTGTATATGATTCATTGTTAAGAAAAAGATTTTGGCTGCGAATATATAGTTGCCTGATATTTTAGTTTTGGGCAATCACAGTAAATAAAATTGAAAATGTCTCTTAAGGTAACTACNTGCTTGGATTTAGTTTTTTTGACCTTTGACCTTGAAGGATGACCTTTACCTTTCACCACTCAAAATGTGCAGCTTTACGAGATACACATGCATGCCACATATCCAGTTGCTATCATCAATATTGCAAAAGTTATGACCAAACTTAAACCTATGTTAAAGTTTTGGGACAGACACACACAATGACAGACAGACAGACCAAAAACAATATACTCCCTCTTCTTCGAAGAAGTGGGGCATAAAAATAACAAATGGCAATAACTCTTCAAACAGGGGAGCAAACATTATGATTCTTGCGCGCTGCACACAGTCACTCCATCAATGAGATCTACCTACCTATTAAGTTCCAAGTTGAGTTTCCTTTTACTTTTCCATACATGTTCAGGAAAAATATGAACTACAGAAATTTACAAAGGGCAATAACTCTAAAATAGGTAAGAAAGAGTTATCTGCACTGCACACAGCCTCAATGAGATCTACCTACACATGATGATGACAGATCTCAAGTTTCAATTAAAACCCTAAAGAAATGTGGAAGTATTTTTTTCCACAAACTTAGAACATTTAAAGTTTTTGTCATAAAAATGGGCAAGTTCAAGGGCAAATTGTAAGAATTTAACTTAACTTATTTAACTTTTGTGAACTATTTGTATCTGTTTCATATCAGTATACCTGTATTAGAAAGTGACCTGATAAAACCAGTATACCTGTATTAGAAAGTGAGCTGATAAAACCAGTATACCTGTATCAGACAATGACCTGATAAAACCAGTATACCTGTATCAGACAATAACCTGATAAAACCAGTATACCTGTATTAGAAAGTGACCTGATAAAACCAGTATACCTGTATTAGAAAGTGACCCGATAAAACCAGTATACCTGTATTAGAAAGTGACCTGATAAAACCAGTATACCTGTATCAGACAATATAACTCTGACAGGAAAATAAGAATAATTACGTATGAAAATTTTGTCCTGCACATTTACACTTCACGGTGATTACACATTTTAAGTTTCAGTTCAATAGCTTGAAAAATGTAGAAGAATTTTGCTCCACAAGCTTATAATATTGCATGCTTAAAAATGGCAAAGTAGTTCAAAGGCACATAAGTCAGGAAGGTGTAAATATTGTGTCTCACACTGTCAAATTTCATGGAGATAACATAATGCAAGTTTCAATTAAAAATCTTGAGAAATATGTAAGTACTTTACTCCACAAACTTACGACATTTTTTGTGGGCAGACCAACTGAGAAACAAATCAACCCACCAACCAACAAACCAACCAACATTATTATTCCTGTATATTTACTATCTTGTAACTGCCTACTATGTCTGCAAGAGCCTTATGCTTATTTTGAACGGAATAGGTCAATAGTTCATAGGTAAGGGTATGTACCTGTTGATTCATCAGCAGCCAGAATTCCCTTTCCAGGGGCCACAATCTGATTGGCAATCTGGCGGAGTTCATCCTCCTTCTCAGGGGTCAGATACTGTGGGAATATTGGCATGGCTGGATGTGTAGAGTCTAATGGTTAAATGAGAAGAAAAAATACAGAAAACCTATTACTATTTAACCTGTATCAACTGAACTTACAGTTTGTGATTTCAAGGAATATTAACAACATATGTTAGATTGTTTACATAAACTATATAATCCCATTATAAGCATAACAAATCTTAACATCTTAGCCATAAAAAATAACTTAAAAATGAAAGTGCCATTTATGAGAAATGAATATTTTGATGAACAGTGAAAAATAACTGTATCAATAATTGATAATATTCACAATTTCACTTTGACTAGTTTTTCCTTGTAGCCAAATACGATAAAACAGATAGTCAATGATGCTCAGCTCAAAATCTGCAAAATAATTCATTATTTTAACATCATGATGTTATGATTGAATGATTCTTGAGAAAAATTACAGTAGAAAGTGATAATCTTTTGAAACCAACAAATATCCTCTATTTAAAGGGACTGTCCACTAGATTTTGGCATGTATTGAAGCATGTCATTAAATGCTCTATATTGATAAATTCAAACATTTGACCTAAAAATCTGCAGTTAAAAAACAAGAATACAATTTAAAAAGGGAAAAAAAAGTAAACCTCATCAGGGCTCGAACCAGTGACCATCGGGGTCCTGGAGTAAAAACCAATTAGACCGCTCGGCCATCCTGACAAGTATGTACGATAGCCGTATTTTATACCATATATAAGCAATCCTCGTAGTTTTACAAAATATAGCGACAATAACAGAACTTTCCAAATTATTCAATCGTTTCGCGTCGAACGACGCTTTATGATTTTGAGGTTTTCAAATCGTCAAAAGATGCATATAATGGATATTTAAGAGCATTGTAAATGGTCAGTATTACTATTTCCTCAAAAATATCATAACAAATGCGAACATTTGCGAATATGAAACAACTTTTTTTAATTTTGTCAATTTACCAATCTGTTGGATGGCCCTTTTAATCAACCATAAAAACCTGATAAATATATATGTTAACTTTTTTTCAAGATTTTTTACAATATACAATTGTGCAATATGTGAGACAAGAAAGGTTTTTGAGCACTTATTTTTTCTTCTCATTTTATTAATGAATGCCCTTGACCCCACTACCCTACTTGAAACTCTAAGCAAGGTCTTGATATCAGCAAAAAAAAATCCCATTAATTCTAGAGATATTGTGCAATTTTCGGATTTAATCAAAAGAAAAAACCTTCTTGTAAAGTTTGGCCATTCATAAGTAGAGTGACCTTGACTCTTTCAACACCCAGGTGTGACCCAACCCATATGCAATCCCAAGTTAAACCTTCATATTATAAAGTATCCAGTATACATGAAGTTTCATTGCAATAGCTCAATTTGTTGTAGAGCAAAAGATAGCATACCAATGGTTGATGCTTTTCTTTCAATAATTTGATCACTGACAGTAATCAGCTTTGGGAAGAAATCTACATGCATTGAACTTGGTCTCTATAACACATCCTTTAGCCCAATGCCATGTTCTTGACCTTGAAATATGACTTGATGCACATCTGTAGTGAAGTGTTATATTGTATGTTTGTATTGGAAATAAACTATATAATAATTGGTTTAATGAAGAATTATTTTTAAACTAGTAGATTCTAAATAAGCATAACTAAATCTTTAAAATGTATTTATAATATAAATTACAACCAATGAATGTTGGTAGATTAATTCCCATTTATGTATCACGCAATAAAGAGAATAAAGTATATTTATAATTAACAATATTGGCTAATTAATATAAATAAACAATACAAATATGGTCTGTATTATGAATAAAGCACTAAAAAGTAAGCAGAATTATAATGAACAACCAAATTTACCCAGTTTGTTAGTCCAACTTGTTGACGCTCTCAAATATTAAGCTACTTTTTATATGGGTAATATTCACTGAAAGTCACAGCCTTGACAGACGCTTGACAGTTGTTTGCTCTCTGACCTTCAAACGTCTAGAGGATATGTTACACTGACCTGATTAACTCACGTGACCATGCTTACATAACCCGTCATTTACTTCTCCATGCGCTTGTCAATAACCTATAGTCTGTTTCAATATTTGAGGTTACTATACATTTAAAATGTACTACCATCAGGTAAAAGTCCAATAACTAGGTCAAAAATCAACTGGACACCAACCCCCCTTTACAATTCCCTAAATAATTATTACCTAGGAAAATGTATGTTACTTATTTTTCTTAGTAGATCTTATCTAACCATGTCATGTGAAAATTATGTTTATATGACAATATTGTTCTGTATACTCATATGTTGCAATTGTAACTTGAGTTAAATAAAGATATGTTCTGTTCTGTTCTGCAATATTGATCAGCTGTCAATCAAGATTGGAGACCGAGCAACATGTCTTTTGAACAAATCCAAAACAAATCACAGAATGGGGTTATTCAGCCCATTCTTACAGGTACGTTCTGAGAAACATTTTTTCTATGTTATTCTTATTTCTAGGATGTTAATTATCGTTTGTCATTACTGATTTTCGATTTAAAAATCCGACAATGTCGGGTAATGCTATCGCGGTTTTCTGAAAAACAAATCAATGAAAATCAATACTTGAATCCACAATATATAGAACAGAACGGAAGAATTTAGCCCGTATAAAAAGTATCTCTAAATTCTTGGCAACGTCTTATAAATAAGACTACCCAGTTTGTCATTTCATAAATTCAAAAAAAAATGAGCAATATTATGAGTACTTGGAAGAAATATATTTTGAAAACAAATTTACACTAAAATTAGCACTGGATGCAGTCTCTTGATTGCAAATGAAATAATGAGCCTATATGAGGAAACACAAGGTCAAGCATCAAATTATCCCATTTTCTGCAACAAAATACAAGACGGATATTTTTTACGATGAACCAGAATAATGTACTGCCATAATGGAAGAAAGTATTAAATATACTTACTTTTTCTGGTATTAAATAAGCAGTAATGTATAGTGTAACAGAACCGCCGGCTTGCTGCTGTCAATTTGGAAGGTGAAGGTTGTACAAGTGCCAAGGACGCTTACTTTTTACTTCCGGTTGATGACAACTAGGGGACGTTACTCCTCCGCACTCAAAAATAACAACAACAAAATAAATAGTAAATAACAAAAACAAAAAGATGAAAGGCTTAATATCCGTATATTAAGGCACCAAGAAGCTTTAATTTCACCAAAATTGAATACTTAAGTCTTTTAATATAAGAGTTTATATAATATCTCAGAAAAACAACAACAGGTAATATAATGTTTCGACTACATTTAACAATTGCAATATATATTCGCGATTATAAAACCAGTTAAATTAAAGATCACACGATATAATAAAAAATGGTTTCTTTTTCAAAATACGGTAACATTATTAAAATTTGAACGTCAAGTGTTCTGCAAACTGACTATCATGTTTGAACAATTGTGCATGCACCAAGTGTCTCTACTTTAACCCATTTATGCCTAGCATCTATAAACGAGAGCGCCGATGGCGTTGAAAGCCTAGTTACAAGATACAGGGAAGTTGCTGCTGAAGTAAATGTTAACGATTTGTGACATCACGAGTCGCCTCCCTTGTTGGTTCATGCTACCAAAATGTTCTTTTTTTAGAAACGGGAATTCCAAATCGTGTCGAATGTGAATGGTTACAAAATGACATAACTATAAAAATAAATATGTAGAATAACATTATTTCACGCATACCATTATGCAACCATCCGTTTTCTTTTCAGACTTGATACATTTACAGCTTTTCATTTAATATTTTACATGCACAACACTAGTCCAGAATTCGCGCGAATCCATGAAATTCGATGCCACATTAAAACCTATAGCTCTACTCGTAACGTTAATTTCTGGCTCAAAGTAAATCATTTTAATTTCAATTAACACATCTCTATTACTTTCAAACTCTACTTCATCAAATCCATAGAAAGGCAGGTCAGAATCCATGTCATAAATCAGAAAACATTCATCGTACTCCGCCATTTTTTACACATTTTCAAAGAATGAAAGTGCTTTATGCCCCACTTCCTGTTGATAATATGTAAATTTCTATTT
>VMBQ01000790.1:858292-868465 GCA_007657795.1 Dreissena rostriformis
GTCCGTCCGTCCGTCCGTGTGTGCGTCCGTTAGACTTTTGTTTGTTTACGCGATAAACTCCACAGTTTTCATCCGATTCTTTTTAAACTTGTTCAGTGTCTTTATATTAATGAGGACTCGAACCCTATTGAAAATGGGTTACATTAGACCGTCCGTCCGTGCGTGTGTAGACTTTTTCTTGTTTACGCCATAAACTCCACAGTTTTTATCCGATTCTTTTAAAACTTGTACAGTGTCTTTATATTCATGAGGACTCGAACCCTATTGAAAATGGGTTACATTAGACCGTCCGTCCGTCCGTGCGTGCGTTAGACTTTTTCTTCTTTGCGCGATAAACTCCACAGTTTTCATCCGATTCTTTTCAAACTTGTTCAGTGTCTTTATATTAATAAGGACTCAAACCCTATTGAAAATGGGTTACATCAGAGTAAAAAGTCCAGAATTATCGCCCCTTGAATTTGTATTGGTCCGAGGCATTTAAGTAGGTTGTTTAATTGGTTGCAATTATAAATTTAAAATTAAATAAAATATAAGCCATCTGATAATTCATTTGGCAAGGATGAAAGGATTTGTGTTTTCAGTATTCCCTTGCATGATGACTTTCCATTCCATTGACATTCCAGCCAGTAGAGCGATTCAGGCCCTCATGGGCCTCTTGTTTTTTTCAAGTACCTGTGGCTCTACACAACAATATAAATGGAGACTGTTAACACCATTATAGCAGGCTAGACTTAATGTTTTCCTTACTTCTAATAGTTTATCATCTTAAATAAGAGAATGGACTATTGAGTCATGTAGTCAATCAGATAATTCCATGATTGATCAGAAATAAGTTTGACCTATACCACATGACTTTTTAAGATCTGTGTTGGGAGAATAAAGCTCGACCCAGATAACTTTTTTAAGGATGTCTTTTTTAATATTTCACCATTTTTAATGGGATAAAGTGGAGAGACCACTCATTCGTGAGAGTTTTCTAGTTATCATGATTTTTTAAACAAATAAGTATTTTTTCAGTAAAGTGCAACTGCGCTTTTGTTATATGAAGTCCCCACACTGATCCGACATTTTTCTAACCGTTCAAACGCGCGGTTGCACTTTACTGAAAAATACTTATTTGTTTAAAAAAATCATTGTAAACACTCTAGAGGCCACATTAATTGTCCAATCTTCATGAAACTTGGACAGAACATTTCTACAAATGATATCTTGGCAGACTTTTTATATGGTTCACTTAAGAATAAATCTATGTCACTAGGTCAAATTAAAGAGAAAGCTGTAAACATTCTAGGAGTCAAATTTATACTCTTATTCATGAAACTTGGTTAGAACATATGTTCTAATGATTATGTTGACTGATTATGTTTATTTGATAGTCTGTCCTGAGATAATAGATGTGATGATTACAGAACTATACTTGAGGTTAACTTTAGGTATCATCGTACTATTTCAGTTTAGGAATCATCATATTATCAGAAAACTGAAATGATAACATAGCCAGAATGTTGATCATCATACAGACAGAAAGATCATGTGTGTTTTTTTGCAGAATAATCTTGGATCTCCTTAAAATGAATGTCTCACCACAGGCTGTGTTACAAATGCTCAAGACTATGTGTGCCGGTAAAGTGCGAGCGACAAGGGGTCAGGAGGATGGGGGCGTAGCCCACGAGGCAGAAAACATGCCCCCTCCAAAGCAGAGGCAGCCCCCAAAGATAAGACAGCCTAGCGCTGGTAGCTCATGGAGATCAGAACCAAAGAGATAGAACTGCTAACATGTGTTTTATGTCTTAAGATTTTTTTATTTAGATTTTTAGAATAGTTATTTTAAGATTTTTTCCCTTTATATATTTGATTATTTCTATAAATGTTTTTAAAAGATGATAATAAAGTATGTATTGTTGCTAAGGTTACTTTCAAGTGATCTGTGCATTGTTGTAGTGTTAAAAAATGTTGTGTAACGTTTCACTATTGTATTTCTTTAACGATTTTATTTTAATTTTATTGATCATTGTTGAAAATACAATTAGGGATATATTTTGAAACCGTTTCTTCTTATTTAATGTATTTAATCATGTAATTTAGTCTTGTCATTTAGGTCTTTTATTCAGAAACATGTATTGGATGAATATCTTTGTAGTTTATGAATTTGATACATATTTAATACAGAACTTCCATACTTAAAATTCTTTTTGGTGTCATTATGTCATGTTTTTACGATATTGACCAACTACCAACTGCATAACAAGTGGTAACATCTACGGTACCTGTACTGCTCATATTTGAAATCTACAAATGATTACATTTCATTGAAATGTTCACTCCAATGAGATTGACAGTTCGGGCATTTATATTGACAATTCAGGCATAATGCATTGTTACCTGTTTTATCAATGCTGGTTTAGTTCCACATGGCTGCCAGGGGGTGGGGCAGTTTTCCTTATATGGCTTTAATGAAACATTTTGAAAAGTCTTAGAAGTAAAACATTTAGGGACTGTGGCACTGAACAATATGCAAATGAGACAGCTTGATATATCTACAAGGTTCAATGTGTATTAAACATTAAACATACAAAATAGTTCTAGATAAAGTCATAAATATTATCATTTTAGCAAAAAATAAAAAACAAACAATTGAAACAAAAAACTGTTACTTGTCATGACATTAAGCATACTTTAAATAAAATTACGTCATTTTTATCTGTTAACGCACACGTCAGAATGAAGTCTACATAAACAGATTGGTTCAAAGTGTGAAACGTAAATACCAAAAAAACAAACATATTATAAAAATTCAATGATATGGATTCCAAATTGCAAACTCTAGGAATTCTTAAAAAGCAAGTCTGTCATTCACTTTTCACACCATGAAATGATGCATCAAATATTGTACTTCTGATGATTACACTGGAGAAAGTTGGGACGATAAACTGGGCGGGAAAAGCAAACATTCATGAGTTACATTTATAATTTTGCCGCGTTTGTGAGGTGGGTTTGTATTGAAATTTATGAGACAAGCAGGGAATTAAGTTAAAACGAATTTATCAATTAATAAGAGAAAAATTTAATTTTGAGGCAATTACAAAATCTATCAGTTGCAGGAAGTATTCACAAGCTATGACATAGATGTATTGTGGAACTCCATATTATGGGAAATTACTGGCTGCAAGCAAAAATGTTTTTTTACTTTTTAACGACATTTCTACAAAAAATAGTTTCTAGTGGGGGGCGGGGACTTAAGAATCGGTTAGCATTTGATTATAATCTCAAATTGGGGCGGGGCTAAAATTGTATTTTTGAACAGTGACCTTATAACACCGTCTATTATCACTCAATATTTGTCATGTGTTATTGGGTTATTGTTTGGAAAAATCTCTAAATTTGTTATGTGTAATCATAGTATTCAAAATACATGTAATAGGCAGAATGACAAATAGGTCCTTTCTTAATTAAGCACCAATCTCCAATCACTGGGTGGAAATTTAAAAAGCACTCGAAAAAGAATTTCAAAAAAGAACAAAGCTTCCATCACTTAGGACTAAGTAAGCCCAATTAAATTGTGATTTTTTCGCTCCAACAGATTTAAACTGTCTTTACAAATTTGGAGATGATCCAGTTTAAGAAATAAGAGACATTTTTGCTCGTGGTCCGACCGTGTACAATTGAAGAATCTTTAGCCAAAATCCCTGGTATCGTGTTTACCAACTTTTTTTTTATCCCTATTAATCACATTCAAAATCCTAAGAGATAACTGATTGTAAGATAACATTCTGGCTGTGACTATACTAGAATATAAAATGGGCAGAACAAAAATGCATTGAGGATTTCAGTTGTTTCCATAATTCTAGAGCTATGTTGATTAAAATACAACTGTAAAAGTGTGCAATTCTCAATCCTTTAGAGCAAAGGACTTCAAAAGGACTAAAGACAATTTCCCGATATACATGAACTGTCAATCCCTGAGGCTTAAACATAATTTAATAATTACACCTAATGTTTAATTAGACACATATGATATACTGTATGTTGTAAAACTTCAGTTATCATGTGCATGCCTTATGATTTCAATCGTATATATAGGATCTGACATGAGTTGTCATATCATACCATATTTTATTAAACGAGTTCAGGAATTTTGTTAATAAGTGAGCCTTTGGCGAGCTTACTAACGAATTTCCTGGACGAGTTTAATAAAATATGGTATGATATGACAACAAGTGTCAGATCTTTTTTATCACATGCTTTTAAACTAAATAAAATACATCTTAATTGACCAAACAAATGCTGATAGATCTAAAAGTTGTTTACTATCGTGACGTCATTTCATGTTGACGTCATTTCACCAAAATAAAGCCATGCGATTGGTTAGTTATTGATTCTGTAGCCAATGAAAACGCTTAAAAATGTTGTATTAGACATGTGTAATATAAAAAAATACATAATGTCTGTATTACATTGAAAACAAGGTATAGCATGTGATAAATAGTTGTGGCATATGTGCCGGTGTCAGAAATCTCGTTCCTAGTTGTACTAGGACAGAGTTAAACGCTTCATTATGCTGTATGACTAATTAATTGAGCCTTGCTCTGTGAAAAAAGGGTTAAGTGCATGTGCATAAAGTGTCGTCCCAGATTAGCCTGTGCAGTCCGCAAAGGCTAATTAGGGACAACACTTTCCGTAGAAACTGGATTTTTGCTAAGAAGAGACTTTCTTAAAACCAAAAATATAAAAGCAGAAAGTGTCGTCCCTGATTAGCCTGTGCAGACTGCACAGGCTTATCTGGGACGACACTTTACGCACATGCATTATACCCCCTTTTCACAGAGCAAGGCTCAATTGTAAATGGAGAGAAAGAGTCTTCTTGGCAAACCAGTAGTACTGTACTCTCTGAGTGCATTTCATAGTAGTTGGACGGTTCGAATAAATTAAATACATTTTTTATGTATCTAGTTTATTACACAACTTCAGCAAAAAATAATCCAGCAACAACAGTAACAATGTGGTTTTTATCACCTAAACAACTGACAAAGGATAATAAAAAACAAACAAACTACTATGCATTGGTATACAAGGTACAAAAACAGGCTCCATAGAAGCACTATGGTGGATTACACAACACACATTATTTTTATTGAATTTCGAATTACATACGCAAACATCAAGTAAACTAGAAATGCGTCGTACACAGATGCCCCCACATTCCACTTTTGCATGAAAACTTGTCTTATGTAGAGGAAAACTGAACCAAATATGGAGGTGTACAAGTAATACTGGTTAATATGTTTGTAAATTTTCAGCCCTTTAGCAATGATAGCTTTTTTATTCAGCGCAACACAACATAAAAAAGTTGGGGGGGGGTCCCTAAAAAAGGGTTCAGTAGAAAACATCCTGACCAAAATATGGAGGTGCGCAAGTTCACATGCTGGTTAATACGTTTGTTAAGTTTCACTCTCTAGTAGAAATACTTTTTAATTGTAACCCGACAAGTTAAACCATGTAATTGTTTGCTGAAAAAAGAGAACCATGTCTCCAGTTATATAAAAACTATCCAAACCAAAACATGGAGCTTGGACAGTTCACATGCTGTTGAGATGTTTGCAAAGTTTCATCCTTGTAGTACCAATACTTTTTGAGTTCCACGCGGCACAAAAAGTGTGAAACAGAAAAGGACAGATGGACAAGGGCAAATCTATATGCACCTCTCTTATAAATTTGGGGCATAAAAAGACAATTTGTGACTACCTCATGTCAAATGCAAACACTGCTAAGATTGAAGTGTGCAGAACAGGTGATAGTAATAAATTTGTGGATATTGAATGTATAAAGTGCAAAGAACATAGAAGAAACTAGATAATGTGTCCATAGGACACCAGTGCCTCCACATTCTCCTGGCTGACACTTAATGCTTAAAACTGTATATATATATATATATATATATATTTACTCAGGGACACAAGTTCACATTTTGATAAATAAGTATACCAAGATTTATTTCTCAGGCAATAATACTGTTCCAAGTGTACATAAGTGTACAAAGTATTTAAATGGTTCCTTTCTATTTAATGCCACTCTTACATCAAAATGTATATCTATTGACAAAATACAATGCATAAATGCTCAAGTTGTCAGTCTGCTATGCACAATTCGAAAACCTGTAATACTCGATAGAGCCGCGTTTATGCAAAAAAGGGTCTTATTCCACATGCAGTCAGGAGCTTTGCTGTCCGCTAGAAAATCATTTAAGGTTTTGTGGTCTCATTTGCAGACAGGGTAGCTCCAGACAAGGATGTGCGGATGCGCGGGCTGGTCTGGACCAACGCTGACCTCATATGGCATATTATCCATTTTGGAAAGATGAAGCTTAATAGTGGTATAACTTGCTAGATGCAAATTACTCGTAGTTAATGGTATTACAATGCTTGTGATTATATCATACACATCATTTTCTGGATTATTATGGGCCTACATGCATGTAACAAAATGTAGATTTTTTACTTTCACTCAAGCACAATGTTTTACACATTTTTTACAAACACATGTATGGCTGTGTGAAATATATATATGGATATGTACTACCCGAATAAGCAGGATGGCAATATGACCAATAAATTGAGAAGACAATAACATCACATTAGCAATATAAATACAGATATGTGAAAACAGTAACATCTAATACACAACAAATCATTCACTATTCAAAACATGAACAACTTTAACTGATTCAAAATAGTTCATGTTATTAACAAACAAGAGCTGTGTTTGTCAGGAACACAATGCCCCCTAATGCGCTTTTTGTTTTCCTTTTTTTTTACCTTTGACCTTGAAGGATGACCTTGACCTTTCACCACTCAAAACGTGCAGCTCATGAGATACACATGCATGCCAAATATCAAGTTGCTATCTTGAATATTGCAAAAGTTATGACCAAGGTTAAAGTTTTGTGACAGACACACACAATGACAGACAGACAGGCCAAAAACAATATACCCCCTCTTCTTCGAAGAAGGGGGCATAAAAACACCAATTATACTTAAGTCAATAGACTACACTTCTATCAATACAACAATTAAGAAAGGAAATTGCTTGCAAACATTGAACATACTAATAATAATATCAAGGGTAGCTTGTGAAACTAATGTATCTGATAGTCTTTAAACTAGATGCAAGACTTTCACACTTAAGCTTCACTTCATTTAAACCTTTGCATGTTGGGAAATTTGTCGTCTGCTCAAATTTTGTCTGCTGAAATTCTAAAATTAGCATTTTCTTCGTTTTTTTTTCAAAGAATACCATCAGAATAGCAAACAGTTTGGATCCTGATGAGATCCTGATCCTGATCTGGATCCAAACTGTTTGCAAAGGCCTTCAAAATCCGGTTCCAGCGCTCAAAGGGTTAATAAAATGCAATTCACATGAGCCACGTCATGCAACAACAAGTCTAATGCCACGTGCAGCAGCATTTGCACAGTCTTGTCAGATTTTATAGCTGACAGTGTAGCTGACGACCACACTTTCCGGTTGCTAAGGCTTGTCTCAAGCTACGCTAGCTGTATATGGCATTAGACCCATTTTCACATCCGGCTGCTTATATACAGTTGAACACCGCCATTTCCAACACTGTTCATTCAAATAAATTGTTATTTCAAAGAAATTTTCCGGTCCCTATTTTTTATTTTCATTATTCAGCTTAAATTCACATTGTTTATTATAATTTCTTTCTTAGATTTCATATCTATTTTGAACTAAATCTTCAGTCCCTACAACTTTTTCCCATGTAATCATCAGTGTTTATTTCGAAGTAAGCTGTCTTTCAAATCTGTGAAGACTTGGCAGTCCAGTATTGTGTTTGAGCCTTCTATTGTTTTCTGTTCAAGGCATGGGTAATCAGCATTAATTGTATATGATATATTGCACAGTTCAAAGTGCTTATCTCTAGAAGATTAATAAATGTTTTTGATATAAACAATTTTTTTTCAAATAGCTACATACATGTATGTATTACAAACATGTACATTTACACATATCATCAACTTATGGTGTATTCAAACAAACAGCATAAACCTGCATGTATGTTTCGAAAAAATTATATTAGTACAATAGACAATATCGCTTTTTCAAAGAATCCTTTTTATAACTATTTTTTACAGTCCAAGCCACTTCGAAATACCAGTGTTCAATAGTGATTCTGGTTTTATGAGCTATTTGTGAGCTTTTTCAGGTTTAACAATAGCAATGTTTATGAACTAACCCATCGAGTGCTCAATACTGGTAATCAACAGTCACCATTGAAGTAAGCAATACTACAAGAAAACAATTGATTAGAGCTTGAATGCCCTGCTAGTAAAGCCACAGGGCAGAAGGGAAATTAACTGTTCAATTTGACATAACAAGAAATAAAGAAAGCAAAAAAGACTTTAAGGCTCGTATCAGATTGCCCTACGAGAAAAGCTGTCGAGTGGATCAGTTATCCATTTTCAGCATGGACATTTGTGATATGGAAAGCAATTTGTCAGGACTCGACAGCCTGTTGACTTGACAGTGTGTTCATCCAGTTCATCCACTGAGTGTCATTCACGGCAGTGTATGGCATACAGGAGTCTCTGTGTTCATCCACTGAGCGGGTCCTCACGGCAGTGTATGGCATACAGGAGCCTCTGGGTCATCACCTCCTGGCTGGAGTACTGGGGCAGCTTGATCATGAACATGCACGTCTCCACACGGATGTACCGGCTGTCTGGAGAACCTACAACATGGACCAGGGTGGGTGTGGGTCAAATGTGTGCCTGCTTTCTATGTTACACAATATGGACTTGTATTAACAAATAAATTATTAGACTTAAGACAAAAAATACAGTGACCATACTTGCATACTGGTACTAGTGTCTGAATGGAAACCTTTCAAATTCAATGCGGGGAATCACGTGGTCAGATTCGATAAAAAAATGGCCGCCGATGCCACGCTAAGAGGCAGAAATTGAGACTTCAAACACTTACAGGTACATCTACCTTATTACTTACTTGTTTTTAATCGGATGACGCCTATGATCGGGCCAGCCGAAAGAGGTTTCAGCGAGTATCAACCGTTTTCCTCTGGTTGGTCTGAGTGTGGAGAACATTCATGGAATATTTCGCGAAATCCTGAACCGTCAATTGTCATTGAACACGGCAAAAAATTAAATCACAGTTTTTACACTAATTCACTCTGTTATGGCGGCCATATTTGCGAACGCTACGACAGCCCTTGACCCTTCGTAACTTTTACATACTTAGGAACTTAGGAATTCGTAGCAGGTGGTGGCATAAGATTTTTTTTATGAAACGCTCGGATTTTCTTAGGAACTAAGTAAGTATACTTACTTTATACCTACGAAAGAAACCATGCGTACGAAAATTTATGAAACGGGGCCAATATCCTGAAGGGATTTCTTCAAGCAAAAAACAGCAATCCATTTTTTTTTTTAATTAAACTGTCTGGAGGAAAAACAACATTTTCAAATACTCGAAAGCCATAACAAAAAGCAGCTACACCGAAACAGGCTAGCAATAAAATTCCTATTGAAAATAAAATTTTGATGATCCAGATAGCCAATTTCATATACGAAACTTACATTTACAGTGCCTTTACATTAGATATGTATCGCTACATGAACCAGAACATACCAATGCGAGGTTGTTTTAGACTTATTGGGCGGAGGAAACGGTATTCCTTGACATGTGCGTTGTTCAAGAAGTTGTCCGTGTATAAGGACCATGTCCGTGCTCAATAACAATCGTCAAAACCACTCGAAACTCAACTTTACCTTGAAAATAACGCCATGAGCAATCGAGTTATCCATTTTTTGTCATCCAAAATGCGTCCACATGAACAACTGGTACTTAAACAGTGCTAATTAGTGTAAAAACTGTGATTTTAATTTTTGCCGTGTTCAATGACAATTGATGGTTCATGAATTCGCGAAATATTCCATGAATATTCTCCACACCCAGACCGACCAGAGGAAAACGGTTGATACTGGCTGAAACCTCTTCCGGCTGGCCCTATCATAGGCGTCATCCGATTAAAAACAAGTAAGTAATAAGGTAGATGTACCTGTTTGAAGTCTCAATTTCTGCCTCTTAGCGAGGCATCGGCGGCCATTTTTTATCGAATCTGACCACGTGATTCCCCGCATT
>VMBQ01000790.1:872109-894545 GCA_007657795.1 Dreissena rostriformis
AAGTTTTTAAAAAAAAAAAAAAAAAAAAAAAAAAAAAAAATCTTTTTTTCGCAATTGGGAATTTTTTGCCACATTTTGGGAAAAAAGTATACTTTTTGGGATTGGGAACATAGCCGTTCTTTGGCTATAAAATCGGGGAAAAAAAACAACCTGGGATAACACATCATTTTTATGTATAATATCAGTAATTTCCATTTCAAATATTGTTTTTCAAATGCACTGTTTTACTATTTAATAATATCTATTGCAATTACATGAAAAATTGTTGGCAATAATTATTTGTATATTTTACCAATAGATGGGGACGTATTTGCCCAAGCTAGAGCCATTGAATATTAATAATTTTATAGTTCAGAACATCTGAATTATTTGTTCAAAATTGTATATTATCTCAGCTATTTCACAATACAATCTCACGTTTGGTTATTGGTCCTCCATTTGGCTATTATGGATTAATTTAGTACATGTACATATGTTTCCGGCCCAACTAAAACTCAATGTCATAACATCTGGGAAATTAATGAAATTGAAAGAAGTACATTACTCAATTTAATCACAGTTTTATTTTTTTAAATACTTATTCACAATATCCGATGAATTAATTAAAAACATCAAATCATACAGAAGGTAACTATTATGTCCTCATGCAGTAGGATTTGCAGACAGAAGACTGTTACCGGTAAGTACTTTTATTATTGTTTTAGTTACACAATGGATTCACTACTAATGCAACTTAGTTAACTGTTAAGAATCAAATGCTTTCAGAGATGGCTAGTGACTTTCTAGCGCTTGTAATAGAAGTGACCAATACATGGAGCAACTGTATGACATTATATGAGGCAATTATTTGGTGTATTAATTGTGTTAAAGAAGCAAGCAAGATAGACGTTGGAAGAACAGTCATTCTAACAAATGGATACTTAATTGACCCTTATTTTTTTTAAGTGCCTACTTCACTACTGACCTCAATCACTACTGGCTCTACTGAGAGTGGCATAAAGATACACTACATTTACCCTACAACTACATGTATATCATCTGACCATTTCAATCTTTTTCAGGTAGCTGTAAGTAAGGGGGTCTGCTTCCTTGATGTCCATCACTGAGTCCAGTGGGAGCCCCACCAGGGCCTTCCAGAAGGATGTCATCAGGTCCAGACCCATGGGGATATCGGCCCGGATAGTTATACCCAGCAGCTGCATACAAATAATATACAGAAATATAAGCTACAAGTTCACTGTGACCATATACCATGGAAACAAATGTTGTGGTGTTTATTTAAGACTTAAGTTGAGCTACATGTACTTTAGTAAAAAAAATCAGCTATTTTAAAATGGAATTCATTTTTATTACAATGCTACACTTTTGTTTTAAAAATGATACACTTTTTAAATAAATACTTGCTTATATCAGTCTATAAGTATCATAATGATGTTTAAGTACAATAGGGCCCATACTATGTTTACAATATTATTATTTATGACAGGCACATGAGATGGTGTGTACACCTGTCCTAGGAAGGTGACAAGGTTCTCCTCTGACACAGTGAGGGGTCCCGGGCGCAGGATACAACGGCCCCTGTAGCTTGTGCTGGAGCAGGGGACCAGCAGGTTCACACTCTGGTCCAGGATCTCCCTTGCCATCTTCCACAGGAAGTGCCGGAATGAACCACCTACCGGAACAAACAACATATGTAGCTTGGGAATGGCTAAGTGAACATCGGGTTAATTGCACAAGTGCAGTGTCCTCCTCAATAAGCTTCCGCAGTCCTCCCAGGCTAATCAGGGACAACACTTTCCATATACAGTAGTGTTATGTTAGAATTAGAAGAGAATTCATTGAGACGGAAAATTTCGTAGATTAAGTTGATTTATATGAGTGACATCTAGGCGACTTTGCACTTGCCAGCAACACTATAACATTATATTATTTAATTGCTAGTTTCATAACTTGTAGGGCTTACAAGGCAGTGCATATCAGGTAAAGACATGTTGTTCCATAAAGTAACAAAACTTCTTAGACAAAAACAACACAACAAACTGCAATGATTCAAATAGCTTATACCCACTCAACCTGACCAATGACAATATCAGAGTTCTCATGAAACACATGTGAGACTACTTGCCAACATTCTAGCCCTTTGCATGCTGGGAAATTTGTCGTCTGCTAAAATGTCGGCTGCTGAATTTCTAAAATTAGCATTTTCTTTGATTTTTTTTCAAAGAATACTATCAGAATAGCAAACAGTTTGGATCCTAATGAGACGCCACGTTCTGTGGCGTCTCATCTGGATCCAAACTGTTTGCAAAGGCCTTCAAAATCCGGTTCCAGCGCTCAAAGGGCTAGTTTCTTGAATTACAATACTGCATAGTACAACTTCACTTCAACCTACTGGTTCCATGTACTTCCTCCCCTGTGAACTTCACATTGAATGCGTAGGTGGGGTCCCCTCCACACGCCAGGCGCACACAAAGCTGACTGGACGGGATCTGGCTCATCTGGCGGTATGCCTGGCAGAATCCAGTGTTCATGCAGCTCTTCTGACCTCCTGAATTGAATACGCAAAGATATACCAGTTAAAAATGTACTTGTACTTGAACCACCTGTAATAAATGAACTTAACTATTCTAATTAGGCAACACACATTTCAAACATAAAAATCATTGACATATAATTCAAATGAGATTGAAAATTTATCTGACTACTTTTGCTTGGTACAAACAATATACTTGCAACATTTTACAAAAACAATTTGATAGAATGCAAGTTTGAATTTTTACTCTCTATAATTTTATAGGAATAAACAAGGTGGTTTAAGCAAAGTTGTTACAGTAAATTCAAACCACTTTCAAGCAGCTGAGAGATAACATTATGTTACAAAAAAGTAAACATAAAGTGACTGACCCCCAATGTCTTCCAGTGGGTCAAGGGTGATTTCTGGGGCCGCCTGGTCTGGTTTCCTCTTGGCAGTCGCATTGAGGATCCTGTTGATCAGCGCACTCTTGGTGTCGTAGAAGATCAGTCCCCTCACCTTGGACATGACGGCAGCCATGCTGCGACTGTACGTCTGCCAAGGTCGCAGGTCAATCAGAGGCAGGAAGAAAGTCTCCAGGGAATTGTTGAGGGATTGCAGGAATGCAAACCGTAATCTAATGCTTTCAATAGGAACATCTGCAATCAACAATGTAACTTTAGTGCAATGTAATAACTGGAATTAATATATTGCTTTTCTGAAATGCATACTAGCTAGGTAATAATAAAATGATCTGACATTGCAAAAATGTTCATTGAAGTGAGAGTTTTGTCCAAACTCCTGCAATAAAGAGAGTACTAAATTGTATTGTTTTTTCTTTGGTATACTCATAGAATACATATTTTTTACTTCTGCATAACACATTATAAACTATAAATTTCGGGTCAAATATGAAACTTTTCTATACAGTATGTTTTTGCCTCCATAAAACTGAAATTAATTAAAGATTTATGAAATAAATTGCATACAGCTTTTCCCAAAAACACCAGTACTTAACCCTTTCCCACTCAGAGCATAGTGAAAATGGCTAAATGCATTTTTAAAGGGACTTCAAACGCGCCAAAGTGTGTATCATAGTGGTAAAGGTTAAAGTCAATGGTACTACTAATGGTACAAATATACTACCTTGTAAGGCTGCATATGCCTCACTGGCCAGATCTGCCTCTGACACATGGATCTCGTGCGGGTGAAGACGTGCCGGGGTCACAGCCAGCTTACGACAGAACGAGTTCACAAACTGGGTTAGTGAGGCGTCCATGTCCAGCGTCCACTGACGGGAAAACTGCTGGGCCTGACTATTGTCCAGGCATGCACACCTATGTGGAACAAGGTGGAATGAACATTATGTACACAAAATATGTATGCAGTCTTGTGTACATGTTAACCCTTTGCATGCTGGGAAATTTGTCGTCTGCTATAATGTCGTCTGCTGAATTTCTAAAATTAGCATTTTCTTTGATTTTTGTTCAAAGAATACTATCAGAATAGCAAACAGTTTGGATCCTGATGAGACGCCACATTCTGTGGCGTCTCATCTGGATCCAAACTGTTTGCAAAGGCCTTCAAAATCCGGTTCCAGCGCTCAAAGGGTTAACACACTCCTTTTACTGGACATTGCATTACTTTGGTACATTTCTAGCTTACTAGACATCGTCATTGTATTTTTGACGAGTTTTAAAATTAACAAAAATGTCATTTTAACACATACTACTAATTTACAATTTTATAATACAACTCTTTGTGTTTTGATATAGTTTACATTAAAAAATTCAAAGCATATATATATATGTAGATATTAAAACCAACAATTGAAGTCTTCTATCAAAAATGCCTCCATTATAATAAATAAAAAATAACCTGTACAAAATGCTTCACACTCACATATTCACAAATTTTAGGATACCAAAATAAAACATTTAACACTGTTCTGTGACCATGAGGATCATACAGGAGAGCCTGATAAGTGCACAAAATGGATGACAACAATGTATTAATGTTGAGCGATGCCTATGCAGTATGCACCTTTCAAAGTGGATATCAAATCCACACGAGAGGACCGCCCTCCATACGCTGCGGGGGTCCAGTTTCACAAGGTCTGCCACATACTGCAGAAACCCGTCCAGTGTGAGACAGTGGCGCTCCTCCATCTTCACACCCGCATCAGACTGTAATCAAACTCATATCAGTAAATGCAACTTGGTCAGTGATCTCACACAATAACCCGGAACAAGTTTCAATTGAATACCTATAAAAGAAACAGTAACGTCAAGAAGCTTAACGTTTACCTAAAAAAAAGTAAAAAAGGGAGAATAACTCTGTTAATGTTTACAGACCTTTGTAGGGTTTTCAGCATCTTCTGGTTCATCTTTCTCGCTTTTGTCTTTTTTGTCTTTAGGAGTTGTCCTATTATCATAAAATTAACATCATAAACAAGATAAAACTAGAAATGTGTCGCACAGACACAGATGCCCCCAAAAAGCATGTTTGGACACGGACAAATGTACTATATATTATACCATGGACAAAAAGACAAATTTTGAAAATATACATTCTATAGTGGGTAAACAGACAAATCACTCTTTACTAAAACTTGTCACAGCCACAATTCCTTAAGCTAAATCCACACAGTCATTTTAGATGAGTTTAAAACACAAGCTTCAGGCAACTATATATTCAATGTTGGAAAAACATACAAAAGGCCATAATGCTGCCAGAAATTATAATTCTGCCAGAAATTGCCCCAGCCCAAAATTCTTTCTTTCTGATCATCTTCACACTAAGGAAATTCATTAGTTACAAAAGAGTTCAAACAACAAATTAAGGACGGATGTATGTACATGCATGTCTATACCGTCTGACAAGTGCTATTCTTAATTCCTCCCAATCTGTGGTGGAATAACAACAGAATTGGCAGTAGAAGTATTTGTTAACAAACATGTCACAAAATATTCCAACCAATATTACAAATTCAAGAAAACCATAGGCCCTAAGTTGCTCACCTGAGAACCAAAATGACAAAACTGTTCTTAACAGCTTTGTGATGTTTGCATAATAAATTTGGCTTCTGACTTTTAAAAAGCATAAAAGGAAAACTTCCTCGCCCCCATTGTTGCATTGTTTTTCAATGGAAGAGAACCATTTTCAACCTTGGCAGAGCTATCATTACAACAAATGTTCTGAGCAAGTTTCATGAAGATTGGACATAAAATGTGACTTCTAGGGTATTCACAAGGTTTCACTTAAGCCATTTAAGGAAAACTGCCCCCTCCCTTGGCGTCCAAGTTTTTCAACGGACCAATTTTTCCAACTCAACCAAGATATGATTGGGGAAAAAGGTTCTGGGTATCTTTCACGAAGATTAGACAAAAAATGTTCAATAGGATTCACTATTGCCATAAACAGAAAAATGACCAGCTCCCTGGAGGCCATGTTTGTCAATGGACTTACACCTTATTTGAACTTGGTAGAGATATCATTACAACAAAATTGGCAAGTTGCATGAAGATTGAGAAAAAATGACTTCTGTAGTGTTTACAAGCTATTTCTTAAATTTAACCGATATACCTAGTTTTTGACCCCACAAGACAAAGATTCCAACTCAGCTGAGATATCATTTAGACAAATGTTCTGACCAAGTTTCACGAAGATTGGGCATCATATGTGGCCTCTAATGTGTTCACAAGGTTAATATTGACGATGCATGGCAGAGGATGCACGCAGTACTAAAAACAACATTCAAAGGGCGATAACAAAAGCTCATCATGAGCACATTCTGTGAAGAATTCAAAGAATTTAGAAGATTGGTAAAGAAGAAAATCTAAATGTATGGAACAAAATTACAAGGAAAAAGAGACACCTGAAAGTCCAAGAAGGACATTGCAACTCACTTTTCAACTTGCAGAACCAATTTTTCCTTGCTGCTTTTTTGTGGTTTCTTGCCTTTGCCCTTACCAGGCCTTTCCAAAGCTGGAGACCTAGACATAAAACATAAGAGTTGCATTCTGTGAAAAGGGGGTTTAATGCATCTGCATAAAGTGTCATCCCATATTAGCCTTTGCAGTCCGCACAGGCTAATCAGGGACGACACTTTCCGCCTAAACTGGATTTTAGTCAGGAAGTTTTCCTTAAAACGAAAAATACAATAAATGCGGAAGGTGTCGCACCTGATTAGCCTGTGCAGACTGCACAGGCTTATCTGGGACAACACTTTACGCACATGCATTAAACTCCCTTTTCACAGAGAGAGGCTCATATTGTATTAGTCTTTGACAACATTTTTTTACCTTTCTACGGAGTTAAATACCATATAATTCAATAATGTCACGAGAACTAAATAATGATTGAATATTGTGATGCTGTATTTCTTAAATGTAAAAATAACTAGAACAGTTTCAAAACAAGAGTATAAGTAAAATTAATCTCAAAATTGTGAAGTTTTCCACTTCAAATTATTTACAAACAAAGGCAAAAGGCTTCATGTTCATTTATTGAATCAAGTGCCTGAGTTGAAGGGCAAACAAACGTCTCCAACAATTAGCATATATACACAAAAATAAAGTCTAGCCTTTCTACATAGCATAAACAACACTCCAATAAATTTTTGTTTTGTTACACAGAAAACTGTGAGACTATTTCGCAACACAAAGTACACATGTATGTAATGATGTACAAATGATGTAATTATCAAAATACAAAATTTTCCTAAATTCAAAGGCACATAACTCTGAAAAGAATATCGCGAAATATATGAAAATATGGTGTGGCACTTCTTCTTAGTATAAACAAAATATCTACAAAGATTCATGTTGATAAGCAGAAAACTGAGACTAGTTGACGAAACAAAGTACACATGTGCAGTGTGACAGCCCAAGATGTACAGCGTGACTGACCAACCCACCTACTGACCTACGGACCAACAGACTGGGTGATTCCAGTATACATCCCGATGAACTTTGTTTCAGGGGATATAAATATAAGTACTCAAATTTCCTTACCATTCTTTATCAGGTGTCAGTAGCATCCCATATTGCTTGAGAACGAGTGACACTTGTTCCGATATGGACTTTTTTGGTGGTCTGATATTATTGAAGAAAGTGCACAAAAGATTCTCTGGGGTATTCTGCAAAATCTGCTCTCGACTTAGGCATATGAAGCCTGACTCCTGTTGAAATTCAGGTGAGCCGTGCCGCTGTTCTACTATGAAGCAACTAGTGAAGATTTCAGTCAATGCAAGGGTTGATGCATCCCCTATTTCATTCTGAGTTTCATCTTGAAAGAACTTGTACTTAAGAAATTTCTCCAGAGGAACATTAGCATTCTCTTCCTGTGCAAGCAGGTTCGGTCCCACCCCGGTTATGCTGAGCATGTCAACCACATCTGCTCCTGCACCCACAAACAGAGCGTCACTTTTAACCAGACTTTTCTTTATTATCTCAACCTTTGTCTTTGACATTACTGACACCACAGCATAACCACAGAGTTTTGTTTGATTTGTCCGGACAGAGGGTTCGTCTTTCTGACCATCATGTGTTGGTTCTTCTTTTTTGCCAGGGGTTTCAAGTCCACCTTGTTTGACCTGTTGTTCAGGAGACTTGCTGGTCTGCTCAGTGTTCTCAGAAGGCACCTGTGGTGTAGTTTCACCTGTTGCTTGATCTGCCAAAAGCGTAGGCTTAGCCTGTTCAGGCTCCACTGGCAAAAATATCTCATCTCTGTCGATACCACCATTGGATTTGAAGACTGTACGAAGAGCTTGCTTGACAGACTCTGGGTCTAGGCTGGTTGGTATTCCAGTGATTATCATAAGTCTTTGATGTGCAGTCACCGTATTTAAGACTTGATTTGCATCAGACACAACATTAACAAGTGCAACCATGCCGTTCTTCTCATTAAAAGCCAAGCATCGTAAGATATGGGACAAACTCAATGCTCTCTGCAACCAAAGTTCACTTTCAGGTTTAACGAGCTTACTTGCTTGCTTTGTATCTCTACTTTCTCGTTCTTTTGCATCTTTCCCAGCACCCTCTTTGCCAGCGCTGACCTCTACTGTAACACTTGAGCTCGACCCAGACACAGAGGCTGCTGAGGAGCTTCCTGCACTTGTTTCGCTGACAGATGGCGCTGCAGTGGAGGCAGGCTGGCTTAGGTCAAGGTCACTCTCGCTACGGCGACCAGGTTCATCCCTCTTCTGAGTGCTTTCTTTCCTATCACGCTTGGCCCTAAGCTTCTTTCTCCTTAAAATATGTGCATATTAAACAAATATAATAACTACTCTATAAGATTTAGGCCCTAAAGGCTTTCGGAGATAAATGATAATGATAAAACATATTTCTATAACAAAAATATAAAAGAAAAGAATAGAGGTATTAAAGGATTGGAACAATAATAATTTTTCTAAAAATGGCTTTAAAAACATTAAAACGTGAACAGATTACAAACTGACAAGTTGAAAATCATCTTAAAATAATTTGCTTAAAAAATAATTCAAATTGTATAGGAGAAATGGAGAAGACATTGTTGGGGACCGACTGACTGACAGACGGTCCTCGATCGATGGAATGACGGACATACAAACAGCATTCCTATAATCCTTCTACCACTTTGGGCAGGATTAAATCAATTAAATGCTGTGACAAAAAATCTTCCTAATCTAAATACCCACCTGGATGCATGTGTAGGGCTGATGGGAGGGTGGGGCAGGACGTCCAGGCTGACTGCAGTGTCGCTGCCTCTGGACCGCCCCGTAGGCTTGTTCAGCTCTCCCACAGCCAGGTTCAGCTCCAACAGGGCATGGAAGTATGTGGAGAAGCAGCCCTGGTCAGTCACACCAATACCAAAACCTTGAGGTAGACGAACATGAGACTTCATAATATATAAGTACAGACATAATGTATACAATTGTTTGGGATGAGATTTTTTTTTTTTTTTTTAAATATGTACATAAAATGATATCATATAACTTTATTTAAACACATTAAACAAGACATGTGTCCATAAGACACAGATGCCTCCACATTCAAGTTTAGTCTCAAAACACCAATAATGTTAAAAACAAGCTGTTTTATGGCAAAATTTGACGTTTGACCTCTTAGTCTGGCCTTGACCTATGAAGTAGGGAAATATAAGATTCACAAGACATGCTGTCTCCTAAGAGTGACCTTCACCTCTGAGGTAGGATGAGGGGTATTACGCATGACACGTCGTCTTATGTTGTCTATGTTTGTGCCACTGTATTTTAATCCATCAATATATGGAAAAGTTTTGGCAAAAAACAGAAATATCCAAGCAGTTGTATGGCCAAATTTGACTTCTGACATTTAAGAGTGACCTTCACCTTTGAGGTAAGGAGATGGGTGTAAGGTGCAACACGTCATCTTATGATCGTTTACATTAAAGCCACGTAATTAAAAAATACCTCACTATATATCAAAGTTATAGCTGAGACAGGAATTTTCTGATGGACATAAGGGCAATCATACAGACAGACAGTGTGACTTCTATATGCCACCTTCTTCGAAGAAAAGCATAAAAATATCAATCTAATATGTAAGCGTTTTACGTAGTTAAATAATCTAAACATTTAATTTAGAAAAAATGTAATACTTGGTATATTAAGATTTGACAAATTTATTCTGCACCAAACAGTTATACCTGAACCACTGGGTGTTGTTATCACATCCCAGCCTTTCGTCTCGGTCTCATACAGTATCTTCAGTTCAGAATGAAGCATGACCATCAGGCCTTGATTGCCATTCAGGTGCGGATGTGGGGAGGGCAGCTTGCAGCCATTGCCCCCCTCACTGTAGTGGTACACTCTCACTGACTGGGCTAACTGGTGGAACACATATTCCTTTATCAGAGCAGGAACGTCTGTTCTCCACAGGTAGAAGCAGATTTGCTCGATCATGTGACTGAATACTGGCGGGGTAATCACAATATTGTCCAAGTTCCATAAGCTTTCATTTGGTTCTTTCTCCATAGATTTCGACATCTTTGTTGGGGTCGTCTGCGTCTGGGATTGTGGTGAAGACGGCATGTCCCAGAGACTGCAAGGCTCTTCTTGTTTTGGGGGAACGCAGCTCTTTGTTCCACACCCATACGTCTCGGTGATGAGTGTCTCGATGTACGTCATAGCCAACAGGAACTGAGGGGGCAGGGCATGTATGGTGATAACAATACCTGGGGGTGGGGATACTCCCACCTTGATATGGATGCAGTCTGTGGGTATGATAGCGGGCGTGTACTGGTCGTCTTGGTTACTGGTAGAGGTGATGTCCCGGGGGTAGCTCACCACTTCCTGTTTGGAGATTTGACCGTTTTTCTTGATCCTTTGGCCGCTGTAGCAAAATATCCTTGCCCAGGGTGATTTATATAAAGATGTCCTGAAAAATTGTTAAAATACCATTAGAATTAAATAAAAATAAAATATAATAATGTGATTTAAACATTCCAATACATAATCATTAGAAAGCAATGTACATACTCTTTCTTTGAGTATTTTGGGTCTGTCTTACAGGATACGACCAGACAGGCCGCCCCAGGGAAGTACAGGTCTGTAGTCGTCTTGTTCTCACTCACTGGAATCTCCTCATATGGGAACATCTCAGGGGCAGTCTGCAAAAAAACAACAACAACAGGCCAGTAAGTTGTCTCTTTCACAGTTTATTTGAACTCAATGTTTTACAGGAGATCTATTGTAATATCCTCCGATTACTGTGTATCCGGTGGTTAAGGAAACAAGTAAAAGAATTTCTGAATTAATGCAAACAATGCAACAATAAGCGATTTAACTTCAAAGATTTATTTAATTCCCGTTTAATCCATGTCAAAATTGTTTATTTACAGCTTGTTTGACCACGCAAAGCTGATATTTCCATACACACCCACAATAAACATCCACTATGCGCATGTCAACCTTGTATCGATACTTTACACCAGAAAGGGAGCATGCTAGATTGCAATAGGCATTAGGCCAACTAAACTTGAAAATTTGATTCACTGAACTATTAAAAGATTTGATATAATAAACGTCAAATTGAAACTTGGGTATTCCCACTGAACACCAGTTTATCGCCTGACACGGTGTGCGTACACTGCTCTTATGCAAGAATCTATGATGTTTTCATGCAATATTTTCTGAAAATCAAGAGAAAGTGAAAGTAATTTGTTTTGAAATGTTGTGTTACTTCTACAGTAGTGCAGTCATCTCATTCACTTTGCAATTTATGTGGAAATTTTATGAAGAGGACCAATAAAATGTATGGAATATGGTTTAATTTGGATAAATTTAGTTAAAGTAAGATTTTGAAATGCAATTATATCTGTTTATCCTCATTTTGGTTGTGTTTGTATTTATTTTCAAACGCAGTAATGTTAGTGAAATAAAATACTCGGAGTGCATGAGAGCCTCGTTCTTAATGTAAACAAAACGATCGATATCAGAAGGCGCTTGGAATAAGGGAATCTAACGATATAAATACAATAATACTATGAGCATGTCCGTTGATTAAGATTCAAATCAGGAATAATCACCAACATAAAACATCTGCTGCTATCATAATTGTGCATTAAGAAACTACAATAACATGAAAATATACACTTTTCAAATAATAAACTATTTTACACTCTTTTTTAATCACGAACATATGATCATACTTATCCTAGGTTACGGAACAATGCATTATGTTGCCATAGAAGTGCCTCAATCAAACAAGGTGTGTACCTGTAGAGATGTACAGATCTGGTTGGTGAGCTCTATCAGATAGTCTTCACCCTGGCCCGCTGCCCGTGCTATTGCAGTGGCCAGCTCATGCTTCAACCTGCCAGCAACATGGCATGGTGCTCAATATGTTTTTATACAACATTAAATATATAAGAGCATTAAAATTATATGATATTTATTATTAATATTGTGTAAAGTAGGAGCTCAGGTGAGGTGAGCACAACCTTTTATCGTATTATTTTTACATTCAAATGCAACTCTGTTTTCACTTTGACTCAATATTCATACATAAGTTGACTTCCCTGCAATTCATTTGTATAAAATTGGATGGAGTTTAAAACAGCCCTTTTTCAATATTTTGAAAAAAAAATGACAAAGATTGTCCTAGAATGAAAATGATAACCTATGGTTAACAGTATAGATGCACTTTATTTAACAAAGCTAGACCACTATTATTTCTGTACTCTACCTCTGCACATTGTAGTAGACAAGGTTGGAGAGGGAGCAGCTCTGAGCGGCCAGGCAGTGTTGGGAGGTGTCACAGAGGACCAGGGACCGGGCCGTCACAGCACCGTGGGGCTGGGGGGCACGCAGCAGCTCATTGGACAGCAGCTGGATGTTCTCTATATCCAGCTCCTAACACACAAACAACAATGTGATTTGTACACGACTGTTTGACAACATGTTGTACACCTTTTCAGTCTCAAGTAAGACAAATACAAAATGCATTTACAAAAATGTACTGAGGTTTGCCATTCTCTATTGGTATTCACAAATCACCTATGGGAAGTCTTAAGTGAAGTCTATTTTGTTAATTATTGACAATAATTATATGTGAAATCAAAAGATTTTTGTTAATAAAATAGCAAAATACTCCATTTTTCAGCAGTATTTGCATATTTAATGTATACAGATACAATCAGAGACTTTTGAAGAAATTAAAGATTTCTCAAAGGTGCCAAAATTTCAATGTCAAATGATGACAACCCTTCATAACCTTACTCTTATATGCGAAAATTTTAAGAAAGTTTACCCAAAGGTGATTTATTATGAATTTACTGGCAAACATTTTCAGATCCCTCCACATATCTCTGCCCAAGAATACCGACCTGCAGCACTGCGGCACTGGCGGCCATGCCTGAGGTGAGGCTGGGAGAGCATGAGATCACCTCCATGGCGGAAGAGTTGCAGTGGTCGATCAGCTTCAGTAGCGCCCGCCGGCAATACATCCGCACCAATGTGCGCTCTGTCCTCATCAGCTCCCTGGGCACAGGCATGCACAGGAGTTTAGCTTGTTTTGAAACTTGTGGTGTCATTCAAATTTATATCAATTCAAATGGGATGTTCATTGGACAACAAGCAATGATACGTTTAAGAATTAGTTTTAGTAAAACACAAACAATTTTTGTTTACTTACCAATATATTGTACATAAAATAATCAAACAAATATTAAGTGGATAAGTAGGAAAAAGTTTAATATATTCATTATATTTGTATGCCTTATCGCAAATACATATTACTGAATCACAGATTCTACTGGCAAAGTGCTACTGATCACATCATAGGACAAGAAATAAAACATGTAATGCTTGTAAGAAGAAACCTAAGATCAACTTCAGTTGATGTTTATCTCTACTTGCTTATATTAAAGATCACATGGCGGCTACAGTTCAGTATTTCGGCAGTCCCAAGGCCTCATACAGACCTGTGTATGTTGACGTTGCTGGTGTCCAGGATCTGGCCGCCTGTGATTGCTGACTTTCTGAGCCCCTGTGGGGGCCTCTCCAGTGTGCTCAGGGGGTACCAGTAGCGTACGAGCACCCCCTCACTGCGCAGGTACGTCTCCACCTGTACCAACTCCAGGGGCTGCAAAGGGGAAATCAGGTTTGTAAATGATATTGACCAAGTAGTAGTATTATGGAAGACATTTAATTTGGTTCGTGGCAAAAAATGCATTACTGAACAGTCGCAAGAGTATTTAAATCACTGAGCATCTATATTTTTAACATTATTATAGAACCAAATGTCTTTTGTCTATTGTAAAGACAATTTGCTAATACTTTTTGTCTAAATGGACAAGTAAGTCAAACCGAGATTAAAAAAAACCCTTGGTAACCTGACAGTAAAACAAGAGATGTGTTTGTCAGAAACACAATGCCCCTTAATGCGCCGCTTTTTCTCTTTTATTTACCTTTGACCTTGAAGGATGACCTTGACCTTTCACCATTCAAAATGTGCAGCTCCATGAGATACACATGCATGCCAAATATCAAGTTTCTATCTTCAATATTGCAAAATTTATGACAAACCTTTAATATTGGTTAAAGTTTTGGACACACAGACAGAATTACAGACAGACAGACAGGCCAAAAACAATATACCCCCTTTTTTAAAAAGAGGGCATCAAGAGAATGAGGTAAGGTTTCTAAATGACACCAGTACCAGTATGGCTTGCTATTGTTTGAAAAAAAATCTTCACATTTTGAGAGATGTATGTTTAATATAGACTCAAGGGAACTGTTACAAAAAAGACCATCAGGCATGTGTATATCAGTCAATATTCAAGGTATGAACAAATCTTACAGTGTCTATGTCCAAGACAGTTCCAGTCAGTCCAAAAGTTTTCAGCATTGATCTCACAGCAAATTTTGGTAGCACTGTTGCTCCACTTGTGTTGCTCCCTGTGGGATCCTTTATTACTACAGTGGTCCCTTTCTTGACCCTTTCAATAGTGAACTTGGCCAAGTCCTCTTTGATGTCTTCTATGGTGGGAAGGTGAAGGTCGCGGGGCATTCCACCATTCTCTTCATAAAGAAATTCCACTGTTTGTCTTGCAATGTCTGTCATACCTGGAAATGTTCAACAAAATGTTAATGTTTTTGATGATGTAAACACAACTATTAAATGATATGTGACTGACAAATAAACAATTTAAATATTTAATCTTACATATCATATGGATAATGTTTATATGATATAACTATGTATTAAGAACAACTGCCACAGTCCTGTTATTTAGCCTTCTTTATTCAATGTACATAATTGATGATATCATATGGTGAAGAAAATTGTGAGTATACGGAAAATGCAATTATACAAATAATTATCGCAGCCCTATGGTTATCAATCACGTGTGAAAACGATGTTATGATATGAATAGCCAACCCTGGAATGTTTCACAGGTCTGTGTGTGACACCAACCATCAGTTGTTTTTGATTCCACTGTTTTTCAATACCAAACAAAACACTTTATGGAAACCAGTTAAAGAAAGATTCATGCAAATGGACCTTTTATTCTGAGCACATTTTTAAGAATAAACACAATAAAATGACCACAATACAACTTAAAACAGGATTTGATATTGTCAGTCAAGTTCAAAATTGAACATATAACATCACAATTTATTTACACATTAATACGTCCCTACCTAGCTGGAGAGCTCCTTTGATCTGCTCCAAGCCATCTTTCCTTTCGGCCTCATTTCTGAACCTGCGCCGTATGACGGGGAACACCTTCTGCTCCCAGGCCTTGACCAGCAGCACGTGGTGATCCTCCTGACTCTGCTCCTCCTCCACACTCTCCTCGTCACTTAGGGAATCCTGGGAAACCAAGACCGTCTGCGCCTCAGGGCCCGTGCTCAACATGCTGTCGTACGAGTTGAACAACTTGTACAGCTTGCAGTTCTCCGGGTTGTAATCTTCAATAGTTTTGTGTAACCCGTGAATTTATACTAATAAATTATCTTCTTATAGAACTTAGATAAAGCAAGTAAACCAAACGAGAAAAAACTAACATATTATTCGTTTGTTAAGCTCACTTTAACTAACCTGTCAAAGGGTTGGGTGTAGCAAAGTCTTGTCATATACATGTGCCAAATTCATAGATTTTAATTTTTAAAGTTAACATAAACAGTAAACATTGGGCACTCAGAATAGAACAGGGTAAAGGCACTGACCTTTCAATGGTTTGGGTACAGGGATAGTCTTGCAAGCTGGAACTGACGGTGGCAGAAGGTCACTCATGTCGCTCACGTTGCTAGGCGTCGTCGGGGCAGTCACCACCTCCTCGCTGTCACTATCCGCCTGTGAGAAGGGGAGGTGACTGAAGCTCTCCCGTATCTCCCTCGTCATGTCGTCCACCTCGTCCGCAGCCTCCCGGTGCTGCTGGCCCTCCGCAAAGGCAAACCCGTGGGTGCCGAAGTTGGCCCTTACTTTGGCTGCCTGAAAACGAGTTTGGTGTTGAGAAGCATGTGCGTAAAGTGTCATCCCAGATAAGCCTGTGCATTCTGGCTTATGAGGGACGACACTTTCCGCTTTTATGGAATTTTTTCGTTTAAAGGAAGTCTCTTCTTAGCAAAAGTCCAGTTTAAGCGGAAAGTGAAATCTCTGATTAGCCTGTGCGGACTGCACAGGCTAATCTGGGATGACACTTTACCCATATGCATAAAGCCAAGTTTTCCAAGAACTAGGCTCAAAAGATCTATAACAGCATTATGTGTGACTGCATGTTGCAAAATTATCTTATGTTCACTGTTTTCATCACATTTCAACTAATAAAAGCAACAAATAAAATATAAAGCTAGTATAATTTTACCTGAAAGTAAACCTATCAAACGACATAAAGTAATCTGATGCTGATATTAAATACTGGCCATAAACGTACATAACTGACCTATCAAATCGAGCAGAAACATCATTGAATTTCTTAAACAATCATGAAAGCCAGTATTCTAGTTATTTTTACTGGATTTCATACAATTTAAAAGGCATCAACCTAGATCAGAACCAACTTAAAATTGAGACAACTGTAAAGAACAGATGTGTTGTTAATCACAAATAGCTAATCACCTTCTTTTGAATATGAACCACAGGATACATAGCCCCAGCAACATCATCAATCCAGGTCTGGAGACGCCTGCCATTGTATGTGAAGTATACCCTGCCCCTGGGTGTCTCCCCAGGGGGTGGGGCATCCCCGCTCCTCTCCCAGCCGATGCCTGCCACACCCCCAGTCTTCACCGCGCAGTCCAGCCTCACACTACGCCACTGTAGCAGGCTCGCCCCATTGTAATGGACAGCTTTACCATTGCTAGGATAGGTATAGGAATTGTACAGTGTTAGTACGTCATGGCAGTTTTCACAAGAGAAAATCATAATCATTATACTTACTCAAACAACTTTTAATTTATGCAATATTTTTATCAAATGCATTTTGGCCATAACTATGGTGAAAATGACAATTTATTAGTTTTTTTAAATCAAATGCTGTTTGTTTGTGTTTATGCCAGTTTCAACAGTATTTGAGACATATCATGTCAGTCAGTCAACCAACTTACACTGTCCTGGGAAAGCTGTTTATCAGTAGTTAGTGCACTTACACAAGTAACTGACAACTGCCCTACTTAAATTAAAGGTAGGGGGGGGGGAATGGCCGTAGAAAGGATTTAATTACCAATCACCACACAAGTTATGCAGCCGGGTCGGGGATTCATACCCAAATACTTAATTTTTCTTGTCTTCCTGGGCTCTGCCAACTGAGGTAGCCGGCATATCAAATGCAGTAAAATAAATTTAATAGGATTTCCAATGAATACTGAACATCAATTTGAGATTTTTAAATTAAGTTGCAAACATCCACACTACTTTTATGATAGTATATAAACAATACAAAATAACAACATTATTTTATGTTCGTATGCATACCTGAGAAAGAGGCAGGTCCCCAGGGGGTTTGTCCACGGCCCATCCTTCTTCTCAGCTAGTGGTGCAAATCCAAACGAAACAAACACGGAGCTCTCCTCTTGACCGTCGCCAAATGAACAGAACTCCAGCTCCCAGTAGAATGAAGGAGCCTAGCAACAGTGGTTGCACATGTTTTTTTATGTAAGGAATGAGTTTCATAAAAAGGCATTAAAATTTTAGTCTCATATTACGCATTTTTTTTCTAATTTTACATATATATTGAAAACAGTATTGCTTTTACATATTAATTAAAAACAGTATTGCTAATAATTTAACCTGAAGAACATGCAATCACACACTTATTTGAACAATTCAAACTGCAGTATACTTTATAATAGCAATTTCTACAAGTTTGGAGCATTTAGAATTAAATTGAAAGTTAAATTTTTATTTTCAATTGTTACTATATGCAAGTACACATTCATACACATTACATACAAATGTTATTAATACCTGTGTTATAATCTACCAAGGGCAAGCCACATACCTGTTGTGGTATTGGCATGTTAGCATACACCATGGTGCCCCGTGGGAAGCCTCCGCGCGCACTTGGGTCACCCAGGAAGGTCAGGCTGGACATGTTGTTGGAGAAGAGACATCCCTGCACTGGAGGGAACACACGACATGCATCCCAGGTCATCTCCTTGTTCTGAAGTAATTGACAAACATGTGAGCCTGGTTCTGGGAATACTGGGCTTAAAGCATGTGCGGAATGTTTCGTCCCAGATTAGCCTGTGCAGTCCGCACAGGCTTATCAGGGACAACACTTTCCGCCTTTACGGAATGTTTCGTTTATGGGAAGTCTTTTTTAAACAAAAATCAAGTCTAAGCGGAAAGTGTCGTCCCTGTTTAGCGTGTGCGGACTGCACAGGCTAATCTGGCATGACACTTTACACACATGCATTAAGCCCATGTTTTCCCAAAAAGAGGCTTATGTAATAACTCCCTAGCTATTGATGCAGTACTTGATGATAAATGGATCATTCCATGTGTACAACTATGGCAACAAATGTTCCAGTAAGTGTGGTGCATAGGAAAAGGCCAACATGAAACTAAAAATACATCATTTTACCTTATCATGTTGTTACTTTTGTAACAGGGATTTTAACACACCAATAGCATCAAATATATTTCAACTGAATGCTTTTCATGTTGATGCACATAGAAACACAAACATTCCTCATAAGTAACACCGATATTGTTTAAAAACTGAGAAAACAAGAGCTTGTCACAGAAGTGACAAATACCTCCAAACACCCATGTACATATACATAGCAAATGCAATAATGAACAATGCATGTGTCCATAGGGCATGGGGGCCCCCACATTCCACTTTAATTTTACGGTCTTATTTAACTTTTGACCTCTACGTGTGACCTTTGATGAAGAGAGATGGATATTATACACAAGACATAATATTTTGATGGTTAAAATTTGGGCCAAGGTATTTTAAACATACACCAAAACATGATAAAAGTTATGGGTGAGACAGAAATTTTCAAGCTGTATTTAAGCCAAATTTGACTGTTTGACCTTTGAGATTAGGAGATGTGTGTTACACGCCACGCACATACCACCTCCTGATAGTTCTTATTCGGGGTCGGTTGTTTTAAAATTGGAGGATGAATGACAAAGTTACAGTCCAAACAAGCTGTTTTTGCCAAATTTGAACTTTGACCTCTAAGTGTAGGTAGGGAGACTAGTGTAACATCGCTAAGTCTTCTTATGATGGTTGACATTTGTGCCAAGCTATGTTAAAATAATCAATACAAGGAAAAAAATGGCAGAAACAAGACGTTTCAAGCAAAATTTTGCCTTTGACCTCTATGTGAGACTTCAAACTTTGAGGTAAGGAAACTGATGTTACATGCGATACCTCGTCTTATGATGGTTGACATTTGTGCTGAGTTATTTTAAAATCATAAATATTAGGCAAAGAAATTGCAGAGACAGGATGTTTGACACAGATGAAAATAGACAGTGCGACTGCTATATGCAAACTTCTTCAAAGGATGGCAAACAAATTGGACCATAGGGCCTGGCCAGTTTTGACCCGATAAGACGCTTCATAACATGAAACATACCAAAATTTGAAACCTTTGGGCCTTGTAGTTTCAGAGGTTAAGATTTTTTACAGATATTTTGCTTTATTCTATATAAATACTTTAACCCACAGGGTTTTTCCAGTTATGACACCAAGGTCATGATTTGATGAAACTAGGTAGAGGGCCAATATGAAATGTTATTAACCAAATATTAGACATCTGGATGTTGTGCATAACTAATCTAATTTTAAATTTAGGGTGAAAAAATGGCACATGCACAACTTAATTTCATAAGTTATAATGCCTGCAAGTCTGAATGTTGAAAAGCGTAGGAGAATGCCTACCAACAACAAGTTTGTGTCAACGTATTGACGAACGGAATGTAAGACACACTAAAAGACAGATGGACAGAAGTTAATTGTGATTTCAGCTCCAGTTCACCTTAATTACTGGGGGTATACAAATAAAAGAAAGTATGGTAAGTTAAATTTTAAACCAACGTACCCTGTTATCGACCTTGGTAGGTGGAGGGGGTGGTTTAGCACAGTCCCTGTACAGAGTTCTCAGTCTCTCACAGTGGGACTCCACCACAGGCTGGCGGGCACCTACAACATAGCAACCATCACCTTACAATCTCAATAACAAAGAAACCATCACCTTACAATCTCAATACACAGAAATGTGGTGGCAGGGACATAACTGATCCAAACATATGAGCTTCTTTCCCAAGAAATGCCTTTACACATTTTAGAGAAAACTTTCACATTTGCTATAGAAATTTCCGTTTTGCATTTCTTCTGCAATTTAAACTCATTCCCATCTATTGTTAAATGATTTTGAATTTTTATAGTTTGTTTTCAAAACTCTTCACGTGCTTTAGCACTTGATCTTTTGATAAATTTTGTTAACAATTAATCTCTTGATTAAACATTTTCAACTAACAAACATGTTAGAATTGAGTGTATGATCTATTACAACATATTATATTGGATATGATAGACATTTGTTTAAATATAAAATGTGGTCAGGTTCAAGATACGAGAAACAAAACCAGTCATTACTTGCGAACCTATCCTTTTTTTGTAGTGCTTGATTGTGGCCATGATAAATACAAAATAAGAGGTCAGGATTTGCATAAAAATATTTATAAAAAACTTAGAGACAGATTTGCTTAAGCATGGCTTTAATTCCTTCCTATGTAAGGGCCTAAAATAGGCCCTTCCTTCAAGATAATTTCTTTAAAATTACAATGTAGTCATATTTCCCCAAATTTTAAGTTATCACATTAAATATTTTGCCCCACTTGTCCGTTTTGTGGATATGTTACTCCCCAAAAAGGAAGGAGAAGCCCTTTCCCAAAAGCATAGTCCTGATAAGGATTTTTATAAAAATGAAAGATTGAATAAATGAGAGGTGAAAAAAGGGACAAATATGATAGATTGTTTTTCCAATTTAGTTGACTGAACTAATACACGATGTACGATAGAAAGCACGTGGCTCGGTACCGGTGCTGCAATCCTTGGCCAGGCACTTGAGCATCTCGATGGTGGAGCCGCAGTGCTGTATGAACTCCTTGGTGAAGTTGATATTCTGGAGGTACAGCGCCAGAACGCTGCAGGCTCGCGTCTCCAGCTCAGCTACAACGCGGCAGATCTGAAGTAGGGCATCACAAAGGATTGTTGCATGAAGAAAAATGTGACTTGAATGCCACAATATGCTATCAGTGTTTGTGGGAAAACAAAAATGTAAGTACATTCTGGCTTTCAGAGGACAAAATTACAGGTAAATTTACATGGAGACATTTCCAAAACATATTTCAAGGATTCCCAATGTGAAACTATTGTATCGGACACAGAAATGTTGAACAGATAGAACAAACCTCAATTTGTGTTAACAATTGTTTCTTTAGTTACCAGTAATTCCAAAGATTTATACAACTTTGTTGGCAGTCAAAGAGAAAGCTATATCCCCCACCAAGATTATTTTTTTAACTTCATTTTGAGTCAGCGTGACTGACTCGTGACTTCTGAACATCTTCTGAATGACATCAAAAATCTTCATGGGTATAAGAGATAAGAAGCATATATGTAAAAAATGAAGGATAAATTTTACTTCGAATCTGACTTTGATCTTAGGTCGGCATGACTAAATCATGCCTTCAGCACATAGTCTAAATGTCTTAACTTAACCCTTTGCATGCTGGGAAATTTGTTGTCTGCTAAAATGTCGTCTGCTGAATTTCTAAAATTAGCATTTTCTTCGATTTTTTTCTAAGACCACTATCAGAATAGCACACAGTTTGGATCCTGATGAGACGCCACGTTCTGTGGCGTCTCATCTGGATCCAAACTGTTTGCAAAGGCCTTCAAAATCCGGTTCCAGCGCTCAAAGGGTTAA